>JAJKFL010000004.1:14160778-14548706 GCA_021186555.1 Reticulitermes speratus
AACCTTTATTAGATACTCTCTGTGTTTTAAGTGTATGTATTATATGGCATTATTTATATCTATTTTTATTGGTTTTTAGGTATGTTTACAAAATTTCGAAAAGTGACTGTTAGCTTCGTCATGTCTTGGCTCCCACTGGACGGATTTTCTCGAAAATTAATGTTTTGTTAAAATGTGACAAGAATAACAGGTACTTTACATGAAGACCTATGTGCATTTATGATACCTCGCTCAATTCTTCTTAGAATGAGAAATGTTTCAGACTAAAGTTGTAGAGAAAATGAAAACACATTTTATGTTCAGTAACTTTTTTCAGAAATTGTGCCATTTTTTGAGATAATGTGGAAAATATGATAGAGACAGACAGGCCACAGATGACAATATAATATGACGCATGCGCTTTGCGTACTGAATAACTAAGGCTACAGACACACACTCAAAATATGTAATACTTATTGCTTTTCCACGGCAGCAGTTGTTATGTGAAGGCGCCTCAATGTTACATTTGTACATACATTGCCTGTCTTATGTAATAATTTTTAAATTTGGTGTAATCTTTGATGAACTTAGAAGAGTTGTTGTTAAAATTCCATTTTTAGTCTATTTGCTTGTTGATTATTATATGTGTGTTTGATTTATTTGTATATTGACTTATTCTGTATCCAATAGGTTTTTCAACCTCTCATTGATTTATAGAATGTATGAGAAATAAATGAAATTTAGAGAAGAGAGCATTTTGTTATGTACTGTGCTCTTAAGGAAGGAGACTGTACTTTATTATATTCATGTACTGTGGTTTTAATAGACGTATGGAAGTGCTGAGTGTGTAATGACAATGACTTGTTGAATGGAAGGAAATTACCAGTCATTTGCAAATGCCTTGTAAAACTGTACTCCATTTTTTGCACACTGATTTGCATGCATGGGTGTGACCTGTTTTGTGTGTTGTGTGGAGAGGGCACATGTATTGCAGCATTGGCTATGTTATGTCCATTTCAAAGACCGACGGGTTAACTCATATTTGTCTGATCATTTCTCTCAGCTGTGGAGAATTAAGTCACATCTCTACACTAGGTGGACGTGAATGTTGAGCTTATGCTCCAAATACTTCACGCCCAGTAAAACAGCCATCACTCCTATTTGAACAGAGGTGGGGTGGTTGTGCAGATGGTCTGTACACTGCACTGTACTCTTCTAGAATTGTGCCCTCATTCCTTCATAATCCTGCCTATGGGAGCCTAGTCACTGTACTGATTTGTCGTTATGTTTGTACGTGGTTGTTGAAGACACTGCAACAGTTTCTTCCGATTAAGCGGCATGATTTAATACTCTGCCATCTACAGGTGGAAACTAATTCCTCTTGTGGTGTTCTGGAGCAGGTTGACTGGCCTGATTTTTTACTATATTGTGTGTGCTGCTATGCACAGGAACAGTTAATATCTGAACCCACAATTAAATATATGTGTATGAACATTACTGATATTTTTCGTTTAATTTGATTCATATCTGCAGCATTTATGAAGTTAGAAATCACAGGTTTTACTAAGCAGATATTGCCTGTATGATTGAACTGTGAATTGTGTCTGCTGTCTACAGACTGTAAGGTGTTGCTGCCTGCTACATGCAGTTGTCATTCAAGATTGTCCTTCACAATGTTGCCTTGCTTTAATGTTGACATTTTATGACCAGAGATGCTGTAAGTGTTATCTGGACTGGAGTTAACATTGTTTTTGCAATTGGGTGTTGTTTTAATTATTTCTTATGGTAAATAGTGTTCCATTCCACATTGTTGTGCACTGTGTTTCAATCTTTCGGAATACAATTGCAGTGTTAAATGTGTACTAACTGTACTAAATATTTGAGTTATTTGTTTCGGATAGCTGTATAGACTGTCTTTGATTAAGTCATAATGTAGTAGTCGCCATGACGTAGTGCTCAGAAAAGTTACGTGTGCAAGATACAGTGGCACAGCTTGGATTCTTGTAGCATTTCTTTGTAAATTTTGTATTGCATGGATGTTAGATACGTAAGTGAACTGGAGACAGGCGGGTATGTTTACTGTCACTGCCACATTTCAGAAAGTAGGTAAATTATTGAATTTCCAGTGTAAGCTCGGGCTGCTGTGTCTGACCCCTCCTGGGTTCAAACCCCGGTGCTAAGTAGCCTGAGATGGAGAGATCTAGGATAGAGATTTGGCAACTGATCCAGCTTATATAGATCAGGAAAAAGATGCATGTGGAGTCATTGGTTAACATGCGTCTTTTATAATTAATCAGAATTTGCGGATGTTATATTAAAGTTGGGAAGTGCAGAGAAGCTAAAATGTTCACTTCTTGTAACAGTTGTCTACAAAGGAATTCTGCATGGCTTGGTGATGATAACATGGGGCAACCATGCTTGTTTCCACCAGTACTGGAACTCTTCCTACTCTTAGGACACCTGGGGCACTAGACACCTGGTGGACAGAGTGGGAAATATGTGGAGATGAGTAATTCTAGGAGAACTGAAGCCCTGCTGTGTCAGCAAAGGGCCAACCAGGCGCGTTTATTTCTAAAATTCCGAAAGTTGTGCAAAGTTGCTCTATAAAGTAAATTCGGGCCAGGCACAAGTCATTCTTATTCTTGTTATGCTGTGGTTTATAGTCTAACACCGATACCAGATAAAATTTATGCATGAACTTCCATAAGCTCGGAGGTGCCAACACATATATAATTGCTGTAACAGGTGGTGGTTATAAAAATTAAAGTTGTTGTGCAGTGAAGTGTGAGCGTGTTATTGCCAAAAGTGGCACTTGCATCTAGAGGATAACCATGTGACTTGACCACGAGCCTCTCCCTATGTTCCCTGTGGTCTTACCCCACTCAACCCAGAGCTTTTAACTTTTTGGATCCCCAAAAATTACATCAGTGGTTCCACTGGAACAGAGCTGACACCTAGCCTGGCACAACACACTGACAATGAGCAGAGATTATTGGATGGGTTCACTGCTCTGTGAGGGAGACAATCTGTGCAGCTGAGGAAAAAATGGAAGGGAACAACAAAGTTTATATCTCCCCATTCAAAAAAAAAATTGAGTTGTTGAATTTGCACATTAGTGGGAGGGCTCCACAAAAATATATTTTACAGAAACTTGCAAATGAAAGACAGAGATCTAAGTGCAAGTGATCCTGCCTATTTTACAAAAGAAAAATAGAAAATTTTGGATTTAAGGAACTAACTTTGACATGCTTAAAACGTAATATTCATGAGAAATATGTCATGAAAAACGGTGAGTCAGAAACAAAAAAAAAAGTTCATGTAAGAGGATGGTTGAGGCAAGAGAATTGAATTTTAACATTTGATACCAATTGGTTAAAATGAACATAATTAATCTCTGTCATCCTACGAGACCATGTGCTGGTCTCTTAAATGTACTGGCGAATGGTCTAGCATGCTGTATGCTGGTCTCATGTGTTCACTTGATAGCACTTGAATGTCCGTGTCTGTCAAGAGTTACAATTAACATTTAAATCTGTCTCCTGAAGGTTAAGGGTATGTAATAATGCTTTTTAACAAATTTGGTGAGGACAAAAATTCTGATGTTGCACAAAAATTTGCATTGCACTACAGAAATGTTTAAACACGAATTCTGTTATTGTGTGCTTGCTTGGAGTGGTATCCACATCTGAAGGGATGTTGTTATCATCACTGTTGTGAATAGCTCTGATGAGGTTAACTTTGTTCATACCTCCAAGTAACTTCATACGTGCACAGACACTGAAGCTGTCAGGGTCCTGACAGTGAGCATTGCTGGCCATAACTAGCTGCACTTTTCTTGGAGGTTTGGACAAACCTCATTGATATCATTGAATCCTTTGGAACATATGGTTGGTACTGAAAGTGTACTTAAAGGACAAGCTGTTTGTACCCAGAAGGGCAAGAGAATAAAGCACTGTGAAAGTTAATCTTCCAGTAAAGAGTGCCATGTGCAAACAGAGCCTGAAGAGAACATAATTGGTAGTGTAGAAGTGGAGACAAATGAAAGTGAGTGTTCAAGGATGAATTCGGATGAACCAATGGAAGAAGAACATCACATTTTTGTGTGTGAACACTGCGGAAAAATTTTGTCATGGAGTATTATGAGGTCTCATGGATTCATAATTGAGAGAGACCTTTTACATGTCGTGTGTGTGTGTGTGTGAAAAATGCTTTTGAACTCAGTCAGGACTGCATGGCCTTCCTCAAGATGTACATGAGCATGTGAAGAATTTTATGTGTGAGATGCATGCAAGAAAATTAGCTGGTCACCATTTACTAGATGACCACTGACGAACCCACACTGTGAGTGCCTGTTTGTATGTGACATGTGGGAAATAAGACAAATGTAGCATTATATAATCACAAGCCAATTTACACAGGAGTGTTCAGATTTAGATACTCATGCAGTAAGGTTTGATACTGTCGTCAGATCTGGTTCTCATTACTTTATGACACATATTTACTGTATATTTCTGTACTGAAATACATGGTAAATGTGTCATAAAGTTGTGAATGTTGAACAAGCAAAACAAATCCATATATATGGTTCTACATGTTGGTACATGCAGGTGAAAAACCTCACACATGTGATATGTGGGCAAGACTTCTGTATGCATCATATGCTTTCTAAACATAAATTAGTTCACTCAGGTGTGATGTAATTTTCATGTGCAGAATGCGGTCACAGGTTCTGGCAAGAGATGCTTGAGAAGACACGTGAAACATACACGTGGAAAGTTTAAAACATTAAGAAAAATCATCAGAGATTGGAAATATTTGTGATGTTACTAAAGTTGTTCCTTCCCATCCTGTCTAGTAACTGATCTTTGTAGTTGTAGTGTACCGATGTGAGTGTTTGGCTTTATTTTCCCTTTAATGGTGTATGCCTTTTCATATACACTAAATGAATTGGAATATTGCTGAAACTCTACATGCGAGTTTTGCAACTTAAAAGGATGAAATTCCTTGAGTTCCAACTCCTGCTTCCTGTCCAGACACTCACTGCAAACTTTGTCTTGCAGGTGTCTACAGTCTTCTTTGTTATCATTCAGAGCTCACCAAGAAGCAAATAATGCGTTTGGAAGTGTATGTCGGCAGAAAGGTTGTGCACCCCATCTGCGTTCTGCACACGTGTTTGCTTATGAATACAAGAAGGCAGTTATTAAAATGAAGGCCCACTCTAGTGAAACTGGCAGTGGACCAGTAACTGCAGGCAGCGACACATTTAGCACATTGTCAGTGAATGGTGAACATGTTAATGTCAGTGACACAAGGCATCAGCCATGCTCTGTAACAAACGAAAGGCACCTTATGTTAAGGTGAGATGGGGGTGATTTGGAAGACACAGGAAGAACAGCCTTGAAGAAGGCAGCAGTCATGAAAAATGAAGCTAATGTGAAGAAAGATGCCAAGGTAAAAAGATCAAGCAGTGGTTTCCAGTGTGGACAGTGTGGGAGGAAAATAGCTACCAAGGATAAATTCAAGCTTCATCTTCGAATTCACACAGGTGAAAGACCATACACCTGTCATGTTTGTGGGAAACAGTTCCGTGTACCTGCTGGGTTGAACCGGCACATAAGAGATGTTCATGCTGGTATCAAAGAATTTGCCTGTGATATTTGCAACAAGACCTTTGCATCCAAGGCAACTCGAGATGACCGTCGAAGAGTTCATACAGGCGAACGTCCCTATATATGTGATTTGTGTGGGAAGACTTTCAAGACCAAGGCTTCTTTGTATACTCACAATAAAAGTCACTCAGATGCATATTCATTTCCCTGTTCTTACTGCAGTAGAGGTTTCCATTCACGGCCATCGCTTCTTGTCCATATCCTGACACATACGGGCGAGCGACCCTTCATTTGTGACATTTGTGGTAAAGGGTTTCGTGTAAGATATGAACTTTCAAAACACAAACTTGTTCATTCAGATCAAAAGCCTTTTATGTGTGCGGAATGTGGACTGGGCTTCCGACAGAAGCGTTACTTGAAGAATCATGACAGGATTCACCACTGACCAGAAGTAAACACACCGTCTTATATAATGGAAATTAATTTAGGAGATGTTTTTGTTCCTGAATTAACCTATTGCTTATGTCAGTTACATGTCAGTTTGTTTGGTACAGGGGGTCCTGGTCTGAATACCCAATATCTGTTTCTCTGCAATTTCCCACACTTGGCTCTTTTCAACATAGGATGGTGCCGTAAGGTGATCTTGACTGCCTGCTCACATGTAACGGGTTTCTTCTTCCATGACTGCTGCAGACTGTGTAGTCTGATAGATTGTTACCAGTGTTTTGCTTCCATCATTCTGTGCCTGCCATCCTGAAGATGGAGGCAGCTGTTTCCCCTGAAACACTTGTATTAACATACTGGACTACATACAGGGTGTCATTATTCAAAGACCTCAATCCAGGTCCTGTACACCTCTGCAAAAACCTCCAGTTTGAGGCTTATTTTTCATTGGATGCTACCAAATCTGTGCAACAGATTTTACATTGTTCACACAGTGTCATTAATTACGAACTAGTAGTATAGTAGTATGAATAGTAGTGATGACTATTCTGTGTTTCTGCTTTAATTTCCCCGCAGGTTGCAGGAAAAGATGAAAACTCTTGATTCTGGTTCTTGGCCGTAAGGCCAGGGAACATGCAAGTATAGAGTAAGGTTTCTTTGCAATTGGCTTGCCTTGTAAAGTTTTTAGAATGATACACAAGACAGGTGCATTATAACATCTTACTAACAAACAAACTCCATGGAGCAGACTCCTGGTTGAGTCTGCAGGTTCATTACCATATTCATTTGCATCTATCCTGAGCCATATTAATCCATTCCATGCCATGCCATCACTTTTATATAAGATCCATTCTAATACTGCTCTTTCTGTCTATGCCAAGGTCTTGCAAGTGGACTGTTTTCTTCAGGTTTTACAAAATCTCGTTCATGTTATTTGCGTTCTTTCAGTCATTAGGGGAAAGAAACAGAATCATAGGTACAACGGAACTCCGTATTGTGTATATGTTAGATTATTCCTCATAATGTAAATACATTTGTGCAGATTCCATGACTTTAATTGAAAACCTTAAATGTATCATACATGAAAAAACACCATTATGGTACACATTCCAGTTTTTAATGCCATTTCATATGTCTCATAAATGATTTGATCAATGTAGTTCATGATCAGGGGAAGTACAGTTTAACAAGTGTCTTTGCCAAGACAACTACATCAGTGGTCTTAAAAATCCATGTGTATGGAACCCTTATGACTAAATTTAAAAATTTGCTGAACCACTGTAAAGTAAAAGTTACTTTTTGCATACAAAAATTAAATAAAGATTTAAATAGCTGTATCTTTCTTTAAATAAAACATTTATACATGTATATGTAAATCAGAATTTTATTATTGATGATATACGCTGAGTATAAACTTAGCGTGGATTGTGCACAAAGATGGGGAGGAAAGTAAAAATGCAACTAAAAATTATTTTTTCATTATGAAGGAAATGTGCTTGCAGAACACTTGAGATGTACCATCGGAACCCCAGGGTCCTGCAGAACACAGTTTGAATACCAATGCAGTAGGTGATACATAGTGACAGCAGGATGAGATGTGTATAATATAATGCACGTAACAAAATGTAGTGTTTTGTGATACTCTTATTTAAAAAGTGCACTGTCTCTTCCATTGCTTATATACCTTGGATATTTAGAATTGTCAGTATTCGTAATAGTTCAGTTTGTTACTGTTAAAATTGTATTTATGTAATTACTAGTGAAACTTCAAAATTTTTTATTGATCCATACATTAGCGCAGTTGATATTGCTAAACTTCGTTGGTATAAGTGTCCATAAAATTATATTTAATGTAGTTTAGCTATATGTATTTTGCTGAACATAAGTATTGTAGTGTTATGGTGTATTCATGGTATATTATGCTAGCAGGTTTTGCTTCTAATGTGGGAATCAATGCAGCTCAGCATGATGGTGTCTTTGTTGTATATAATACTTGGATTATGTGGCCGTATATGAAGGCAGTTAAATCTGATAGATATTGCAAGGTTTAGGTCCTTATTTTGTAATGGGTCACAGAGTTTTTCTGTGTATGTTTAAGGGAAATTATGTTTACAGTAGCATACCAATGTTGCAAAAGTATTATGAGATATTGTTTTGCTATTGATTATTTTTGTATTGTAGAAATAAAATTTATCACTTGATGAGATTATATATCTTGAATACTGTCTGAGGTTCACGTAGGAGAGTGTTGTATGTGTATTGAGCAACTCTTTAAAGTGTTGCAGGTTTTTTGAAATAGTTCTGATCTTCAGGTTGAGTATAGTCTGAGGCATGTAAAAGATCGTGGCTGTTGTAGTGAATAACATCATCACTTGCGGGGTTTGAGGTTCTCACAGCGGTATTACTGAGAATTTGTCTTCTGGGATGTGATGCTTTGTTGCTGGGTCAGTGGTTGCTGGCATATCAAAGGAGCATAGTGCCTGACCCCTGAAGATGAAGGCAGTATGATGCTTTGAAACATCAGGAAACACCAATCCAGTGACACATATTCACATTACTGAAGACAGGAATCCTCTTTAAGTTGTTATCTGTTTCCTCTAAACACTTAGGTTTTGGTCCTTCATTGGTCACACACTTGTCTCAGATCACAAGTTTCAACTTGCTGGCATGAATACAAGGAGTAGGGAATGTGTTGAAACTGCATGCCACAACAGTAATCTCTCTACACACTCTATCTTGCAGGTGTCAGCTGAGTCCTCTGGCATCGTTCAGAAATTACCATGAGGCATATCAGAGTGCATTGCTGGACATTATTCACCAGAAGAATACAAAAGACTTTGAAACTTCTGTTTATTTAAATAAATTTGAATGTTTCACTGAGACTGATGCGTCATGTAATTGCTGTGGAAGTATCTTCACTACAAGAAGCGAATTAGCAACTCACTTGTCATTGAGACATTCTGATTCATTATTTCACTGTGAGATTTGTGATGGAATATTTTGTGAAAGTAAAGCTTGGTTTATCAAACATATGGAGAGCCATGAGGACCAGCTTACAGCAGTGGCCACATCTGTTATGTGTGCAGAGAGAAGTAAATCTAATGCAAGAGAAAAATGTGGTACTTTTCCATGTAGATTGTTGGGTAGGATGTTTGTGAGGAAGCCAGAAATGACTAGACACATGAAAAGTAACCCTCAAATGACAAACATCTCCGAAACTATTCGTAATGGGAATGATCAAAATTTGAACAGCAAGTTGGAGAGTTGCATGAAAGAGGTGAAAGACAAATATCCTTGTAGTGTATGTGGTGAAGTTTTCACAACAAATTTTGGTGTAAAAAGACATTGTAAGAGTGTGCATTCTTTAAAATCATTACGAAATTGGTGTGCTAGTTCAAAAGGAAACGAAGAATTACAGCAGGTGTCAAAATCATATTCTAAACCTTCTTCAAACTGTGATGGACATTATGATTTCTCATGTGCATGTGGAAGGGCTTTGGCAGGGAAGTCTGATACTGTAAGAAACCAAAAACATATACACCTTGCAAAGAAGAGCAGTGATGGAGTTCATACAGAAGACATTAAGTCAGACCTGATTGTTTCGAAGGAAGAAATAATGTGTAGGATATGTGAACGTGTGTTCACTAGGAAGGCTGATGTGAAGAGACATGTTAAGAATGTGCATCATAAACAGCAAGATGGGAAACCAAGCGAGAGCTGTGGGGTTGACTTGCACACCACTGATATCTACCCCTCCCTGAATGACAGTGGGAACAGCAGTCTGATAGAAGTGAGAGATGTGTCATTAGATACGGAAACTGTGAGCAGGAGTAGGATGTACCGTACTGATGCCATATCACGTGCAAAAATTAAAGTCAATGGCAAGACATACTTCCATTGTCAAGTCTGTGGGAAGAATCTGTTTCGTAGGTGCACGTATGTGAGACATATGCGTATTCATACAGGTGAAAAACCATTTACATGTCACGTTTGTGGCAAACAGTTCCGAGCTGAACCACAGATTCGGCGACATGTAAGAGAGGTTCATGAAGGTATTAAGGAGCATGCTTGTCCAATATGTGGAAGAAAGTTTGCCAACACTCGCACTAGAAATGATCACATGACTGTTCATACTGGAGAACGTCGTTTAGTTTGCCATCTTTGTGGCAAGAGATTTAAAACACATTCAACATTCCATTCACATAACAGGTCCCATACAAACTTGTTCCCACATAAATGCCCCCACTGTGACAAGTCATTCAGGCGGCATTATGAGTGCACAAAACATGTGATGATTCATACAGGTGAACGCCCCCATGCTTGCGACATTTGTGGGAAGTGTTTCCACTATCCGAGTGACGTGATCAGGCACAAACTGATTCATTTGGATCATAAACCATTCAGTTGTGCAGTTTGTCACCTTAGTTTTAGGCAAGAGCGGTACTTGAAAGCCCATAACATGAAAACACACCAGGGCCATCGTTTGAGGAGAAAAGGGAAGCTGTACAGCAGCAAGAGTTACAGATGAATTAATTTGTGCTGCTTGGTCTGCATATGTGATAGCTGTTACAGAATTGTACAGCTGAACCTGTTTAGCATAGAGGAATATGTCATTGTTTTTAAAGTGCTGTGCTGCTATGCAGGATGTATAAAAGATACATTTGAAAGCAATTGCTTGTATATCATTCTGTATTTACCCGTGTATTTACTCTGAAGAAATAATATTACCTTACACCAATCTGTCTGTGGTGTATATAATGTGTGTATGATTATTGGTTCTTATTTGTAGTGTACTGGATGATTGTACAACATAAAAAGTACATTGCCTTGTTTTGTAACTACCACTGCAGAGTAGCTATTAATTACCATCAACACAAGTAACTACCACTTGTAAAGATGATAGTGCTTGTAGTTTTTACATAAAGACATCATGCTGCAAAGCCATGGAAGATAGCCCACAGTGTTATAGACAGTGATGAATTGAATGAAGCATGTTGATAACTAGACTGTACTGTTGTGCTAAGTGTTGTGGGGTCAGGCTAGCACAATGCGAGTGCCAGCAGCTGTAATCACTGCGCACTTTGTCTTGCAGGTGTCATCTGTCTACACTGACAACGTTTAGGGAGTTCCAACAGGCACAAAGTGCATTGAAGAGCATGTACGACCCCATGGTGACCATTTCTACTGTATCTGAATCTGTCGATTGGGTTAAATCAGAAGATTACAACTTGGATGAACTGCAGGCAACCAAAACAGCTGAACAGCATGATTCAGTTGAGTTGTATCATTGTGACATTTGTGATGAGAAAATTAAAGGGAACAAACATGCCTTGGAGACTCACATAAAAGGCCATAAAGAATATAAGAGGACAGAAAAACGGATTGTGCGTGATTCAGACAGTTCAGAGCTAGGATTTGAACTGACACATTGTGATTCTCCTGACAGTCATGGGCGTAGTAGTGGTGGTAAGAAGAAGAAGAAGAAGAAGACAAAGACTAGATTGAAGAAGCTGAAGGTTGCTAAAGTAACAAAGAGAACTGGTATTAAATCCACTAAGAAGGATTTCCCATGTGATATATGTGGCAGGATATTTAATAGGACATACCATTTGAACAGACATAAAAGAACACACAGACCTCAGAGTGATGTGCTACCAAAAGATGAACCAATATTTCAATGCGAATTGTGTGGTAAGAACTTCAGTTGCAAGAGCACCCTGAAGTCTCACCAGGTTGTGCATACAGGCGAGAAACCTTTCACCTGTCACATATGTGGTAAGAGCTTCTCTCAGACAGGATTGTATTATCACCTGAAGCATGTTCATGCAGGAATCAAAAACCACAGCTGTGATATATGTGGTCGTAGCTTTGCAGCAAAGCCTGCCATGGAGGATCATCGGCGTATCCACACTGGAGAACGTCCTTATGTGTGCAGTACTTGTGGAAAATCATTTAAGACTAAGGCTACGTTGTACATACACAATAAGATTCACACAGATATTTTTCCTTTTTCATGTTCCTATTGTGGCAAATTGTTTAGGAATCAGCATGAAATGGTGAAGCATTTAGTAACACACACTGGCGAAAAACCACATATTTGTGATATTTGTGGGCGTGGTTTTCGAGCAAGAAATGAAATGACTAGACATAAGATGTTGCATTCTGATGATAAGCCATTTGTTTGTTCTGCTTGTGGGTTGGGATTCAAGCAGGAGCGATACCTTAAGAGACACATGAAAGCACACCATCCTGGTAACTAAAAGAAAAAGAAGCAGGACTGGAAGACGCATGTTTTCGGCGATGTTATGGCGTGCCGACTGGTAGTGCTGTGCTTGGACAGTTTGACCGTGAAGATGAAGGCATTATGTTCCTTTGAAATGTCAGTAGCTGTTTACCAGTTGACACAGCATAACATTCCACAAGACTTGCATCTTAAGCAACACCAATGTGAGAACCGCAAATCTCACAGAAGTTTGGCAGAAAAGGCAGTTTCTTGAATATGGTTCTGTGTTTGTAGTAGATTTTATAAGGAATTATCCGATTGTGTTTCCACCTTTTTGGTGCTGCCAGCAGTAGTTTTCCTGAGTGATTTTTTGCATAAGTTGTACACTTCCTGAACTGCATGTGTGAGGAATGGTCGTGGTACACTGACATATGGTGTATGTAAGAGGTCACTTCAGTTTCCATGATGGTACAAGGAAAGTACAATAGTAGTTCTGGAGCTATTTTGAAATAAAGATGTGCCATCAACATTTTATCCAAGTATGGAGTATAATGGAAGTCTGTAGAACTTCAGTTAGAGGTATCTTGGGAAAAGACATACCGAATAGTTTGTTTTATTTGTATTGTAATTCCTAATGTACCCATTATTGACTGGTTAAGGTAGGTGTTCTGAAATTGTTTCTGATGTCAGCAATGATCATTGCTGTATAAGCATGCAGTTACCGTTACAAACTTGTGACAAGTTGATTCGGTGTGGCTTAATCACAGAGCCAGAATAGCAAGGCAAGACGTTTTGCAGTACATTATTGCAGTATTGACTGTATGACTTATAAAGCGAAAAGAATATTACAAACCTGTGAAATGAAGGATCCATCATATATTTTTGTCTGCGTGCGTGCGTGTGCGCGTGTGGTGGGCAGGTGGATGGATGGAAGTTCTTAAATATCTCGTTAGTAAATATTGACTACTATTGTATGAGATTAAAATAAAGTATATCAGTATACATTTTGTGTTGCTTATATCCCGCCCTAATGTTGAGGTCATATTTCTCCTTCTGGGAATGTATAAGATTTTTGTAGTGGTAGTTTTATTGATTGAAGGTAATGTGAAATTTCAAGAATAGAGCATGAATATTACTGATTTGTGTGTTGTAGTTAGGTACCGTTGTTTCAGAGGCAGCAGTTTCCTCTGAAACATTAGTACCTGTGTATGTAACACTGTGACACACATCCTGGGGACAGTGCTCTTTGTATCACTTGCCATATGAACCCAAATTCTGACAAGAACAGAGTAGAGTAATGTATCACTTATCACGGTAGGTTCCTTAGAGTGAACAACAATGTTTTGTAAAATTCTGATTGTTATTTTATTCTGTCTTCATTGTACCATTTTATTAGGACCACTGCATTTCGAACATTGGTACAGTTGTATTGCCATGTTCAGGGACACAACAAAACAAGCCCTCATCTCGGTGCAACTTTGGGGTGGGGGTGGGTGGGGGGGGGGGGTGGGATCGAAGCTTGGATGATGGACGTAGTGTAAAATAATGTTTTAAATCAGTGTGTTAGTTGTCATTAAAAGCATGGAATTCTATTATGTGACCATACATGTAGCACTACTGCTCATTCCATACCATTTATTTGCCCACCATGTGGTGTTAGTGTCAAGAAGGATTGATTAATTTAGGGTCAAGCAGAATCAGTACACCTCACCCTGTGGCCAGTCTCAGCAAATCATCTGTATTTCTGAGCCTGGGCACAGTTGTAAGAACCTAATATTTACAGCAGGATATTGCAAATAATTGGTGTTCCAGTCAAACCGTGTGGCTTATATATTGGAAGCACCTCATACGCTTTGCTTATTAGCATATACAGTAGTGTCTCATTGTGCATTATTCATTGGGACCGATAAAACCATTGAGAACATTAGAATCTATTTTCAGTATAAAGCACCTATTTGATTCCAAGAACTTAGGAAATGGGAGTAATAGAAATATGAAATAACGTAAAAAGCATGGTGTGTTTTTAATAAAGTAGAAACTAATTGGAACCATAAAATTCATTAAATTATTGAAGAGAGTCTCATTATGTAAAGCGTGACAGCAGGGAACCTCACTTAATGGAAGACCGTGCTTGACTGAGCTGAGAGTGATCTGTGCAGTTGCAGGAGGGTGGGGGGAACAAACTCACCAGTCACATGATCTCGTCCTGGTTTGTTGGAACCGATCACGAAAGGTCAAAATTTTGCGCACAAGGACACTGCTGTATTGCATATCTAAACACTGAAGTTTTTTTGAGCAGATATCTTGTACCGTATGTGATCTCAGTCAATGTGGGAATGTTTTCACATGATCTTCCTTTTTGGCGTACTTTTCTTTTGTAAAGAATGGAGTGAAGTGGCCACCAAAGATCACTGTGAAGTTTGTATATGTATCTTTAGCCAAGTGCATTTCAACTTTGAGTCTTTGAATTGATTTTTTATGAAGTTCAGTGTGAATTATACACCACTGCTGGTTAATCCTAACCTCACATTTTTTACTCGCAGCAGTTTGTATATTGCAACATTCTTGTTTGTGGAGTATAAAACAGCATGTCTGCTGTGTGAAAATTTTCATTGAAGTTCCATTTTTAAACAAATAATGGACTGTTGGAACAGCTCTGTGAAATGCAATAATACAAATGAATTTCACAGGCATGACGTTGCTGTGCTGTGTACCAGTTATGTCTGAGAACTAGTGATGGTTCTAAGTCTTTTTTAGATGGTGAAGCAGAAGCTTTTGTGAATTACGGAACATGGTACTTACTGAATTCCATTCGTTATTAGTAGCAGTCAGTGTGACTGTATGGTATGTCACTGGAGAACAGCAGCATTTTGTCAGGGACTCATCAGGTATTGCAGTCTGCATACCTTCTCATAAGAATAAGACAAATGTTGTTCACTTTTGGTATGAAGTGCTTATGGAAACCTGTCATACACCAGTACACTTGTAACAACATTCATTCTTTGTTGGATATATTATGTATGAATGTAGGAATGGACACATGTATTTTACAGTTTTCCACTCTTGTGGAATTGGATGTTGCAGATGAGTGGTTTGTACGCCTGCATTATATTGAGTAGGTCATAGGTTTGTGGTCTTTGCTCTTCAGGGATGTTATGCAGCGCTGATTGGTAGTTAGTTGCTGACTTTGCAGGACAGCCGCTGGTGGTCCCATCTTCAAGGGTCAAGCAATACAGTAGTCTTCTTGGACTGCTTGGTCCTAGAAGATGGGACTGACAGGTTGTCCCGAAACGTCGGTAACTACCAATGAATGCTGCATAACATCCCAGAAGAGCAAAGATGTCATTTACACTGTGGCAGAAGCATGAAAAAATGCACAGGTCATAGCTTTGTTTCTCAACAAACATTTTCAAATGTTTTCATGGTTTTACTATGTTTCCCCATATGGTAGGGCAGTACGTAAACATAAGCCGCAACTACTTTCTTCCACCACTTTTCCTAGTCATTCGCATTTATCATCCAGTTCAGCGCTGAATAATGTATGCAGTTATCACAAAGAATTAATGATAAATATTACGTTATTATGTCCAGTGAAAATATTCTGCTTTTTCGGTCTTTCATTAATATCCACGGTGTAGTATTTCTGCGGTGAGGGTTGAAGTCTGTTGTAATGTGATGTTTTGAACGATTGCTGTGCTTTTATCTTCAAGGGTAAGCAGACTGTTTTAAGCCTTGAAGATGAAGACTCAGTGATCGGCAAAACATCAGGAACCACTAACCCAGTGACACAGTGCCACATCTCAGAAGACCTGAATTCTCAGCACCACTGCTGTGAGCACCTCAAATCTCGCGTTCTGCTATTTGTTTGCACTAGGAAGTGAAGTCGTAATAAGATTCATATGTGGCTGTAATGTCAGCTGAAACACTGGGCGCAAGGAGCAGTAATCCACTCTGCACGCTTTGTCTTGCAGGTGCCAACAGCCTCCTCCTCAGACTCCATTCAAAGCTTTCCATCATGCCCAAAATGAAATACGGAGCATGGCCCAGCCCAGGGATACCACCGATGGTTTGAGAGGCACTAATGGTTTGGTTAAGAATGAGTGTAGTGATTCAGAAGATACATTGCTAACATGTGATTACTGTGGACAGACATCTACTGAGAAAGATGAGCTGATATGTCATATATCTTCTGTGCATTCACTGGACTTAGGAAGTCCAGGTGTTGCTGTGGGAAGTGAGCCTGGGATAGAGACCAAATATAAACTACAGGATGGCAGCATTGTGGGTTGTGTGGACAAGTGTCAGAATGGCTGTAGTCATCAGAAATTAAATCCTGGTAAAATAAAACATGTTGGAACAAAGCAGCGGTTCCGATGCAGCGTGTATGGCGGCGTTTTAAAGAGGAAGTCCGATGTGTGCAGGCATGTTAAAAAGCACAGATTGCAGGATTCTGTTTCTACAGCTGTACAGGTTCTTCGTGATAATTCAGGTGTTGCATCTGATAATCTCTTAGTTGGCGCCAGTGTTAATGATGATAGACATGTTGAACGAGGTTTAGTTGAAGTGGAGGGGGACAATGAGGATTCTGTTCCTGATGCCAATAAAAAGAGTGGTGATGTCAAATGTGGGAAGACTAAAGGTTGCTCGTGTAATATATGTGGTAGAGTACTTACCAGAAAATGTGACTTACTGAGGCATTTGAAAACACATTCTAAGAAATTGGCCTCCTTTGTATCTTCAGGTGCAAAATATAAGAAGTTTGATATAGCCGGCAACATAAAGGAAAGTATTTCAGGTATGAAGTCTAGGGAAGGAAGTCATTCTGAATTGGGGGAGACTAAAAATGTGTGTGGGTTTCCATGTCATGTTTGTGGTAGAATCCTTACAAGAAAGTTTGATTTGTGTAGGCATTTGAAAACACATTCCAGAAAGCCCAATATCTTTGATGGTTCATTTGATCTTGTATGTCCAGGTGTTGCTTCCAGCAGTGATATTTCATCAGGCAACTTTGGTCCAGGTAATGGGTTGGTTAGCACTCTACAGGAAGTAGGTGATGGCAGAGTTTGTGACGAACGTCTTAGAGAAAACAGATTTAAAAATGAAGGAAAGAGTGGTTTTTCATGTAACATTTGTGGCAAACTACTTACAAGAAAATTTGATTTATGCAGGCATTTGACAACTCATGCCAAGAAGCAATATCCTTGTCATAATAAGGGATTGTCAGATGCAAGATCTGCATTTGTAACTGATGTGCATTCAAGTTCGAGTGATGAAGTGCATTTGGAGGGTTCAAGGGTTAAGAAAAGTACTACATTTGATATCTGTACAGTCCAAAAGTTTTCATGCAATATATGTTCTAAATCTTATACAAGGAGATTTGATTTAAAGAGACACGCAAAGCAGCATTCAATTGAAGATATCGGTAAGATTATTGACTTGAAAAACAGTATTGACTATGAGTCACTGTCTGGTGCAAAGGTCATCATAGAAGGCAGGACGCTGTATAAGTGTGAACACTGTGCTAAGTACCTTATGACGAGGTACAGTTATGTGCGACACTTGCGCATTCATACTGGTGAAAAACCTTGTACTTGCCATGTATGTGGCAAACAGTTCAGAACATCTGCACTGTTAAATCGCCACGTTCGGGATGTGCATGAGGGTATAAAGGAACATCCTTGTGATTTTTGTGGACGTAAATTTGCTAACAAACGTGCAATGGTGGACCACAGAAGGGTTCACACTGGAGAGCGTCCATGTGTCTGTCATTTGTGTGGGAAGGCATTCAAAACAAAGGCATCTCTCTATGTACACAACCTGTTTCATACAGATGTGTTTCCACATCATTGTACACATTGTAACAAGTCCTTCCGTAGGAGACATCAACTGAATGTGCATCTTTTGCTTCATACTGGTGAGAAACCACATTGCTGTCAAAATTGTGGGAAGTGCTTTAGATTACGGAAATCACTCAAACGACACGTTCTTACACATTCTAATGAAAAACCGTTTGAGTGTCTGGTATGTGGGCAGCTTTTTGCGCAGGAGCGATATCTGAAGAACCATGGGAAGACTCATGGAATTCAGATTAGTAATAAAATTCCACCTCTGGATTCCCTTTTGCCTGCAAGTAGCACTTGAATAGTAGAACTTGTGGGATTGAAAGTACAGATACAATTGTCCATTGGTTTGTATAATGCATGTAAGTTCTGGCATCTGTGGCAGCTTTTTGAGATTGAGAAAGAGTATTGTAAATGGAAATTCTTGATTTTAATTCTGAGCTGTCTCATAATGAGTCCCACCCTTTGACATGCAACATGATGCTGTGTAGTACCAAGAGTATTGTTAAGTCTGTAGATGTGAAGATTGACAGCAGTTTTGGGATTACAATTTTATCTGTGAATTACTAGCATGAATGTAGAAATGTGAGCCTTCCTGCAGGGTTGAATAAGATTGTGTTTAACCTTCAGTGACATTACAGCTCATGCAATATGTTAATATTTTGCACTGAGGCCATCAAAATGTGAAGATTTGCAGACTGTATTTTACTAACATTGACGGTGTAATGTTGTGTATATGATGCATATGTGCTTTCTTAAAAATTATTTTGGGTGTATCTGATAATGTTCATGAGATTTCATTCATTTATCATTGATTTGAACTCTGTGCAGTTCAGGACCACCATCGGTTCATTACTCCGTTTTAAACTGTGTAATAAGTTTGTTATATTTCACCAACACATGCACTACACTTTATTCATGATATACACCCCTACATATGTTTCGGCTAGTCACTAGCCATCATCAGGGGGTCAAAGATTTCTAACAAAGACTATACATCTATTTAAGGTATTGTGAATTTAATGTGAAAGTTTATTTGTGTATTTCACATCCTTTCTTTCAGCTTTGAAATTGGACCATATCTGTTATACTGTCTTCATTGGTAGATAATGTAACCGTCCAAATGTAAATTGCACGCTGTTATTCAACCCAGCATGTTTTGATCCTAGGCTCATTATGGAAGGACATACATTACATGCATACTGTATGAATGTTGGTTCTAATAGCGAAGTTCATTCACATTACATTTTAAAATGTCTTGTACAAAATATTTTGTGAAAAGTCTATCTTTAAACATACCTTGTAACATTAATGTTCAAATAACTGATAAAACTATTATTGCACTTGTCATGAGTTATATCTTTAGAAATATAGTTTTCTAGGTTTTGCTTATCGATTTTGTAGTTCCCATCTATTTGTGGCGATCCAAGATCATCATCTTAGACCGAATATTTTATGCATAATATCTTGGTCTGTGATCATTACCTTTTATAGGCATGGTCTGTCTGTGGTTGTTGTCCTACTTAGTGTGAACGTACCCTTGTGCCACCAGTTTGCATGAAACTTTAGTACAGCACAGCTGTGTTGAATGTCTGCAGAGAAAATTGCAACAAAATGCTATGAGTACACACATGTAAGAACATGTATTTATTCTAGTAACATAGCTTCAAAACTTACTGATTTCTATACTTATTGCTGTGGTGTTGCATGAACATAAACACGTCTGGCAGGGGTGGTAAAAATCTACTGTAAGTACTCTGTTGGAATGGGCACTGAAGACAGGTGGAATGGCAGTAGTAATGACTGCACAATTTGTCTTGCAGGTGTCAGCTTTCTCCTTTGACATCATCTGCAACATTACAACACACTCCAAGCTCCTCAAGGATAAAGCTTACAGATGAAGATAAATGTCTTTCCCAACAGTCATGTTTTGTTGGCATTAAGGCCAAAGATTATTCACAGATCACTTCAGAAACATTATGTTGTTTCTGTGGTTTGTCCTTCCCACAGAAATGTGATCTAGAACTGCACTGTCTTGTGATTTCTGCTGCATGTGTTCTGAATTGTGGATTGTGCGGTAAAACTTTTGCTATAAAAGATGACTTTCTGGAACACATAAAGGGGCATGGCGCCAATGTGCATCAAGGTGGTTCAGTGTGTTTTTATTGTGGCATATGCTTTTCTCAGAAGTCAGAAATAGACACACACATATCTACAGTCCACTCAAATGACCGACTGCATTGTATGGAATGCAGTGAAATATTTCAGTGTGAAGCACTATTTTCTGAGCACATGAGAGGCCATGAAGATCTGAAAGAAAGTAGATCAGTAAATCTGTTGACAGAATATGTAGATGCAGGTAGTTGTCAGTCTACAGAAAGTGTTAAAGAAGTAGTTAGCAAGTGCAGACACTTACCATTTGGTGCATCAAAGAAGGAATTCACATGTAATGTGTGTGGTAAGATATTCACAAGGAATTTTGATTTGAAAAGACATGTGGAAGTTCATGTACCCCATAGAATATATGCATGTTGTGACTGCCCCAAAAGTTTTAAGTCCAAGGGGAGTTTAAGAGAGCATAAAAAGAATCATATTTCAACAAGTGTCACTTCAGCTGAGGCGCAGAAAGTAGGCTGTGAGTGCAGGTATTGTGGTCGAATGATCTCGAGAAAGTATGACTTGAATAGACACATGAAAATTGTGCATGGCCTGAAGAAATTTAAATCTGGTTTTATATTCCAACGCAGGTCTCCTGTAAGTTCTGCCAAATCACGGTCTGATGTCGATAATGCTGTTGAAGAAGCTGTTGAAATTGATGTTGCTAAAGCCATTAATAATGCCAGAGATAACTGTGATGAACATAAATCTGAAAAATTGGGTTTCCTTGAAGGTCATGAATCAGGTGATACTGATACTGCAAAGAATCAAAATTCCCGGGAAAGGTTTCCTTGTGATATTTGTGGGAAGTTATATACAAGGAAATATGATGTTAAACGACATAAAAAAACACATGATTTTATAGATGCTATACAAGAAAAGCATGAGAATAATGACAGTGTTAAAATAAAACGTAAGAAAGCCTATGAAGAATTTTCTAAATATAATCTGATGCAACTGAGTGAAGAGGAAATATCTTGTGCAAAAGTTGAAGTAAATGGGAGAACATTTTATCGTTGCAGCTATTGTAGGCAACACATAATCACAAGGTACAACTATGTGCGCCACATCCGTATTCATACAGGCGAGAAACCATATTCTTGTCCTCACTGTAGGAAACAGTTCCGTATTCAAACATTGCTGAATCGTCATGTGAACGATGTACATGAGGGTATTAAGAATTATCCATGTGATATATGTGGGAAGAAATTTTCCAGCAGTAGTGCAAGAGTTGAACACAGATTCATCCATTTTGATGAACGTGCTTTCATGTGTCATGTTTGTGGGAAGACGTACAAGACCAAAGCTTGTCTCAAGATGCATAGTAGATTTCACAAACCTGTTGGAGATTTTGAATGTTCCCATTGTAATAAAAAATTCAAAACACGTCCAAGTCTGAAATCTCATGTAATGATACACACAGGAGAGAAACCCTATGCCTGCCAATTCTGTGGAAAGTGCTTTCGAACAACACATGAACTCAAAAACCATGAGCTCATACATACCAACACTCAGACATTCTATTGTACAATATGTGGGAAGAAATTTTCACAGGAGCGGTATCTAAAAAACCATCTGAGAAATCACAGAACACATATCACAAAAACTGTTTGAAACAGTCACTAGAATGGTGTACGTTTGAATCTTGTGTAAGTACATTACAGAAGCAAATTAACCAAAAATTTGAAGATTTACAGTTTACTGTTTTTTGTGGTGTAGTGTCTTCCTTGCAACATTATGGCTCTCACTTGACAAAGAGATTCCTTGCTTGTTTGGAACCTGAAAGCACATGACTGCAAGATGTGAGGGTTTCAGTCCTCTGGTATGCCATGTACAGTGTTACATAGGTACAGTGCCATGTACAGTGTTACATAGGTACAGTGCCAGGTACAGTGTTACATAGGTACAGTGCCATCTTCAAAAAAGCCCATCATTGGTACGTATCAGACACATTCACAGCTTTGTCTTGTGAGGCCAATTTTAATATTATGCTAAGTTCTATACCTTTGTCACCTTGCTGCTTGCTGGGATTCCTAACCAAACTTTGTATGCATTTCTCATTTACACCATATGTGTGTCACATTCGTTTGTGTATTATAAACATACACTTTCTGCTTCCTGCATAAATTCAGGTGGCATATTTAATTGGAAACATTGATCGTAGCAACAGAGAAGGAACCATCCAAGTTGTTTGAATCAGTGTGTGATGAGAATTGTGTATGTGGTCATGTAACTGTGTCAAAGTACACATTGAGAAACAATAACCCAGCAGGTCTTCTGTTACATGTACAGAGCCTTGGTGTTCATTATTAATTAGCACTGACAGAACTGTCACAAACCTCAGAATTGAACACTGGAATCCATTTTCAATGTGAAACACCTTTATGGTCAAAGGACTTGTGAAATACCAATAACAGAAATATAAAATAGCATAAAAAGCATGAAAGGTTTTTAATTAGAAACAAACTTTTGGAAGCATAAAATACCTTAAATGACTGAAGGAGTCTCATTCCATAAAGCATGAAGGCAGTCAGCCTCACTTAATGAAAGACAGTGTGTGTCTGAGCTGAGAGTGATCTGTGTGAGGGAAGCTGACTTGACAGCTGGTGGTCTCATCTCATATAATCACGACAAATCTTGAAAGTTCAAAACGGTATTGAAGTGGGGATTGCAGAAGATCGAAATCCTGAACTTCAAGGTTCATGAACTTTGAGATTCTGTGGTATTCTTTTAGGAGAAAGGTGTAGTAGTTCCATCATCGTCTGCCCATGATAATCTATACATTGTACATTTTGGAAACTGTTTGGGACTTTGGTATTGTATCTGTTGGGTGTAATGATGAATTGACAATAAATGTGAATTCAGGATAGTTGTGTAACTAACTCATTGATCACTATGTCAGTTTGGTAGTTGCTGAATGATAGTTGTGTTACTTTGAGCTGCTTGATACTATCTAAATGAAGTAGTGAAATTTAAATACCGTATATTCTCAAATCTAATGCGCACCCTTTTTACAGTTTTAGAGGGCTAAAAAATCAGATGCGTATTAGATTCGCGGTCTAGAGCTGGATTTTGGAAAAATGATTGAGCTGCTGTACGTGCCGTAAGAACAATACAATACAATAATCTATTATTTTATTATTTATTATTATAATTTATTATTCATCAGACTCGCCGTCATCACTCATAACTGAATCGTTATCCGTGCTCTCCACCCAGTCACTATCATCTTTATCTTCAACATCGTCCTCCCATACAATGTCATCTTCGGTTCCGTCCAAAGCATTGCTTATGCAACACTTCTTGAAAGATCTGACGATAATGCTCTCCGGGATGGCTTTCCATGCAGCCGACACCCACCGTGCCACTTCTGAAGGAGCTGCGCGTTTGATTTTTCCAGTTGCTGTTAACTCACGGGCAGGATCCGCAATCCAGGTCAGATATTGTTGCCTCAACCTGTCTTTAAGGGGCTTTATTAATGGATACGTCCATTGGTTGCAACACTGATGTTCCACCCTGAATGACAACAAGCTCAGTTTTCATCTTGCGGAGCTGGTCCTTCACGGAATCAGTGAGATGCCCTTTGAATGCATCAAGGACAAGCATTGATGGTTGATTTAAGAAGGCTCCAGGCCTACGACTCCATACTATTTTCAGCCACTCCAACATCAGCTCCTCCGTCATCCATCCTTTTTCCTGGACCCTGACGATAACGTCCTTTGGAAACGCCTCTGATTTGGGTAAAGTCTTCCTTTTCAAAATTAGCAAGGGTGGTAGTTTTCTCCCATCAGCAATTGCTGCCAGCATCACTGTTAGGCGAAGCTTTTCGCATCCAGTGGTTTTCAGAAGTACCTCCTTTACACCTTTCTTCTCCACCGTGTAGTTTGGTGGCATATCAAGATAAATAGCCATTTCATCGGCATTGGCAATTTGCCCCATCAGAAAATTTTCCGTCTTCCTAAGGTTGATGTACTGCTGATAATTCAACAACTTTTGTTCAAAATCTTTTGGGAGCTTTTGGCATATTGTCGTCCTATGCCGCAACGCCAGCCCCATTCGGCGCATGAACCTTATGGCCCATCCTTTACTGGCTTTAAAACGACTTCGAAGAATGTTCAAAGATCTGGCCTTCTTTATCGCCTCCTCGCGAAGTAGATCATAACTCACAAACAGTCCAGTCTTGCGTCTCTCTTGAAAAAACGTGAATACTGCATTATCAATTTCAGGAAATCGTCCTTTCTTGGGTCCAGTGAATTTCCTTCGTGACGCCTCACACCTGCTGATCGCTGCCTTGTGTTTCCGCCATAGTCGAACGTTGCTTTCATTAACTCCAAAAATTGCAGCGGCTTTGCGGTTTCCATTCTCCTCTGCGCACCGAATAACTTCACGTTTGAACTTTGCCGTATATGAGAGTCGTTTAGATTTCAGGTGTCCCTCTTCCATAACTACGGTACACGACAAATTGGAACAAGCACCTCCCACGTTTCAACAACTAAAGCTCAGCTGGCTTCAGACGAGATTGTGCTCGTCTGTTGAGAAAGGCCCCGCCTCTATCGGTATGACTCATCGGCCACAGGCGTAGCGTCGGATTTTAACGCATTGGTAATATCCAATATTATTCAATCAGTCGCCCCGTGGGCAAGGGGTGGTTGAAGGAAAGGTGCGGATTAGAATCGCGAACTAACTTTTTTCCGTTTAAGAAGTCGCCAAAAACTGGGTGCGCATTAGATTCGGATGCGCATTAGATTCGAGAATATACGGTATTGGAAGTTAGCTGCGGTATTCACCAAGAATCTTTCAAAAATCATGCTGAGGTACAGTCTAGGATAGATACGTTGCAACTTGGAAGGTATTTAAGGAATGTGGATAGTGTGGTTTGGGATTTTTGCCTGGCAAAACGGCATGGGTCAGCAACTACTGTCTGTGCAAACATTTATCTCTGTATGCTACAGAAGTCTCTTCTCAACTGTTGTTGCAGCCACTTGTACTTGGGACTGCAGTTTTTAATTGACTTGCTATACTTTGAGATAGGTACTGACCCCTGCTCCCAGCTTCTTTTTCCATCCATTGTCCTGTGCTTTCAAACCCCCCAAGTTTCAAGTTACCAGTCAAGGACTGTAGCGTACTGATCATCGTCTGTCATCATCATCTTCAGTGAGTGAGGCACGTGCCACTCGTGTGCCAGAATTTAGATTGCTTGGGTTTAAAAACTGCCTACAGCGGCTTCTTATTATTATATACATTTCTAAATTTCACTATCACTGTGAGATCTTTGTGTAGATGGCTTATACTGAAGAATTTTAGATAAATTCTTAGTAGGCATTCCTGATATGAAGAAATGTGTATTTTTTACTTTATCATTTATGTACACAGAATTGTGATCAGTGTGATGCTCATTTATAACTGCACAGCCGTGAAGTTTAACGTCTGTCTTTATTTTTGTTTATATTCAAATTTTCTCTCTTGGTGTCAAATACTGACTTTCCCCAGTAGGCGTTGTTTGTCATTTTGTTGATTATTATTGATTGGAATATTTTATCACCACCTTTCTCAGCAGGGTAGTATTGTGGTATAGTGGTATAATGATAATGACGGGCATACACAGTTCCAGTCTTGGCCAGGTTACCAGTTATCCTAGATTGAGGTTTCCGTAGTGTTCCCGAGTGTCTCTTGATAAATGCCAGTATGATGCCTTGAAATAGGACACAACAGCCTGTTTCCAAATCCTTACATAGCCATCACTCAGTCTTACCACACCATACCATTTACTACATTTGAAACAGTGTTGCCAAATACCAAAGGATTACGAGATTCTAGGTGTCCACATGCTTGGGTGTTCTGGGATGTGCCTTAGTGTTTTCTGATGTTTCAAAGTTACATAGTGGCTTCTTCTTTAGCGGTCAGTGAGCCCAAGAAGAACGCCATTGTGAGATGTGTTCCAGGGTTTGTGGCTCCTGATGCCTTATTCTTAGACTCCAATATACACAAGATGAAGGCACTACATTCCCTTGAAGCATCATGAACCATAAATCCTGCAACATGCATCACATTCAAGAAGGCTTGTGTCCTCACCTGAAGTGTCTGACAGTTAATTCTCTTTTAATGTGGGGTAGTAATGAATTCCACCAAGATTATTAGCTACATGTTATGTCCAGGAGTGTTTTGTCAATTAGGTTTAAACGGTTTGCCTGTGTTTCCTGTGGCCCGTAAGGGAATATCGTATATGCAGACATGTATGTACTTTGATTGCTTGCCCTTGGCAATAACTGAGTAGGCATAGTGTGTTGTAAGTCTTATAATCTATTGAAAAGCTGCATAATTGGCATGTTACCAGCACGTTCGTGTTGGATTAGCAAATTATTTATTTAGAGGAGTTGTATCATTGTGTGGAGAATGACACTGGTAGTTGTTAGTGTGTGCAAGTGACACACATCAGTGTAATGTGATATATCATGAATATAACACCCAGATACTTAGAAGTTGGTCTACCTCATAAAATTTAAGCTAGTGGCTTTAAATTTGATGAAGAGACCATTTGGAATAATTGTTAGATTACCATAAGCACCTTGGTGATGAGTGTTAGAGTATGATGTACTGAAAAGAGAAGTAAATTGTTTCTGAATTTGAGGAAGTACTCATCTTTGTATATGTAAACAGTGTGTTACAAAAGTTGCTTTCTTGTAATTATACTGATTATGTGGGGGAAACAACTTTTTTACCACCAACCACCAACTACCAGCAGAAAGCGACACTGAGTAACTGGCCTGATAGATACAAGAGCTAGTGTAATGGCAGTGTTGCTATCTGTTGCAAATGAAATGGAGGTGAAAATAATCACAGTACAGAACTTCACTGTCTAAGAGAGCAACTTTTAGGGCCTGTGCGCACTGGCAACTAAACTGTTGCGGTGATGGAACAGTTGCTGGTGGTGGCACAGTGAACGTGTGCTCACTGCAACTAAACAGTTGCTTGGATTTGTGACTTTTTTCTTTCAGTAGGTAATGGACTTTACAGAGACAGCATGTGTATGTGCTCCTCCTTAGGATAAGGAAAGTTCGACACAAAAGGCTTTTAAACGGGCAGTTTTATAAATTGTATGAGGATTTAAGAAACTGTGGAGGAAAAATTTTCAACTACTTCAGAATGAGTATAGAAAGTTTTGATAAATTGCTAGTGCTTGTTGGGCCATGAATTACTTATGAAATTACTCAACTACGGCTGTCTGTGCCACCACGAGAGGTTGGCAGTAACATGAAGGTAAGAAAATATTTATTTTCGCATATTACTGTATTTCAGATGTCACTTTTTTATAAGATATACATAAAATAGATGTGACAAAATTTGTATAGGAGATGCAAATTGATGTAAAACCTGACTGTGATAGCATCATTAAAGCTTGCAGCGTTCTGCAGTATTATGTACGCAAAAAGATGGCATTCAGTTCGATGACACTTTGTATGAATGTCCCCCAGAAAGTGTACAGCCTGTTGGCACAAGGGGCTGCGTTTAGAGGCATTGCTGTAAGAGACTATTTCGCCAAGTATTTCACTTTGCCCCAAGGGTCAATTCCCTGGCAGTATGGTAAAATGTATCATTTGTTTCTTGTCTTACGGATATTTCTTTCATGGAAATAAATTATTTTTTCCATAAAAAACTTTCTTTTATGTAATTAAAATTATCCCTCCATTTCATTTCCAAACTCTGATTACAGGTGTAACAGTTTCGTGAGTGCGCAAACAGTGGGAGCCGTGTGGCCCTTTTTTTTTAAATATTTGATGTTGCCCACATTGCTGTTGGCAAATACACTGGCTTCAGTTTGACATGACTGTACTTGGTTGAGCTGAAACTTCAAGAAAAGCCCGGCAAAGCCACCTGCCATTTGTTTACTTTCACGAAACTGAACTTGACCTGTAATTCGAGCTGAGCAATAATCTACTAACGAGCCATATCTACAAGCATAGCAGGAAACATTAAAATAAACTTACCTTTTTCTGATTTCTGTTCAGTGGGAATCTCACTCCAGTTTGTGACGACTGACTCGCAGACTTCGTACCACAGTTTCTCCTTCAAATTTCTGTCACTGTATTCTTTCAAATTTTTTAAATACAGAGATGGTCTTCCCTCCACCACCCATATTAACTTTTGTACGCCTCTGACGACAGACATAGCCGCATGATAAAATACACAAGGGTTGTGCAGCTTACAGCAAGTAGCAAGCAACCGTTTAGTTTTCAGTGCGCACAGACATGCTGAAACGTGCATCCTATTGTTACCGGCAACAGTTCAGTTGCCTCGAGAGTGGATCAGGTTGTAACTTTTAAGTTGCGGCAACAGAAGAGTTGCCTGTGCGCGCGCTCTCGTATAAAGCAATGTTCTCCATCCAGGCAACTAAATAGTTGAGCAACAAAAGAGTTGCCTGTGCACGCGCTCTTGTATAAAGCAGGCAACTAAATAGTTGAGCAACTGAAGTTGCCAGTGTGCATGGGCCCTTAAGATACCTGGTATATATGTGTAGCCCTGTGTCTATGAAAGAAGAACATGTAACAATGTAACATAATATTTGTATGTAAATTATTGCCTTAGATTTATTATTTGAATTGCAATAAATCTGTTGAGATCCAGGTTTCCATTATTATAGTCATAGTCATTCTTAGTTGTTGGTGCTATCATCATCGTCGTCATCATCATCATGATCACATTAGTATTGTTGTTATCACATGCCTGACATAATTTTGCAACCAAATGCCCAACGTTTGCCAGTCTTCAGACTTGTCTTTTGCCTTTACAGACATATATATGTATAAGGCTGCTAATACAACACAGATGTTTGAATGTTCTGCAGGAGGATAATTAAACATCCCTGCTTGTAAAAGTGCAGCAGTGCGGTGATTGTGGAAACGTTTGCAGGTGATGCTTGGAGTATGTGCCACAAAGTTTCGCTTTCTTTTAAACTTGGGTGAAGATGATCATTAAAAATGTTGATTGGACAAAGACAGAACATACTGGTTGAATTGTGTTCTTTTGGTGAAATGTTTTTTTACATTCGTTTTGAATTTGGCCTTAATCTTGATGTATGGGACATACCATACACCTTGTGAGGTGTGGGCAGATGTGGCTCAGTACAAGCCCTACCCCTTCTCCCCTTTTGTAACCCAGATTGGCCAGAATTCCCCTAGCTTTGCTATATAACACATTCTTTCTTCCATATTACAGCAGTGTCCACCTGAACCAGGTTCGGTCACCCAGAAAATGGGGGTAGTGTGTTCCTCTGAAACATCAGAACAGACCTTTACTGTGTGGCATAAGAACCCAAAAAATGAGAACCCACTGAATATTTTGTGTCAGCAACTTTTCTGTTCCTATCCCTTATTTGGAACATACCATTACACAGACCTGTGCCATTTTAGCAGAAACGGCAATTCTGGATGTGAAGACATGAGTATTTGACTTCGATGAATGTATGGGTGATCACAAAAGGTCGGAATGATGAACTTTGAGGTTCGTGAATTTTGAGAATCAACCATTTGATACAAATTGGGAATTGTGTTATTATGTGATCATTTGTAGATGATGCATCTGAATTATCACTTGTAGGGTACATACCTTGTGAAGAAGTCTAACCTCGAACATGCATAAAAGATCATTTCATGTCACCAAGAGTACAGACGCTGATATTTGCTATGAATTCAGCTGAAGAGAAATACAGTTTCTTGTAATAAAGGAGCTAGTTATGTAATGTACTGTTCCATGTCAGCTGGAGTTTGAGTTGTAGGTGTGGATTTATGTTGCAAAAAAGAACTTCCTCATGTGATTGTCATGAAAGAGTCCACAACAGAATGTGACTCCATGAGACACAGCAGGTCTGAGTAATGTCAGAGCTATGAGGATGGAAGCTGAGAATTACACAACAGATCTGAAGATGGAAGCTGAGAAACAGAGCAGGTCTGAAGATGGAAGCTGAGAAACACATCAGGTCTGAAGATGGAAGCTGAGAATTACACAACAGATCTGAAGATGGAAGCTCAGAAACAGAGCAGGTCTGAGGATGGAAACTGAGAAACACAGCAGGTCTGAAGATGGAAGCTGAGAATTACACAACAGGTCTGAAAGTTGTCAAATGTCTCAAGGTGGAAGCTAGCAGTGAGAACAAAGACTTGAAATTTTACATACCATGTAGTTGCTTGATTCTTCTTCGTCTGCCACTTTAGGATTCATTTATAGGTATCAATTTGGTTCTTTGGTTTGTTGTAACTTGCTTGTTGGTTGCTTGGTTGTTCACATATTTTCTGCAAGAGTGCAGCAGATTGTAGACCACCTCTTACTGATCTGCGAGCCTTGAAGCCTCTGCTGCCACTAGAGTGGTTGTAAGTCTGTATGAAAACTGGGACTCACAACCAGCATGCAGGTGCACTTTCAAGGTGGGACATGACAGGGCAGTTAGCACTAAATTGACTCAACAAAACTATCAGTTAATCAATCCAGTGGCCTTTTCAGAGTTCAGAATATGCTTTACCGTATTGTACCAGGAAACGATAAATCAGTGGATATTGTTGAGGATGTTAACAAAGCAGTGCAGTATCAGGGAATGGATATATCAGCTAGTACAGGGTACAAACCATGCACTTGTCTTGTGTGTGGTAAGCAGTATGGAGTTGGCATGTGAGGGATGTATGTGGCAGTACAAGAGATATCCTTGTGACATTTCTGGGCCTGAATTTGCAAATGCAGCTGCATGAAATGATCACAGGAGGATCCACACAGAGGAGAGGCTGTGTGTTTGTCATTTCTTTGGAAAGGCCTTTGGGTACCAACCATCTGTTTTTATTCACAGCACTTCCCACCGCATGGACATTTGTGCTCATGCGTTGACACCCTGCAACATATTTCTGGATAAAATTGCAATTGGAGATTTATGTATTTATGCATACAGGTGAGAAACCCCATGTCTGTATGGAGTAACAACTTTGAAGATTATTTGGAAGATTAGGATTGCTGTTTTCTGGGTTATAACACCATATTGTGGCCGGTGGTTACCAACACTGAAGGAATGTGCTGACTCATGCTACTGAGAATGTATTGATGTCATGTCTGCCTTGAAGATGGAGGCAGTAGGTTCCTCCAAGTGTTGTATTCAACTGGCAAACGTGCGACTGGAATGAAATTAAGAGGATACGAATATCAATAAAATGTACTTGTTCAAGTGATGTTGTTTGATGTGCTGATGGAAATGCAACTTTTTTGGTTGGCTGTGTGTTTGTAGAGCTTTGTCTTTTTCTCGAAGGGATGGTTGTAATTATATTTGAACATAAAGATCTGAAAAAAAAAAAGCTTTGACCTAAGTACAAAATAGGGAATAAAACGAATCAAGAAATTTTGTGACTTATGTTCTTTTACCTGTAGTTGTATTTTTCAGATTATAAGACGTACTTTTTCCACAGAAAACACTTAATTAAATTCTCCAGGTCTTATGTTCCAAGGGTGTGTGTGACCAGTAGAAACTTTATACTCTACTGCCATTTTTTAATCAAGTACTTGTGAATTTGAGCTTCAAATGTGGATACAGTATTTTTGCTCCCTAAATTTGTCTTGTGAAATCTGGTGAGTCTTATGGTCTGGAAAGTACAGTAGCAGTGGTGCAGTTGCTGTGACGTGAATTGTGGTTCAGGTGGGGGGAGGTACTGTTTGCATAGAGAGTTTTGGTAAGGAAATGTGTAAAGGAGCTGTTCAGAGGATTGAAATGTAGATGTTAGGATGAATACATGAGTGAATATTGTGGAAATAAATTGTTGTGATGAACGTTGAACAGGGCCTGGAAGATTTGGAGGTACCTTTTTGTGTTAATCAATGTGAAGTCATGAAGTTATATTACCAGAGTTAATCATTTTACTTTGAATTTAGACATTCTGTAGTATCTACAAATTAAATAAGCGTCAGTGTTACTGTAATCCCCCCCCCCCCCATCTGATATCATATAGAAGAAGGTGATACAAGATCTTCATTCAACAGCCGTAATCACTCTGCCCACTTTGTCTTGCAGGTATCGTCCGTCTGCTCTGACATCATTCAGAGCTTTCCTTGACACATGGAGTACTCGGCACAGGAACCAGAATGTGCTTGACTTGTCACATGCCACATCAGTTCTCATACAAACTGAAGATCACACAATTGAAAATGTGCTAAAATGTTGTTATTGTGGAGTATGTTTTAATAGTAACAGTGAATTGGCAATACATATATCAGTAGTGCATTCATCCAAAGCCTTCCATTGTAATACTTGTGATGCATTATTTTGTGATGATAAAGATCAGTTCATGGAACATCTGAAAAGCCACGATCAGCATCATGACTCATGGTCTGATATTGCAGAGAGAAATTATATCTCAGTACCTACTTTGATGGGGCTTGCCTCAGCAGTTACAGTATCGACTAAGTCTGCACGTGTCAATAAACAATCAGTGAGGAAAAAGAAGAGCTATCCGTGTACTATTTGTGGCAGTGTTTTGTCCAGAAGTTTTGACCTGAAAAGGCACATGAGGATTCATAAGCCTCTTGAAAAGGAGAACGGTTCTAAAAGAACCCAGTTTCAGTGCACCTATTGCAGTAAAATTCTGACACGCAAGCTAGATTTGAAAAAACATATTTTGGCTGTTCACACTTTCAAATCATCAGAAGGAAGCTTAAGTAAGTTAAGATCATGTTCCTCAAGTAAAACAGATTCTGAGTTACCCATTAAGGTAGAGCTTTCATCTGAAGTGGGAAGTGAGACATTGAAACAGCCCAAACAATATGAATTTTCCTGTGATGTGTGTCAAAAGACATATACAAGAAAGTATGACATGATGAAGCACAGAAAACAACACATGTTGGAGGAATTAGGACAAATAGGAAATGTTTATGAAAATGATGATACTGGTGATTATTTACTTCATCATACCAAAACACCACAGGAGATGTCCAAAAGGAACCCTAAGGAAAATGATGCTGTTGATGATACTAGCAAAAAGGAGCAGGATGATATATCTCGTGCAAAAGTTGAAGTGAATGGGCGTACAGTGTACCATTGTGACCAATGTAATAAGCATATTGTTACAAGGTATAGCTATGTTCGACATTTGCGCATACATACAGGTGAGAAGCCATTTACATGCCATGTATGCGGTAAACAGTTTCGAGTTCAGGCTCTTCTCAGTCGCCATGTTCGTGAGGTGCATGATCGTATCAAGAATCATGCGTGTGATATCTGTGGGAGACGATTTGCAAATAGTAATGCACGGAATGATCACAGGAGAACACACACTGGAGAACGTCCGTGTGTTTGTCATCTTTGTGGCAAGGCGTTCAAAACAAAAGCCTCTCTATTTGTTCACAGCAAGTTTCATTCAGACGTTTTTCCACATCCATGCTCTCAGTGCGACAAGCGGTTCCGTCGACGCCAGCAGTTGAACATTCATATGTTGCATCATACTGGGGAAAAGCCCCACACCTGTCGCTTCTGTGGCAAGAGCTTTCGTCTGAGTAAGACTCTGAAAGATCACACATTAATACACACAAACAAGGAAACTTTTGAATGTGTAATATGTCGAAAGCATTTTGCACAAGAGCGTTATCTTAAAAACCACGCAAGGAACCATAGACTCCAGGTCACAAGTAGAAATCTTGTTGCCGACTGAGAAGCGTATTTACAGACTTACATTTTGCATGGATTGTAGGTTAAAAGCTCCTTCCTGATATGGTACTACTGTTTTTTTGGGGGTATTAAATAAAATAGTATATGAAACCTTTTACTTCAAGTTGATAATATGAATTTCATCAGTTTAACTGAAAATAACATTTAATTGTATAAATGAGAAGTTCACATTACCATCTGAAAGTAGGTAAACAAGTATTGTATTTACCCAAATATAAGATGACCCTTCTTCATGGTCTTCATTTCTAAGGAAAATATGTTAACAGAACAAGTTAATCTTTGTTGGCGATTATATGGCAACCATCTCGTTTTTGAGATGCTGAACTAGGGACAAATTCTTGTCTTATATTTGCATAAATATGTTATTTGATGGATTATTTTTCTGTGTATTAAATTTCTTGGTTGGTTATTATTTGACATATTTTTTTATTTTTAGTGACAAATTAATATTCTTGTAATACCGACAAATGTATTGGGAAAGGAAGAAGGTAGTGAAAATAAATAATTTGAGCACATAAAGTGTTCATTTATAATTAAGTAGACGTGAGGGAAATGTAATGACACAGACTTTCTTGCTTTGGGTACTTTGTGTATCAAAACTAAGAACATCACTTAGGTTGTAGCAGTCATACTATTTGAGTAACTGTATGTACCAGATGTCCTGTAAGTTTCTGTACTGGTACTGTACATTCCAGGGGAACAACACTGCCTTACAAATCAGTGCTTAGGTGATGGTGAAAATGTGCGCTGAATGTAGTGGACAAAAATTTGAACAAGTTCTGAGCTTGTCATACCAATTTCTACTTGTGATTTGTCATGCATAAAGCACTGTTTACCTGGATCATAAGCATAGTCTTCATAAAGTGACTGTTAGCATGCACTGCATATAGAAATGTGGTGTGTCACAAATTATTTTTAGTTCTGCCTTCAAAAAGTTAACAAGTACATGTGCAAGGGTAGCATACATATATAGAGGAGAAAAATGGAAAATTGTTGCTTATTCTGCTTGTCATTGTGATTAGTGCTGAAGTCATAGTGTAGTCGGTATAGCAACTAGGCTGCAAGCTGGACATTTAGGGTTCAAATCCTGTTACAGGCAAGAGATTTTACTGTCCTCCAAAATGTCCTAGATGCTCTGGGGCCCACACAGGCTCCTATTCAATGGGTACTGAGGGCTCTTTTCCTGGGCGTAAACTGCTCGGGCATGATGAAGTTAACCACTCACCTCTGTCTACTGCGGAGGTTAAAAATGAGTGGAGCTATACCTCTACTCCCCCTATATGCCTTTTTTTTAGTTGTCTCATCATACTGTACAGCATGTTCCACAATGATAAGGTGATATGGTTTGCTCTGCTTAATGCACCATGCAGTCGCATGTTTAGAAACACTTAAGTTTACACTGTGCGGTACAATGAGTTTTGTTCCGATACTTTGGAGGAACATGTTGACTCCATGTTCAGGGTAACGGTGTGGTTCATTGTCGTGTCTTCCCAAATTAGAGGCAGCACATTGTTCTGAAACATCAGAATGTAGTCATTATACTACAAGGTTTAAAAATCCAGAACAAGACCTGCTGTGATAACCTGAAGACTTACAAGTTTACATTGGTTCATTGTATGTGCCACCATAAATGTTGTGGCAGTCCTGATGCTGCAGTAGTCACATCCTCGCCATGCTGGGGACCCTTCCAGTGTGTGCTGTCTGTCGCTGCGACAGTCACATCTTGACTCGCCTACGGACTCTGGCACTGACAGTTATATGGATGTGGTCGTTAACAAACCCCAGAAAAAGACCTTGATGGTCGAGGCATTCTCCCATGTTGCGCTCAATTTCCAAGCTGGTTAATAAAAAGAAATGCTCTCGTGGCCAAATGACAGTGGAGTGGTGTTCCATCTTGCAGGGACAGTAAACACCAGGAAAGTTGAGGCCCCAAGTCTTCGAGGATGTGGTGCTGTGTCACTGGGTGATTAGGTGACATGCTTTAAACGCACTACAATCCTTTGAAATGTTGTGAACTGTGTGAACTGCTTGTCCAACACCACATCATCACATCCCAAGAGACCTGCATCTTCAGCAGCACTGCTTTAAGAACCTCTAATCTTGCACCAGGGAAGTTCTCCCTCGCCTGAGGCAAAAGCCACTGCTCAGGAGTGGTTAGGTACGCCATACTGGAAATTGTGTTTTCTTGTAAGTAAACAGATGTCATGCATTTGTTATTGAAAGTGTTCAGTAAGCATTCACTCATGGGGAATCATACATTGGCATGAGGATTCTTGTTACTACAGAAATGCACACACTGTCACTGAAGACGGTGTTCATGTCAAGCACGTGTCTTCTTCCAGTTGATGGCATGAAATGCTGTACTCATGGCCACCCTCCTCACCCTGTCTTCTGTAAAGACCTGCAGCAGTTGAATCTTAAGGCTTTAAATTAAGCTTGCTATGCTGAACTCTTCAAACAGTTCTTCATTAAATTTTTGTCTGAGTGCAAGCTTGTCTGGTTGACTTTCTTGGACTCGACACAAACATGTCTCTCACATGATCCACTGTTCACTTGCTGGTGACCTTGGCAGATGCAGCTTATCATACCAGCTTGTAACTGTCTTTTTCGAATGTGGCTGACTTCTCCGTGAACTTTTTTGGAACTGATTATCATTCACCAACAAATGCACAAAGATAATTTTTTCACTAATTACTTTATTAAAGGATTTCCCCTATACATATTTCGGCAATCTATATTGCCATCTTCAGGGGGTCATTTTGGTTTGTACATAGACCAATGTACATGTGTCAATATTGGTTATTATACCATCTATAAAATTGTATAAAAATTGTGTAAAGTTGTATTATAGTATTAAAATAGTACTAAAATAGCTTGTTAAAATTGATAGTAAGATAGTATTAAATTACATTTGCGATAAAATTCGTAATTATTGGCAGTGTGGTCCGGTATGCTGTTCCTTGTCGGATATCTGTAGTGTTGTTGTGTGGAAGTACCTTCTCCCTTCTTGTCAGCGTGGCTTCTCAATTTTATTGCAAATGTAATTTAATACTATCTTACTATCAATTTTAACAAGCTATTTTAGTACTATTTTAATACTATAATACAACATTACACAATTTTTATACAATTTTATAGATGGTATAATAACCAATATTGACACATGTACATTGGTCTATGTACAAACCAAAATGACCCCTGAAGATGGCAATATAGATTGCTGAAATACGTATAGGGGAAATCCTTTAATAAAGTAATTAGTGAAAAAAATTATCTTTGTGCATTTGTTGGTGAATGATAATCAGTTATATAACGATGCACGGTGAATACAACGTAAAATTTTTTGGAACTGTTATCACATTGAAGATTCAGGTGTTTTGACACTGTGTTGTTTGGCATCATGTCCCAGAAATCTTTAATCTTGAGCAACACCACTGTGAGAACACAAATCTCTTGATGTTTCTGAACTGTGCTCTCAGATTTTGATTTGTGAAATCAAAGAATGCATTGAGTTCTTTGCAGTTTCATTTTATAAGCCTACCCTGCAGGATATGGTAGTGCTGTAACTGCCAGGCACTTAACTGTCCAACATGGTGGCCATTAACTGTCCAACATAGTGGTAGTGCTGCCACTGCCAGGCAGTTAACTGTCCAACATGGTGGTAGTGCTGCAACGGCGAGACAGTTAACTTTCCAACATGGTGTTAGTGCTGCCACTGCCAGGCAGTCAACTGTCCAACATGGTGTTAGTGCTACCACTGCAAGGCAGTTCACTGTCCAACATGGTGGCCATTAACTGTCCAACTTGGTGGTATTGCTGTAATGACGAGGCAGTTAACTTTCCAACATGGTGTTAGTGCTGCCACTGCCAGGCAGTCAACTGTCCAACATGGTGTTAGTGCTGCCACTGCAAGGCAGTTAACTGTCCAACATGGTGTTAGTGCTGCCACTGCCAGGCGGTCAACTGTCCAACATGGTGTAGTGCTGCCACTGCCAGGCAGTTAACTATCCAACATGGTGTTAGTGCTGCCACTGCCAGGCAGTTAACTGTCCAACATGGTGTTAGTGCTGCCACTGCAAGGCAGTTAACTGTCCAACATGGTGGTAGTGCTGCCACTGCCAGGCAGTTAACTGTCCAACTTGGTGGTAGATTTTTATTATTTCTGTACATGTATCAAGTTATGTCATTGTTGTGATAGGTTTGATGCATTAAGTGTAGCAAATACTAATCATCTCTGTCATTCTTGGACACCCAGTGTGCAATAGTACAAGAACCCAATATTGTCTTTGTAGCAGTAGGTTCATCTCTGGGATCATCAGAGTATGTAGGCTGTAATAAGGAGCATACTTCTAAGGAACACCTCAAACATGTATCACATTCTGTGAGCAGTAGCTGCTAGACACTGATCATGTATTATTATGCATTGTGTTGTGTATCAACATCATATAGAGAAGAGCAAGTAGCCTGCTAATGATTTGTGCATTTGTGTTAGTTGAGGCTGTTTGACATCCACAGTACTATCCCTGTGTAGCAAAAGCTATTTAAAAGTTTGCATCCACTTGTGCAAAAGACAGCACCAGGGGTCTCAAATATGTGTTCCCACTAATTCATTTTGTCGGGTCCTCTCTCCAATCTAATTCAAGTTGTAGGCTCGGAAAAGGTGTCCTGTCTGTGGATGGTAACATATACCTTAGCAGACACAATAATACAATAAAGTTTTCAATTCAGTAATTGTAGTATGGTTCGATTTCATTATTGAAAGTATGAAACATGCATAGTGGTATGTTTAATTGTGATGAAAATACTTATTGTCCTTTATTGCTTAAAATGGGGTGAGGCCTGCCTTAAATTTCAATATTACCCATTTGGCCCTCACGCTATTTGAGTTTAAGACCCCTGGACTCTGCTTATAAAAATGTTGTACAGTGGAATATGTGAACCAGAAGTTCACATCCCATCCTGTGCACTTCTTACATTATTTGAATTAACTTTGTACGTTAGAATATGGTAAATTGGAATATGTGAACCAGAACTTTACATCCCAGACACTTGTTACATTATTTTAATTAACTTGGTATATTATAATTGTAGATGCATGACGTTTGCAGAATTAATTTTTGTACTGTACATTGCCATTTTGTATGATTGCTTGTGAACTTTGCATAATGAGATTTGTATAAGACATGCCAATTTATGTGTGCAATTCGCATTTTGTGTGTTAATGAAGTGCAATTTCATTTCAAATTTTCATCTGACAATTGCTGTTCTCTGATAATGTTCCCCGTGTTAATAAAGGACCTAAATGCTGAATGGAATTCAGTAGCGCATTTTAAACATCCCAGCATCTGACATCCCCAGTTCCAATAAGCTGATATTCATTGTCATTATGAAAGTACTTGAATGTGTAAACTGGAATTTAATCAATTGTATATACCACATTGCTGTTCTTATTTTTTATGGGGTTGATTGTAGTGCCCTAACAAATCCTTATTATGGAATATTTACAAATTGCCACATATTTCATGTATGTACATCCAAGCAACTCAAGTGAGGGAAGCAAAAGGTGCATAGAAAATTTGTGTGGTGAAGTGTCTTTGAGAGCAGCGATTGAAGACTCAGAATGAATGAATATTTTAAACATAGGTTGTGAGAGGATGTCATCTGGTTTCAGCTGGCTGAGGATCAGGTCCAACACTTTAGCATTACTGAACTCAGGTTGCATTATCTGAGAATTGGTGCATTTTTAGTGTAGCGCTGTTCATTTATTTTATTCTTCTTCTGCATTACCAGTGTAGCACTGCGGGCCTAATTTGACTGAGCCTTCCATATCTCCAAATGACTTGTAATCAGTCCTGTATTTTCTGATCATTTGCATTGTTTACTGGTTGGGGAAAGTGGACAAGCCTTTATTGTCACGGGCTGGAATCAGTATTCATTTTTTAGAATTTTGTGTGGTTTAGAGTTTCTTGAGGTAAGTTCTCATTAATGTTTTTTACTTCACTGATAGACATTGTGTGCATTATTATTGTGTAAAACAGTCTTTGTCATTACCTGCCATTTTATTTTTAGTTAACTGCAAGAAAATTAGGGAGTGTTCACACTGACATTTCTGAATGATTGCTTATACAAAAGATGGCTGTGTGGTTCCATGTGTTAAAGTAAGCTGCTGTTTTATCTGCTTACACAGCTGAGTTTGTGTAATCCTGAGAATGGATGTTAAAAAATACTTGATATTCCTACTTCGTATGTAATTTGTTTTTGAAATTGTGAAATATTTGGTAAATAGGTTCTACTTAAAGGGAAATGCATACAGGATTTTGATAGGGAAGCCTGAAGGGAGGGGACCACTTGGAAGATCTAGGCATAGATGGGAGGGTAATATTAAAATTGATGTTAAGTGCAGTCAGAAATCATGGTCTGGATTCATCTGGCTCAGGATAGGGACAGTTTATGGCCTGTTGTGAACACTGTAATGAACCTTTGGGTTCCACAAAATTTGGGAATTTCTTGAGTAGCAGAGGAACTGTTACCTTTTAAAGAAAGGCTGTACTGCATAGAATTAATTAGGTTATACTTACGTTTTCTATGTCAGTACCTGGTGGTATCAGATGTAAAACCTGATTGAACTTCTAGTACCACAGGTCCGTAACTGACTGGATTTACCCCGTCTCTCTGTCATCTGCTGTGTGAGAGCACTAGACCACATTCTGGTCCAGAGCCCACATACTGTAGCACTAGACCACATTCTGGTCCAGAGCCCACATACTGTAGCACTAGACCACATTCTGGTCCAGAGCCCACATACTGTAGCACTGTAGCACTAGACCACATTCTGGTCCAGAGCCCATCTGCCTGTAATCATTCTCATCAAATCTTAGTTGTTGCCTGCAACTTGCTAAGTGAGGAGGGGTTAGTAGATTGAAACAGGTCGCAGCTTGAGGGAGATGTCCATACTTAGACTACCTTCATTTTATGAATCTGTATGTAGTTTGCGAGTAACTGCCTTGCTGTGTAAGTCTGTGGAGGATTGTTGTTATTGAGAAGGCAATAGTTTTGTAGCTGGTTGAGAAATTCCCCACTTTTTATGGAATCTGAAGGTTCTTTATCATGTTACAAACAGCCCACCACTTGTACTTAATCTGAGCCAGATGAATCCAGTTTATGCCCTTCATTGTATTTAAGATCTATTCTAATGTTATCCTCCCATCCGTATCTAAATCTTCCAAGTGGTCTCTTTCCTTCAGTTTTCTCACCGCAACCCTGTGTGTATATCTCCTCTCCCCCACTCTTCGCCATACAAGCCACATGCTACACCAATCTCATCCTCCTTGAGTTGATCACCCAAGTAATATTGGAGAGCAGTATAAATTATGACGCTCCTCATAATGCAGTCTTTTCCATTCGTCTGTTCCTGCCTTGGTGTAAGACCCAACTATCTTCCTCAGCATCCTCTTTAGTTTGGAGTACTGTGTAATACGCATGCTGATAGTTTAAATAACGATGTCTAGTGTAGATGAGATCATAGGGTAAATACAGCAAGCAGTTCATAATGGCAGTTGCTGTGTGTGTGTGTGTGTATCATTACAAACGAGTGTCGTTATAACCCAGTAGTATAATGTTATGGTTAACTGTGACAAATTAACTGGTACCATAGAAAATCTGACTCTATATGCTAGGTAAATTATAAAATGATGTCATTATAACCGGGTTCGACTGTAATTTATAAGTAAAACATGTAACATGTCCATAGGATTGTTGAAAAGTGAGAGGGGCATTTTTGGGTAGCATTTGTAGAACATAATGTCAGTTCTAAATTTTGTTTTTAATTTAGCTGCGCTGTGCATTTTTGCTTTTCTTCACTCCTTGCAGGTGTATTTCAGCATAGTGCCTCATCCCTTCCCCTTCATCATTCGTAAACTTTCCACCATACCACAGTGCTTTGTAAGGTGGCATTTGATAAGGCATCGTGAAGGAAGTGAATGTAGTCAAATGTGATAACTCCCCCCCACATGAAAGTTACAGCTCATATTAAAGTATTAATACCACAACACGTCCTGTGACATATCCAAATTGTTAGGGCTGTCTGTTACAGCTGTTAAACAAGGACAGTGGCACTTACTGTAGACTTTGTCTTGCAGGTGCCATCAGTCCCCACTGACATCATTCAGACCTTTCCAGGAAGCAAAAAATGGCATCGGAGATACTGTTAAGTTGAAGAGTGACATTGCTCATGCTTCTCATGTGTCAAATTCTGATTATGTTTGCATCAAAGCAGAAGATAATATTTCTTCAGCAACTTGTGATTTCTGTGAGTGTCTCTTTAGTCACAAGAGTGATTTATTAGCTCATACAGGCAAAGTGCATCCAGAATGCATATTCCAGTGTGAAGTATGTTATATTGTGTTCGAAAGAAGAGAGTTACATGAAATCCATATGAAGTTACATGAATCTAGTGAAGAATGTTTCCAGGAAGTTTCAGGCACTTGTCATAAGAGCTGCAGCCATGGATCTGATCCAAGTGATGATAATGGAATTTTTGATGAAAGCAATGCAGAAGTTTCAAGAAAGCTGAACGTAAATGTGGCAGTTGAACTCGAGACTGCTACCAAACCAGCAGCACAGAGCTCCCTTGAATGTAAAATATGTGGTAAATATTTTAAGAGGCCTCATCAGCTCCAGAAACATACTAAATCTCATGAGAACATTTGGAAACTTGAAGCAGGTGAAAGTGTGGCTGCAGTGAGTGGGTCTGATTCAGAAAAGGAGTCACGTAATGAAGAGGAAAGTAAAGTTGAAGGAGAGGCAGCACCTTGCCAGAAAGAGAAAATGAAGAAAGCATATCACTGTGAGATGTGTGGGAAAAACTTCGTGTTGAAGGACAGCTACAAATCTCATCAGCGAATCCATACTGGTGAGAAACCTTTCACTTGCCATATTTGTGGGAAGCAGTTCTCCCACACAGGTGGCTTGTACTATCACTTGAAACATGTCCACGCTGGCATTAAGAACCACAGTTGTGATATATGTGGCCGCAGCTTTGCCTTGAAGGCAGCCATGGAAGATCACCGACGTATTCACACGGGTGAACGTCCATATATTTGTCACACTTGTGGTAAACCATTTAAAACGAAGGCTTCTTTGTACATTCACAGCAAAATCCATACAGACTCCTTTCCCCACCCCTGTACTTACTGTGAACGTCGATTTCGATGGAGACAGCAGCTGTTAGCTCATATGACTACACACACAGGGGAGAAGCCTCACACTTGTGATGTCTGTGGTAAAGGTTTTGGTGTGAAGAATGACCTCACCAGACACAGACTGATCCATTCAAGTGACAAACCATTTATCTGCTCTATTTGTGGCCTTTGTTTTGGACAAAAGAGATATCTGAAGAACCACGAGAAGTCACGTCATGGGATGCAGAGATGAAACAGAATGCTTGTGTAAACTGATAGTCATCTGTTATTCTTTTCAGTGTGTCATCAGAAGGAAGTGGATTCAGGGTAATTGAGTACAGAAAATTTCAGGGTCTCATAGTGGAGATTACGTTTGAGTGATTGCGAATTTATTGTTTTGTGTCACACTGCCGTACTTTTGATTGCATGTGAATCGTCCAAACTACCGATTTTGTAAAGTAATTAGTTAAAAGATAAATTGTAAAATGTATATACAGCAAGATAATACATTATGTTAAAATTTTTTATGTCATGATAATTTTGGAGAGAAGTAATAAAATCCTTACAGCTTGTTTTGTGTAGTAGATTGGGGTAATTTGTGCTTGTCCTTGTGGTACTGATTGTTACTGATGGTTTGTTTTAAAATTCTAATGTACAGGTGTTCTTGATAATAGAGATAAAACTAGCTCAAATTGACACCTGGTTTTACAGTGTTTATGTTAATTTCCCTAAGCTCCTGCCATGTATTAGCTGCTCTTTGAACTTGAATTTTGGTATTTTCTTGAAACTGAATTTGGACCAGACTGTTGGAACTCACAAAAAATAATTTGGACTGCAGAGGGTTAAGGAAATGATTCATTACTGTGTGCACAAGAGCCAACCACTGACCCCAACCTGATCCATGTGCATCCACTGCAAATCCTCACACCCTGTTTCTCTGAGATTCAATGTAATGTTACTTTGTCATGCATGTTAATATATTTGTATATTCGTGGTTTATTTAATGATACATTGTTGTTCGGACTATAGTGTTGAATGATAGGTTGAGTGAATAGTGAATTTGAGATGTGTTCAAGGCCAAATTTAATATACTGTCCTGGCAGTTGTGTGGAGGGACTTGGGGAGGGGGGGGGGTAATAACAAAACCCTCAAGATACTCACTCTGTGTGTAGTGATGAAGCCATTTTCCATCTGTCCAGGCATGGTACCAACATAACGTTAGAACCTGAGGGAACAACAGTCTGCTTGCAGTAATGTAAGGTACAATGGACAGTCTCAAGTTCAATGTCTTTTATGTTCTATCCAAACAGAAGTGTTCAGGTGTTTCTTTTTTTGCTTAATGTGCTGTGGCTGGTCTAGTGTAACGAGACGTGGAGGAATATCTCATTTGATTTTGGAAGAATGGCATGCTCTTGTAGGAAGATGGTGTGCCATTGTATTACCACATTACAGTTAAGGACATAATGGATTGAAGATTTTCACAGAAATAGAGTGGCAGTTGTGGCCCTGTCATTTGGTCACTTGACCATACATTGTTGGATTTCTTCTTTGGTGGGGTTGGGGGGTACATAAAGAATGCTGCTCACATACCGCCATCACCCACCACTTTGTCAGTTTGCTTCTGCAGCTGCAGTTACATCTGCCATGCTTATGTATGTGTGGCCTGAACTTGAATACAGATATGTGTGCTGGACCAGTGACGGTGCTCTCATTGAACATCTGTGAACTGTTACGGCTAGGTCACTAAAACTTGATCGTACAACATATGAAAATTGTTTGACTCTCATTCCTCGTCCTCTTACTTCTCTGAGCAATATTTGTATGTGAAAATTATCTGCATTTAATGTGTTCACCATAACTGTTAGTTGGTATAGGGGACTAGGCTATGGGCTGAAAGACTCAGGAATTGTGGATCAATGATTCCTGGCAGAGGCAATAGATTTTTCTCTTGTCCAAACATCTAGACTGGGTCCAGGACTTAATGGGTACATGTGGCTCTTTCCTGACATAATGTGACCACGGCAGGAAGTTCAGCACACACCCCAATCTAATGCTGAGGAGGTTAAGAATGCTTGTTACGATGCCTGTACTCACCCATATGTCTTCACTGCGTGTGCAGGGATGACTTTAAAACACACACACACACCATGTGCTTCTGTTGCAGTTCAATACATTTATTATTGACAAATTGTTAATCTTTTCTTTGTAGAGTAAAAGCTGTGAAATCTGACATTGAATGATTAACCGGAACTTGACTAAGAGGTCCATTACAGCTCACTATTCCATCAACCATCAGCACCCAGCACCAATTCTGAGAGTTACTGTTGTCTTGCTTTTTTAGATCACATATACGCCATGTTACATAAGTAGTGACAAAATGGAATAGAAAGTGTGGCAAGGAGAATGGGACAAGGTATCTTGTGAAAAATTAAATGTTCACGTTAGGTATAACTCAGGATATCCAGCAACCCTTTGTTCCCAGGGGTACTGGATGTTGCCAAATTTACTGTGTTTGTTAATTGACCTAATACTCAAATCATGTGGAACGTTTTCAGGCTGTCATTGCTGTAATGACAGGCTACTAGATTATTACATGTAGGATCATTTGTTTGTTCTGTTGTTTTGGAAGAATGTCCTGCCTCCATCTTCAGCGTGACCAAAGTAGGTTCAGGTGGACACTGAAGTGATTCGGAGGAGATGTTTGAAGGTTGTAAGGATTGTGGCCAATTGGGGCTGCAGAAGGGGAGAGGTGATTGATTGTGTACTTTAGTGCTGGGAACTGCCAAGTTTTAGGTGAGACAACCAGGGTAACAAGCAGCCCTATTCAGGTTCTCAGGTGTTTTGAAATGTGAATGAAGATAGTGTGGCGTTTTGTATGTAAAGTTTATGTCTTGGGTTGTAGCCATTTGGAGGTGGTTTTAAGTATAAGACCAATATATTTGTCCTTCACCCTGTTATGCATTTGTACTTAAACAATAACAACAACAGTTCAGCAAAAATTGTATATTAAAACCCTCAGCTGAGATTTTTAAATATACATGTTGTGCTTGACTTGCTGTTTATTTAATACCAATGTTCGAAACATTGCATCAAAGAGGAACATTTGTCAGTACTTACTATGTGTGCAGACAAAAATTATAATAAGGAAGTCTTATCCTGTAATGCAATTTTTATTCATAGTAACATAAATACAGCAGTCTGTGAAATAACTTAAGAGAGTCTTTAATGTGATAAATACATCTTCCAACTCCGAATTCTTAAGGAATATGTGAGAAATGATCAGACTTGACACATAATTAGTATAAAAAATTTATCTTTCAGGTGTGAGCATCAAATATCAGCAAATGGGAAACGTATGGTGCCATCAGCAAGCTCTGAAACTGACATTGGTACACAGTCTCCTGATATTATGCCTGATATAATTGCAAATGGACGTCATACAGTGCAGTCAGTAAACTCTGAAACTGACATTGGTTTGCAGTCTTCTGGTACTATGGCAGAAATATCAGCACATGGGAATTGTATGGTGCAATCAGTGAGATCTGAAATTGACATTGATTCACAGTCTCCTGGTATTGTGCCTGAAATTCCAGCAAATGGGAATAGTATGTTACCATTAGCAAGCTCTGTTGCAGACATGGGTTCACAGTTTCCTAATATTGTGCTTGAAATATCAGCAGACTGGAATAGTATGGTGCCATCAGCAAGCTCTGAAATTGTCATAGGTTCACAGTCTCCTGATATGCTTGAAATATCGACAAGTGAGAATAGTATCATGCCATTAGAAGGCTCTGAAACTGATACTTGTTTGCACTCCCCTGATATTATGCTTGAAATAGGCTGTAAAGTTGAACTGGAGGACTGTAAATTTTTGTCATATGACGGTGTCTCTGAGGAAATTTTATCTTGTCCAAATCAGGATCAAATTGAACTGAAAGCAGAGAAAATAATAGAGACTGTACCGAAAGTGGAAAGGATTCAAACACAGCCTGATCAGCTGACTTGCTGTTACTGTAATGTAGTGTTTGAAGCAGTTGCTGACTTAAAAGAGCATGTTTTGGTCCACCACAGCACAAATGTGTTTTACTGTCAGGTGTGCAAAAAACTTTTTTATGACTCAAAGACACAGTTTGCAATTCACATTGCTACGCACAACCAAAGCAGCACACAAAGGAACACATCACGTTTCCATGAAACTGATGCTGCTGATGCTGCAGAAGTGGAAGATGAATCAGTTTCTTTTGAGTTTCTGACAGATACTAAACAAACTTGTTTTATTGATCCATTGGAGGAATCTGTCACACAAATGGTTCTGAATGGATGTACGGAACAAATTGAAACAGCTGACAAAGCAGGCGATACAGGCGCATCAAAGCAGTTAATGGAGGGTAGGAAGTATTACACATGCACTTTATGTGATCAGAAGTGTGGTTCGAAAAGTTCCCTAGAATCACACATGGGCCTTCATTCAAAAGGCATGCAGCGTAAGTCCTGTGATTTTTGTGGAGCAAAATTAAAAAGTAACACAGAATTACTGCATCATATTAGTTCATTACATGGTAAAAAGAACTTCTTGTGCTCATATTGCCAGAAAAGCTTTTTGGACAAAGTTTCAAAAGAAGAACATGAAAGATTACATACAGGTGACAGCCTGTTTAAATGTAGTCAATGTGATAAGGTGTTCCAGGGAAAGTCTGTTCTTAACCAACATAAAAAAACTCACGGAAAATGTGATGGCTTGTTTAATTATAAATGTGATCACTGTGAGGAGAAATTCCAATTTCATTCCCTTCTTGCTTCTCATGTGAAGAAATGCAAAAGTCTACAGCAGTATGATTGCTCAGTCCACAGCAAGGGCTATTCACACAAGGTTGATCTCAAAAGACAATCACAATTTAATCATCAGCTCACAACACTTTCAAGGAAAAAGAAATCACAGTCTGTCAGAGTTGGGGCCTGTGAAGCATCAGTAAGTAGCAAGAATTCTGAAGTGGGCCCAGAGTTGAGTGTGATGACAAATGATTCCACTGATTTGAGGAAGAATGTCAGTAGGGGTAAAAGTCTCAATGTCAAAAGATCAAATGTAAAATTATATGACTCATTCTGTTTTCAGTGCACACAGTGTCCAAAGAAATTTAGTGTCTATACTGTTCTTGCTGCACACATGTTGAAACATAAAAAAGAAATGTTAAAGTGTACTTACTGCATTCAGAACTTCCATGATAAAGTTGAACTCCAGAAACATGTGTTGGAAACTCACCCAAATATTTCACAAAATACGCACGTGGCTGATAAACAAGAATTTAAAGATGAGGCAGCAGTAATGTTAGATTGTAATGGTGGTGAGCTAAATGAAGCAGGAGTAATGCTAGATGATAATGGTGGTGAGTTAAATGAAGCAACAGTAATGTTAGATGATAATGATGGTGAGTTAAATGAAGCAACAGTAATGTTAGATGATAATGATGGTGAGTTAAGTGAAGCAAGAGTAATGTTAGATGATAATGGTGGTGAGTTAAATGAAGGAACAATAGTGTTAGATGATAATGGTGGCAAGCTAAATGAAGTATTAAACCCATGTGCTATTGAGTCTGTTAGTGCACAGGATAGTAATACTTGCAGAGAATGTGATCATCCTTCACCAGAGAAAATTACCTTCACTGAACAGAATAATGTTTCTGATGATAAAAGTGGCGGTGATTCAAACATATTACTCGAGTTAAATTCAGGCGGAGGCGTACCTAGTACCAGCAGAAGCAGTATGTTTGATACAAAGTACAGTCTGATAAAAGGTAATAAGCAAAGTGAAGGTGACAGGTATGCTCTCATCTGTCATATTTGTGGAAAGTATTTCCAGCAGAGGTATGGATTAATTCGCCACGTTCAGTCTGTGCATGAAAGAAGAAGGGATTTCAAATGTTCTTTCTGTAAGAAAGCGTTCTCTGAAAAAGTAGGGAGGGATGACCATGAACGGATACATACGGGTGAAAAACCATATAGATGTGACCTTTGTGACAAAGCATTTCGAGCAAAGGCTTTGCTTTACATTCACAAGAAGTATCATTCCAAAACCCATGAATCATATCGTTTCCAATGCATGCATTGTCCTAAAAAATTTCTGTTCCAGTCTGCTCTAACAAAACATATGAGGAAACATACAGGAGAGCGACAGTACATCTGTTCTCAGTGTGGTAGAGGTTTCTATTGCAAGACCGATCTTGCAAAGCACATATTGCGTCGCCATCCTCACACAACAGTAGATGCAGTAGTTGAAAGCACTGCTCCACAGCAAAATGAGAATGCTCTCGTAGCTGGATTAGATACTGAGCAGACACCATCAACGAATTCAGCTGTAAGAAGTGCTCCAGTATTGAAAGCAGGTGTCACATATGATGCGAATTGCAGGACTCATTTAGTCCATAATCTGAACACTGGCACTGTTTTGAAATCATACAAATGTGAAGAATGTGGGAAGATTTGTTATGAAAAGAGATCTCTGGAAGTGCATAAAAGGATACATACAGGTGAGCGTCCACACACATGCCAGAAATGTGGCCTGCAGTTCCGACAGACTGGTGCCTTGTGTCGTCACCTTCGCAATGTCCATGAAGGGAGGAGAGATTATGCATGTAATGTGTGTGGCAAGAGGTTTGGTGAAAAGGCGTCACGTGATGACCACGTCAGAATTCATACTGGTGAGCGTCCTTACGCCTGTGACCTCTGTCCAAAATATTGTATATCCAAGACAGCATTGATTATACATAAGAAAAGTCATTCAGGTGTTTTTCCTCATGAATGTATTATATGTGGTAAATGTTTTCGATATTCAGGTTCATTGGTGAGACACATGAAGGGCCATACAGGGGAGGAAATACAGAAGCCCCACCAGTGCAAAGAATGTGAAAAATGTTTTTCCACAAGGTCAGAGCTGAAATCACATGAACGTACACACACGAAAGAAAAGGCGTTCACTTGTGAACATTGTGGTAGGCAGTTCAAATTTTGTGGAGCCCTACGCCGCCATGTTAACAGTCTGCATGAAGGCAGGAAGGATTTTTCATGTCACATTTGTGGAAAGTGCTTTTCTGAGAAAGTGGCTCGTGATAATCATGTTCGTGTACACACAGGAGAACGTCCATTTCATTGCGAAATTTGCGGGAAGGATTTCAAAACAAAATCTTCTGTATACATTCACAAGAAATTTCATAGTAAAGTCTATGCTACATCATGTCCCACTTGTCAGAAACCATTCCGATTTCAATCCAATCTTTCAGTTCACCTACGATCCCATACAGGTGAGAGACCACACCCCTGTGACATTTGTGACAAAAGATTCGCTACCAATAGAGATATGTTGAAACACAAAGCCATTCATTCAGATGACAAACCGTTTGAATGTGCCATTTGTGGGATGGCATTCCGCTTGAAACGTTACTTGTTGAGTCATCTGTTCAAGAACCATGATGTAGAGGAAACAAAGTAATGAAATGATTGAACATTGTGGGAGTTGTAGAGAAAGTGGTGACATGTGTAATCTTATACATAAATTAAATAATGCAGGTAAACTCTTTTATTTTAAGTGACTTGACAGTATGAATACCTTAGGTACTATGTTGAATGTATGTATAACATTTTTGTTTGAACCGTGAATACATTATTGTAATGATTACCTGTACTGTAATAAAACAAGTGAAAAAAGAATGATTTTCATGTTCTTTACACTAAACTAACAGTCTTGGTTCAGTTTTACCCTGTGAAACATGTAACATACCGAACATAGCATTAAATCAATTGAATTGGTAATCAGACTTTCATAAAACTTCCAACATCTTTGGAACAAAATGCGTATGTCTTAAAGTAGTGAACATATATGTTTCAGGACTCACACATAACTGCCATCATCAGTGCCATCTATGCTAACATATCACAGACAAGTGATTGCATGCATGAAGAAACTGAGAACAGATTGAATACAGGGATTTGTTGCTAACATTTAGTCCAGAATCTTTTGTCTTCCCTTTTGCTGTCTAAAACCATGAAGATTAAAATATACAGAACTATAAGTTTACTTGTTGTTTTGTGTGGGTGTGGAACTTGGTGTCATATTAAGGGAAGAAGATGGGCTGAGGGTGTTTAAGAATAGGGTGCTGAAGAATACATTTTTGCTTAAGGGGAAGGAAGTAACAGGAGACTAGAGAAAATTGCATAATGAGGAACTTCATGATTTGTACACTTCACAAAATGTTATGCCGGTTACCAAATGTAGGAGAATGAGATTGGCGGGGAATGTGGCATGTATGGAGGGCAGAAGAGACATACATACAGGGATTTGGTGGGGAAACCTGAATTATGGAGATCATTTGCATTTGGGGGACAGAAAGAAATGCATGCAGGTTTTTTGTGAGTATAAAGGTAAGGCTATCTCTGTACAGGCCTGGATGGGCCCTGAGGTCTCCAGGAGGTTGAGGCTGCCAGGATTTCTAGACAGTCGGTACATGAAGGTGGCAAGGTTGTCAGCCCTTTGCACTGGCCACCTTTGCCTGCCATGCCCCCCAGGAGATATTCCTGGCACTCATTTCTGTTACAGGCTGGTTCGACCCCAGGGCCGTAGTGCGGCTGGAAGGATTAAGTCAATGAAAAATCCAATGCCATGTCGGTAATCGAACCTGCGATCTTCCAGCTTGTAGGGCGGTGACTGTGCCACCGCGTACCCCTTTTTGTGGGTAAACGTGAAGGAAAGAGACCTAGATGTAGATAGGAGGATAATATTAAAATGTATCTTGAATGAGTAGAATGGGAGGGCAAGGACTAGATAAATTTGGCTCTAGATAGGGTCAAGTTTTGGGCCCTGGTGAGCATGACAATAAACCTTCAGGTTCCACAAAATGTGGGGAATTTCATGACTAGCTGAGAAATTGTTAGCATCTCAAGAAGGACTCTGCTTTATGGGATTAATTATTATTGTTGTTGCACTTATAACATGCAACATTTTCCTGGCATTAAACCTTACAGTAAATGGATTAAAGTAGTGGAAATGTGTTGACAGGGTTGTCGGAGAGTAGATAGATTTTATTCTGTCATTCAGTGTCAAAGCGGAAGCTATTTTAAAGTGATGTACTGTTCACATTGAAATGCCAGTGAGCCATGTCAGGATACAGATCGTGTGAAGTTACCTTCTGATCACTCTGTACTACTGGGAATGAAATGTGGTTAAAACAGAAACCTTTCTGTGTGGAAAATACATAGTTGAGTCAAATGAAAACCTTGAACGTTTTACCAGCTAATTCAGTGCAGACAGTTTTGGTACAGTTTTATCATTTTTCAGCATTTTGCCAGATGCATCGTATACATGAGAGTAGATTTGCCAATAGTAATGACTAGGCACACTTTATTTTCCAGGTCAGAAGAATCATCGGAGGAACAATTAAAATCACTTCGTGAAAGCATGGAAGACTCGTCTTTAGTACCATGTGGAAGTGATGACAAAGAGTGCGTTATATTACCACCTGAAATTGAGTTTGATAGCTTTAGTACATGTGATAGTCAGTCTGCATATGAAGTGTTCAACATGTCTGCTTTTGAAGTATTCGGCTTACATAAAAACTTCCCAGACAGACAGAGCACGTTGCTATTTGTTGGGGATGAAGATGTTAAGGATGAGAACAGTCCTTATGATGCAGTTGAGTCTCCAGATGAACTTGCAGGTTACCTTTACCACCAAAACAGCGACATGTTCCTTGGCAGGTGTGACGATGATCATAGCTACTATGTTGATGTTGAAAGTTATTATTACCATGTCAAAGGTCATCAAATAGGAGACAAGAAGGCCTCATTTCATGATCAGTACAATTGTCAGCATTGTGGTAAAACCTTTTTCTCTGCAGTATCATTCAGACAGCACTTAAAAATTGATCACACTGAACTTAATGAATTAAGATGTATATCCTGTAATCATACGTTTGAATCCATATGTGATCTGCAGTTACACAAATCTGTTCACAGTCGAAACGCAGGCAGTGATGGACCTTATCTTTGTAGTATGTGTGGTAAAACATTTGGTATGTTGAGCACTTTAAGGAGTCATGAAAGAAGGGTTCATCTGAGCCATGAAAACAGTAATCAAGCCAGTGGCATGAAACTCACTTGTGAAGAATGTGGTAAGGAATTTCAGTTTCAAGAATATTTAAAAAGGCATATGCTGAAACATGGAGAGAAGAATTTTGTTTGTGAAACTTGTGGGAAAAGATTTGAAGCCCTGTACATTCTGAAGCTCCATCAGGAGAGTCACTCAGAAGTGCGACCTTATGGTTGCAAGATTTGTGGCTCATCTTACAAGAGGCACAGGAATTTGCTGTCTCACCGACAGGAAGTTCATGGGATCTGTGCTGTTGGCCCAAGAAAATCGAAAGACCCACTCAGATCTCATGATAAGTCCAGGAAGAGGCTTTTAGGGCGGTTTCCATGTGATGTATGTCATAAATCATTTTCAACAGGAGGGAAATTTGTAGTACCTAAGAGAACCCATACAGGGGAGCGCCCATTTCATTGTGATATGTGTGGCAATACATACCCCTATAGTAGCAGTCTGTATGTTCACCGTAAAGTTGTGCATGAAGGTAGGCAGCAAATAGAAAAGGGGTGCTTCCTGTGTGTTGTGTGCAATAAAGCCTTTTCAACAAGAAATTACCTTGATGTCCATCGGCGGACACACACCGGGGAGAAACCGTTTATATGCACAGTCTGTAACCGTGCGTTTTCTCAGCGTACCAGTCTTATCAATCATACTGCTTTGCATACAGATGCTAGGCCATATGATTGTACTTTTTGCAGCAAGGCATTCCGCCGTCGAGAAACACTGTTAGTTCATATTCGAACACATACTGGTGAAAAACCATATGTATGTGAAATCTGCAGTCGTGTCTTTGCTCAGCTAACTGACATGAAGAAACATCGTTTAAAGAATAATAAGGCACCTCCTCTGACAAGGAGGTAATGAATTTGTGACAGAGCACACCACACTGCATGACTGAAATCATAATGAGCCACCAAGTCATCACTTTGAGCGATTTATGTATGCAAGTTCTGATGGGTCTTCTGGGATGTGATACTGCATTGTTGAGTGAATGGTTCCCAGCATTTCAACAGAACATAGTGCCTGCCTCTTAAAGGGTCTTCTTCAAAACATCAGGAACCATTTACCCAGTGACACAGCATCACATCCGAGAAGACTGGAACACTTGTAATCATGTATACATGTGTTGTCATTATAAGAGTGCACATTCTGGTTTTATGTTCATGTTTAGTTAGCTGTTCTTGTTATAGCAGTTCAGTGTTGACAACTTCTTTAAATTGTATTTAAAACCAGGTTTAGGCCAGTTTTTTCTGTATTGTATTCTGAGTATGGGTATTGTGGAGCCCCACTTTATTCATACCATGTGTTATTCACCTTAATATGAATGTAATTAGGCTTTCATAAGGTATTATTCTATTTTCTGTTAAGAAAATTAGATTATAATTGATTCGCTACATACGTAGTGATGTTATGTGTATATGAATTGTCTGACTGGATTATCACATATGTAGTAACTTGCTGTAAGATTATTTAATAAAATAACCAATGCAGTACACAAATATATACAGTACATAAACAGTTCTTTTTTTATTTACCCCAGCATGTTTCAGCCACTTTTGGTCATTTCAGGGGGAATGCTGTATATGTGTAGGAAGGTTCTGAAGACTGCACTGTAAATAAATGTGTAGCTTAAATTTGGTGAAATGTTAACAGTCTTTCTTTATGTTGGTAAGCATTATCCTTTCTAGTAAGTGTGTTGACTTAAAATATTTCTTTGCTGTAATCAGTAATAGAATGCCTTCAGAACCTTCCTAGATGTATACACTGTTCCCCCTGAAGGTGGCAAAAAGTGACTGAAACCTGTACGGGTAAATAAATACATTATTGCTTTATGTATTTTGTGTATATGATGCTGTTTTGGTTATTTTATTAAATAAAACAGAAGTGCCCAGTTAAAATGTATTACACAGTTTGCTGAAGGATGTGTAGGTGGCGCGATGTCACATTACTGAAGACCAAGTTTGTATTCTGTTTACTGAATGTTCATGTTCACAGCTTTATTTAATTGTGTAGATTTCACATCCAGTTACAGGAACTGTTTAGTGGCATGTGTGAAATATGTGCAATGCATTACAAATTAATTTATGCAACAGTGCCCCATGCATTTACTTTGTGTAGAGGAAGAACTATGTTAAGAGAAACTAGTTGGCACCTTTACACACATTGTTACCCTCACGAGTAACATGTATGTCAGATGTATTTTTTTGAGCTGTAGATAGTGAAATAAATGAGTCTACTTCAGTTACTACCTGAACATGTGCCTATTTTGGACAAACTGTGTGCTGGTGAATTTGTGAGTTTTGAAGTTTTGACAGCGGTGTTGCTGAAGGTTCAAGTGTGGTGGTATGTGACACTGTGACACTGGGTGTGTAGTTCTCAACATTTCAAAGGATCAGTTGGTTTCACAAACTCACACCACACAGTTCACCCAGAATATGATTTCTGAGTCTAAGTGAAGCTAAGATTTGTCTGCTGAGCAAAGTTATCATTGTATTGTGTTATAGTGTATATTTAATTAGGATTTAGACTGACTAAAACCAATTAGGTTTATACCAGTCGTCTGTGATTCCATTAATGTTAATAGAAGAGAATGGATGTGAATGAAAAAAGGATTCCTGAAGCTTTCATCCTAAACTTCCCTGAGTGTGAGAGACTCTGGGATATTAATATGCATATGTGTGCCCTTATTTTGGTAAGTACTTTGATTCTCGTCCTTTTCCATTTGTTCTATCAATTTTAGGCCCCTCTATGCTCTTCATATTTTTGTTGTTCCACTAATTAATAGTCTACAAATTATACTGATCAAAAGCGCAGGTGTGTTAAAGAAACTGGTGAGATTGCATGTGCTACATCCATTAGCAGCAACTGTTCCTAATTATTAGCATTGCTCTGCGTAGTTATTTTTTTTTGTCGTCCAGCTGTTTCTGACCATAACTCCCTACACTACAGTATCACACCCTTTGCCAGTGGTAATCATGAAGCACAATTTGTTTTACAGGTTCGAAGAATCTACCAAGAATCAAATAAAAACATTTCAACACAGTACTGAAGATTCTTCATGTCAGATCTCCAGTGGTGAAGATGGGCGTCATGTAATGGCACAACCGTATTTCAGTGGGCAAGGATCATGCGATAACCTGTCTGCATGTGAAGTGTTTGGTTTGCAGGCTGTGCAGAATGAATCAATACCATTTCACACTGACACTCTGGGAAACACTGACTGCACTAAGCTTTATCAGGAGTCAGACTTCCAGATAAGCATTTCAGACAAGCAGTCATTGCAATGTGAGTACTCTAGCAAGGAATTTACATCACTCTCAGCTTGTAAACAGCATCTGGAAGCTGATCATATACATATTAAGGACTTCCAATGTGAAGTGTGCAAAGAAGTATTCCCCTCAGAAGACAAACTGCTATCCCATAAGACAGTTCATAATCCAGGTGTGTGTGGAAATTATGGAGAAAACATCCATCTTTGCCACATGTGTGGTAAAACTTTTAACACTCTCAGTAAGATAAGGAGTCACGAGAAGAGGGCACATCAAGACATACCCAGCAAACATGTAACTGACAAGGAACAAGTCTGTGGAGTCTGTGGTAAGGAATTTCAGTTTACCAAGTACCTGAAGAAACATATGTTGAAGCACGGCGAGAAAAACTTTGTCTGTGAAGCATGTGGGAAACGGTTTGAAACTAAATACATATTAAAGTTGCATCAGGAGTGTCATTCTGAAGTTCGTCCATATATTTGCAACATCTGCAAATCATCGTACAAGAGGTACAGGAATCTTCTCGCTCATGAACAGGAAGTACATGGAATTTTTTCTTTAGGACCAGGAAAAGAGAAAGAGTCTTTAAGTTTCTCCTGTGATGTGTGCAAAAAGGAATTTACTACGCAGAAAAGGTTGGTCATTCATATGAGAACTCACACAGGCGAACGTCCATTTCACTGTGAAGAGTGTGGCAATCGATACACATCACGGAGCACCTTATATGTTCATCACAGAGTGGTCCATGAGGGCAGGAAGTGTGTTCAGAAAGGAGTGTTCTTATGTAATGTGTGTAGTAAAAGTTTTGCAACCAAACAGTGTCTTGATGTGCACCTCCGGACACATACAGGTGAAAAGCCTTATGTTTGCAAAGTCTGTAACCGTGCCTTTACTCAACGAGCAAGTCTTTTTCATCACACTGCATCCCACACAGATTCTAGACCCTACCCATGCACTCATTGTGACAAAGCATTTAGACGTAGAGAGACACTCATTGTGCACATTCGCATGCACACTGGGGAGAAACCCCACATTTGTGATATATGTGGACGTGGATTTGCCAAATTGACTCACATGAAGAAACATAGGCTGAAGATTCACACTTCTGTACAATCAAGGAAACAGTAACTGGTTCTGAGACACCTCAGCCCTTGAAGTTGAGGTTGGTATATCCCTTTGACATGTGGGGAATCAGTAACCCTAGAGATGGCCGTGCCATGTTTCAGGCGGTTAGTCGCTGGCTTCCCACCGTGGAGGCCCGTGTTCGATCCTGGGTCAGTCCACGTGGGATTTGTGGTGGACAAAGTGACACTGGGACAGGTTTTCCCCCAAGTACTTCGGTTTTCCCTTGTCAATTTCATTCCACTGGTGCTCCATTACTTGTAAAACTGGAAAAACTGATCATTTTCTCTTCATCTTCAACACAGGGTTGCACAAGAAGCCTTAAGGCTGCGGTGCGTCCATAGCATCTGCTGCGGGGCCCTTCACACACACACACACACACACACACACACACAAAAAACCACTAGTGATGAGTGTACCAAACCAGAAGACCTGAATCACCAAAGTGTAAGTGCTTAGGAAGTATGTGTAATTGAATGGCAGTGGCTAAACCCTGTTGAAATTGAGAACTGTAAAACATCTTGTGTTTCTCTAGTACACAATGTATGTATACAGAGGCTTGGTGTTCTGTAAAGTATTGTCTGTGAAATTAAAGAAAAACATTTACTTGAAACACTGATACCATTTGAGAATATTGAATGGTAACTTTCTGTTTTATGCATATGCAGTTTGCTGTTTTGGATGGATATTGCTTTTAAATAACAGTGATAGAATTCTACATATTTTCTATATATATGTAGTTTTATTTATTCATATAGTATACTGTGTGTGTAGTATTCATCCCGTGTCTGTGTACCAGGATACTAAGAAACGCGTAATTGTATTAAATCCTTAAAAGTAATTGTGGGTACAGTACAAAAAGTCATTAGAAAAATGGTGGATTTGTAGTCACATTCTAGTTATTTTTTGTTTCTGTAGTTTGTAAGGGAGGGTACCTGTGTATGTGTCACAATGTTTATGTTTGGGTGTGTTAAGTCTTCAGAAAATATCTCTAGTGTTGGAAGTTTACATTCTGAGAATAACATAATACTGTATTTATTCACGTTGCATTTCTTTATATTTGGTTTATGAGAAAGGATACCTTTGGATATAAGTCCTGGTTTACTTAATTGGGGAAGGGGGGTGCCTTCTATACATATTGCAGTGCTCTGTGACTGTAAAACAGAAAGTGCTTGCCTAGTAACTTTTCTCCAAGAGTAACATTCTGTGTTCCTCCACTGAGTGTCAGTAGTGTTCCTTCATGAGACTTACATACCTGTCCTGTTAGTGCTGATAATACAAATTGAGGGTTGACTGCTTCCTGTGCACTTGTTAATCGCAAGCACTGCTCATGTTGATGGAAGCAATGTCTTTGTATAATTTTTCCATGTCTTTCACCTTCGCATAAGCGATACATAAAATGTCTTGTCACTTTGTAATGGGTACAGCTGTGGCTGAGATGGCATGTGTAGTTGTCGCTTGTCTGCATGCAGACCTGCTAACCTTGTGGAGAAAACACATAGGTTCTCTCAAAAACATGGTCTATATCTACACAGTATAGTTTTTAACTTGACTATGCTTTAGCCCAATGTGTTTTTAACTGGAATACATTGTTTACTGGTCATAAAATTCAAACACTCTTTCTCCTGCATCACCATGACCAATGTCATGGCTCTCCTTGTGAGTAAACAAATGTAAATTTTTTGTTTTTAATGTTCTGAAGGAATACAGCTTCTGTCTCCAGATGTTTTTTAGCTGCTTGTCTGTCTGGCCTATAATTCAAATACAGTCATCAGTGTTCTATACACTGCTTGATCAATTTTCATGACTTTTTATCAACTGAATGTTATTGGAGACACCTCCTTCTTAAGATCTTGGACATTACAGCACCAAAAACTTTGTGTGTGTGTGTGTGTGTGTGTGTGAGGGAGAGAGAGAGAGGAATACTTGTCACCATTCAGTGTGCATTCCTGAACTTGTCTGTGGTGACTGATCATTCAGAAGTATGTAACTTTCAACAAGATTGTTTTTAAGAAAGTGCTAAATTGCGGTATACTAAGGGCATGAATTATTTTGCATTGACGAAGACAAGAGTTAAATTACGGTACGCTGTACCCGTGAATTTTACATGGTGACATGTACCAAATGTGTCTAATATCAGTGCATGTACTAGAACATTCAGTGCACTGTATGTTCTATCAGAATCTCAAATCATACAGTGGCAATGACATGTGCATTTTGTTGGTTTTAACTTCTTTGATTTCAGTATATTATTATTCTTGCTACTAATATTGGCGGTTCAAGCAACACAAGAATTGCCAAATCTCCCAGTCGTTTTAATAATGGTTGCTTCATGGTTGAGATAAAAACTGAAAGATTAGAAAATTGTTCTGCAGTTTCTTTATGTATGAAAGTATATGTATCATGTGTAGTAGAAAACCATCCTCAAAGCATCAACTAGATATCATTGAGACAGGCCCAGAGAAACCTCAAATTTGACTGTCTTCTGAGATAAGATGGTGTACACTCCAGTAGAAAGGTACCCTGCCATTCATTTTCAGAGTACCCGGCATAGCATCAGAGTGATTTTCATAGTTACCATTACCAAAACCTCATTTCTGACGTACAGAAACCTTCCTTATTGCCTATCATTTCGATGACAGGGGAGGGATTTGGAAAGCTATTCGTGTACAGGAATTGTGAAATAGTGGAATCCAGTAATCTGGTAATGTAATTTGATATCGTGTTTGATTTGGAAAGGTATTTACATACTGGAGCTCTGAATTAGTGAAATCCAGTAACTGGATAACATAATTTGATTTTCCTGTAATAGGTAATGGATTTTGAAGTATCATTATTAGTTGAGAGTCATGTACAAAGTACCATTTAAGTCACATAAAACTCAGGCAGGATGGACAGTGTGAGGCTGTGATTGACAGACCTCATTAAAATCAAGATGCTGTAGCTGCAATAGGATAGTTAATATTTTAATGGTTGTTAGTATTATGTAATCTGTTTAGGTTTGTTTTTCAGTGTATCCACCAACCTGTCTAGATAAAATAAAAAATGGGAGTAGAAGTTGTACTGCTGAAGTGCTAACTGCAGTGGAGATTATATTATGACCAGTTGTGATTGTACCAGTTCCCCAGATATCACAAGTATTAGCTGGGGAGGATAAATTGTTAAGTAAAAACGAGTCTGACTTCTTTTTCACACATCATTCAAGCAAAATACTGTGATTTATGCCTCTACTTATGTTCCTTATTTTGAGAAGTACCCCGACTTTGTTTCCATTTACATTTCCAATTTTCAGCCTGTCCCTGCACTTCACTGTTTGATGTTTTATTAACAGAGTACTAAGGCTACTATGCAGAAGCTGACGTGCATTAGTAAGACTGAAGAGAGGACATTTTGCTACATCCATTGACAGCATGTGTTTCAAAGTATGGGTATCATTTTGGATAATTATTCCTTTTATCTTCAAGCTTTCTGTGATTACTAGTTGAATATTTATGTGTTTGTTTCAGACCTGAAAATTAATATATCTGTTATGGAAACACAGCTTTGCCAATAGTAATCACTAGGCACAATTTATTTTACAGGTTTGAAGAATCTACAAAGAATCAAATAAAAACATATCAACACAGTATGGAAGATCCTTCATGTCAGATCTCCAGTGGTGAAGATGGGCGTCATGTAATGGCACAAGTGTATTTCAGTGGGCAAGGATCATGCGATAACCTCTCTGCATGTGAAGTGTTTGGTTTGCAGGCTGTGCAGAATGAATCAATACCATTTCACACTGACACTCTGGGAAACACTGCCACTGAAATATTAGTAAATCATACTGCCAGCACCCACTTTTACCCTGATTTCGAAGATAACAAAAGTATGAGGCACTCAAAAAAACAGTATTTGCAGTGTCAGTTCTGTGGTAAAGAATTTGTCTCATTGTCGTCTTACAAACAGCATATGAGGACTGATCATGCAAATTTTAAACAGTTTAGGTGTCAAATATGTAAGGAGGTGTTTTTATCAAAAAACAAACTGGTCTCCCACAAAACAGTTCATATTAACACAAGTGCGTGTGGAAATTATGAAGTTTTTACGCACCTGTGCCACACGTGTGGGAAAACATTTAATACTTCAAGTAAGTTGAGAAGCCACGAGAAGAGAGCACATCAAGACGCTCCTAGTAAACAAATTGCTGATAAGAAACAAATCTGTGAAGTCTGCGGTAAGGAATTTCAGTTTACCAAGTACCTGAAGAAACATATGTTGAAGCACGGTGAGAAAAACTTTGTCTGTGAAGCATGTGGGAAACGGTTTGAAACTAAATACATGTTAAAGATGCATCAGGAGTGTCATTCTGAAGTTCGACCATATATCTGCAAAATCTGCAGATCATCGTACAAGAGGCATAGAAATCTTCTCTCTCATGAACAAGAAGTACATGGAATTTTTTCTTTAGGACCAGGAAAAGAGAAAGAGTCTCTGAGTTTCCCCTGTGATGTGTGCAAAAAGGAATTTACTACAAGGAAGAAAGTGGCAATTCATATGAGAACTCACACAGGCGAACGTCCATTTCACTGTGAAGAGTGTGGCAATCGATACACATCACGGAGTAGCTTGTATATTCATCGCAGAGTGGTCCATGAAGGCAGGAAGTGTGTTGAAAAGGGAATTTTTTTATGTGACGTATGTAGTAAAAGTTTTGCAACTAAACATTATCTTGATGTCCACCTCCGGATACATACAGGTGAAAAACCTTATGTCTGTAAAATTTGTAACCGTGCTTTCACTCAACGAACAAGTCTTGTTAATCACACTGCATCCCACACAGATTCTAGACCATATCCATGCACTCATTGTGACAAAGCATTTAGACGTCGAGAGACACTCGTTGTCCACATTCGCACACACACTGGGGAGAAACCCCACATTTGTGATGTATGTGGGCGTGGATTTGCTCAACTGACTGACATGAAGAAACATAGGCTGAAGATTCACAATTCTCTACAGTCAAGGAAACAGTAACTTCGTCAGAAATATGTGTAATTGAGGTGCAGTGGCTAATCTCTTTACTGAAGTTCATAATTTTAAAGTTTTGCATTTTTCCATGACATAATGCCATGTATACAATTTTTCGTGGTCAATAATAGAGTATTTATCAACTTAATGAAAGTAAATACTTGATATTAATGTAATGTGAGCATGTTTTCCAATATATTTTCCGTTTTATGCAAGTAGCATCATCATTTTTGGTATTATGCGGTCCTCCTCCTTCATAAAATAGTTCACTCCATGCAAATCTGAGAAGTAGCTAGTCACTGTTGTACAGTTGAGAAATGTACAGGTGTGTTTAGACTTGCCTGTTCAGGAGAAGGTAAAATGAATAGTCCCATTGTGTGACCAAGCTGCACATCTGTATTTGTGTAAATTGTGTGAGTATTGGCATGTGTGTATGCGTGTGTATTAATTCTGATACTCTTACTTAACCTTCACATTTCGCAGCACTGTGATGAGCTGTTGTATTTCAAGTGTTAAGTTATGTCTGATCAATATTCTGAAGCCTTGAAACCATATGCACTTGGTATAGTGACAAGGCTGTGGACTGTGTGATACGGGGTGCGGTTCCTGACGGGGACGAGATTTTTCTCTTCTTCGAAAGATACAGGGCCCACCCAGCCTCCTATTCAGTGGCTACAAGGGGCTCTTTCCCCAGCTGTAAAGCAGCTGGGGCCTAAAGTTGACCATGCCTTCTAGTGTTGAGGTTAAGAATGAGTGGAGGTGTACTTCTGCTCCCCTTGTATGTCTTCATGGCATGCACAGCAACAACATTACTGTTTTTGTTTTGACAGCTTTTGTATGCTTTAATGAAGGCTGGCTGTCCTGCCAATGGCTTTCCATACAGTTCATTGCAGTAAGAATGAAGCATGTTCTCTCCGCGTGAAGTATGTACAGATCGTCAGTAAGGGGCATCCTATTTAGGTTTTGGTGGGGAGTGCCTTTTTAGCCCTGGGAATGACACCAGTATTTCCACACCATAACACCTGCTACTACACATGGGAGACTGTTACTTGGTATTCTAAGTGCATGGCCATCAGATGCACTGGAGACCTTATGCGTCAATAAAGTCTGATCATAATTTTAGCTACTTGTGTGTTTCAATGTCCGCTTCCTGTTCCATAGTCCACCAAAATATTTCAGAAGATACAAGCGGCAAGAGACAAATACAATGTATTTGTAAGGAGTTTTATGTTACATGAATGCAATGGTGCCAGTATATTCTGAATGTAAGAATTTTAATGTCAATATTTTGGAATAAGGTACAGTTGTGTTGCAGTTTCTGCCAGTAGTAATAAGCAGGCTGCTTTGTTTTCCAGGTGCAGCAAGTATTCAATGAAACAAATGAATGCATTGATTTCGGCTAGTGAGGAACCTTCATCCCACAAGGAAGCGACCACTGAAGATTATACTTCAATAACCAAGGATACTTCGCAGCGAGCTCTCCAGGAACTATGTGATGACCTGTGTGCTTACGAAGTATTTGACTTACTTGGATCATGTGCCAACCATAAAGAATCAAAACAGTTGCAATATCTGGATGTAAACTGTGATGTATTTGTAAGTGATCACAACTATTTTGTAAGTGATGATTATACTGGGGAGCTTGTGGATGTGAGTTTTGAGAGTAAACGGAAGTCACAGTCCTGTCACTGCCAGCATTGTGACAAAGTTTGTACTTCTGCCACATCTTTGAAAAAACATTTGAAACAGGCACACAAATACCTCAAGGAGTTTGTGTGTAGAATCTGTAATGCAGCTTTCATATCTAAACAGTTGTTACAGGTTCATAAAGCAACACATAATTCAAATGTTTGTAGCGATAATGAAGATGATGTTCACTTGTGTCATACATGTGGGAAAATGTTTAACACATCAAGTAAGTTGAAGTGTCATGAGAAAAGAGCTCACCAAGAAATTCCAGCTGTGCAAGAGTGTGATAAGAAACATATTTGTGAAGTGTGTGGGTTGGCCTTTCAGTTCAAAAAATACTTAAAGAAGCACATGTTAAAACATGGAGAAAAAAACTTCGTGTGTGAAACATGTGGGAAGAGGTTTGAAACTAATTATAAATTAAAAATGCATCAAGAGTGTCATTCAGAACAGCGACCATATGTCTGTAAGATCTGTGGGTCAGCGTACAAAAGGCACAGGAATCTTCTCTCCCATGAGCAGGAAGTGCATGGAATATTTTCATTAGGACCTGGTAAAGAAAAAGAGTCTTTAAGTTTCCCATGTGATGTATGCAAAAAAGAATTTACAACACCAAAAAGAGCTGCTGCTCACATGCGGATTCATACAGGAGAACGTCCATTTCACTGTGAACAATGTGGGAACACGTTCAGGATCTACCAGTCACTCATGGTTCACCGCCGAGTGGTTCATGAAGGCAGAAAAGTGTATGGTAACAAGGGTCTGTTTCCATGTCACATATGTAGGAAGATTTTCTCTACAAAGCATTACAGGGATGAACACATTCGTATCCACACTGGAGAGCGGCCATATGTTTGTAAGATATGTGGCAAAGCATTCACACATGGAACTAGCCTTGTTCAGCATACAGCATTGCACTCGGATGTTAGACCATATCCTTGCAAATTGTGTGAAAAGGCATTCCGACGCCGTGAGACACTAATAATACACATACGCACCCACACAGGTGAAAAACCGTATGTTTGTAATATTTGTGGTCGAGGATTTGCTCAGTTGACTGACATGAAGAAACACAGGCTGAAAATACACAACATTCCCCATCAAAGAAAAATATAGATGTTGATTAAAAGTGTTAATTGACTTAAGTGAATTTGTAACAGACGTTGATTACCAGGTTTTCAGTGATTAATGTGAATGAATTTAATTTGTAACACAGTTCAGACTAGGAATTTGGATTAATTTTGGTGTCATGATTTCCTGCTTTTCATTTAAACAGTTCACAGACATGTGTTTAATTACAATATAAAAAGAGAGAAATGTGGTTTGATAAGTATTTAATTGTAGTAGTCTTGGCAGTACATTGTGCATGCCTACAGTTGTCTTTACTGCAAATAGATTTTACTTAAAATGTATTTTGATTAGTAATTGTGAAGTATAATTTCATGGCAAGTTTGATAAAGGTTCTTTTATTCAGGTTATATGCAAAAAGGTAATTCTCAATAAAATGGAATTCATGTTTATCATCCATATATTATTTTTCGTCACCTAAAATTTTCCTGCTGGTAGATACAATGACAATATTGTGCTTATATTCTGTGTGGATAGGAAGCAGAGAATGACCTGTTTTCTTATAGTTTATTTGTCTGTAACTGCTATTCATTTGATGAATTCCTGTATTTTTGGTAAGGCAATGGTTTTCTTTTTTGATATTGTTGAGATGATTAAATCAAGGAGTGTGGGATTGGTGGGGAAGGTAGAATGCACAGAGAAAGCAAACATGAGGACAAAACTCCTGTTGGAAAACCCTGTAAGTCCACAGGGAACCTGGATAAGAGCAGGAATGAAGGTTTCAATGCGATTAAACCAACTCAAGTTGGTGACCCTTGTGAGTGAGGGAATGAATCCTCAGGTTCTTAACATCAAGAAATTACTGACTGGCTAAGTCACCATCAGCTTTTCAAGGCGAATTGTGTGTCTTGTGCTTAGTTGGCCTTTGTCACATGTTTTCAGTGCACTTGTTGCAGTGTGTGTGAAAATCAGGTTTGTGTTCTTGGGAGTTCCTTAAGCTAATATTAGATACAGAGATTTTAAAATAGGCAGAAGAATGTTTGTCATTTCTGCTATTAAACTTGTGCGCAGTTCACCCACAGTGGTTCCAGTTTTCTTGAGAGGCAAGATTACCTTGCCAGTAAGTGACGTGACACACATCGCACTGTATGTTAAACAGAATGTTCAGACGACCCTGTAGGTGACAGACAGGCAGAAATTTATTACAATATGGAAATTTTACCTGCTTTTCACAGCAATTAAGTTTTGAGATGTGCGACAACATATTGCTATATATAACTCTTAAGATTCTGATGATTTTATGTCGCACTTGGAAACACCTGCTCCATAGATGGTGCCCATTGTCTCATGTTGAAAGATAATAAAAATAATAGGCAATAAAACACTGTTTTGGGAATAGCATAGCTTTGCCTAGCAGGCCCAACTGAGTAGATCTTAGTGTTCTTTGCCTGAGAACAGGGACTGATCCTAACCCTGAGACATGTGTGTTTTGTTTTCTATTATCTTTATTATCTTTTAACCCAAGGCAATGGGGAAAGTCCATGAAGCAGATAATTAGAACTACTCCTCTCCTAGTCTGTGAGAGGAGAAGTGAAACACTCTAAATTCTCCACATTTATCTGTCCATTCTTTTTGAGGTTACAGTTACAGAATTATAGTTGTTTTTTTAACACCTTCCTTAAGCTCAAAATCTCCCTTCCACATTCTACAGGGTTTTTGTTTATCTCCAAATCAATAAATAACTTTTTACCAGCAAAGGACATCCATAACATAATTCCATAGGCATAGTCAACCTCGACAGTGTACACATCATTAAACAACCCACACAGTCACTCCGTCTGATGATTAGTTAAGGTAGTAGTAGCTTTTTTTATTTTTTATTTAATTTAATGCAAAACTTATGTATGCACTTATGTAAGTATCTTGTATATACTTTATAATAATTACATCAGTCCCTTATTGTGAATGACTGTCTGAACATAATGTTTTTTTTTTAAAGATTTGAGATGTCGTAGTGGTTTTGCTGAGGATTCAGGTCTGCTGTGATGTGACACTTTGTTGTTGGGCAAGTGGTTTCTGACGTTTCCAAGGGATTGTGGTATAATTCTTTGAAATGTCCGGAGCCAGACACCCAACAACGTAGTGTTGCATACCGGAACACGTCAATTCACACACATTTCTTGTTTGTAATGTTTTAAGTATATATTTTCTTCATATTGGCTGGTGAATTTGTTTGATATTTAGTGGGTGGTTGACACAGTAAGGATTTCACTGTGTAAGGTCCAACCGTAATGCCTGTGACATTTTGAAGTACTTTTGATAATGAATGTTTGCTTTGGTTGGATATGTGCTGAGAAGTGTCAGAGTTGCAAACTGACCTACAGTAAGAAAAATCTGAAAGTACTGTGTTTTGCCAAAATTAATAAGCAAGCACAATTTTTTTCCAGGTGCAGCAGGTTATCAAAAAAACAAATCAAACTAGTCCACCATGCAAGGGAAGACACAAACTTGGCTACAGGAGGGCCCAGTAAAGGTGGCATTATTCAGACCAAAGATGTGCCCCATCTGGCTGGACAAGAGCCTCTAGATGACCTTTCTGCTCACGAAGTGTTTGGAAATGGAATTTTTTCACAAAATGAACAAAGCAAAAGTGATTGTCATGTGGTTGATAAAAATTCTGAATTTGGTTACGATTGTGACAAAAATATTATTTCCCGTGAGAGTTGTGTGAAAGACAATGAATCCATGAATAAGGAGCTAGAAAATTTTGAAATGCGAAACACAGGAGTACAACTTTATAACTGTCAGCACTGTGGGTGGGAATTTGGTTGTACATCTTCATTGAAACAGCACCTAAAAACAGATCATAAAAAACTTTCTGAATACAGATGTAGGGTTTGTAATGAAGTGTTTACATCCAGAAATAGATTGCAGGCTCATCGAACCACTCACGATCCTAGTGTTTGGAATGATTTAGAGACATCACACCTTTGTCATACATGTGGGAAAACATTCAACACCTCAAGTAAACTGAGATGTCATGAAAAGAGAGTACATCAGCATATTCCTGTTGTCCTGAGTGAGAAGAAGCACATCTGTGAAGTGTGTGGATTGTCTTTTCAGTTTAACAAATACCTCAGGAAACACACATTAAAGCATGGAGAAAAGAACTTTGTATGTGAAACATGTGGCAAAAGATTTGAAACTAATTATAAATTAAAAATGCATCAAGAATGTCATTCAGAGCAGCGACCTTATATTTGTAAGATCTGTGGGTCAGCTTATAAGAGACACAGGAATCTTCTATCTCACGAGCAGGAAGTGCATGGCATATTTTCGTTAGGACCTGGCAGAGTGAAAGAATCTTTGAGTTTTCCGTGTGGTGTATGTAAGAAAGAATTCACTACACCAAAGAGAGTGGCAGCACACATGCGTACACACACAGGCGAACGTCCATTCAGTTGTGAACATTGTGGCCACGCATTCAGGATATACAGCTCTCTGTTATTTCATCGGAGGGTAGTTCATGAAGGTCGCAAGGTCTATGGCAATAAAGGAGTCTTCCCATGTGAAGTGTGTGGCAAAGTCTTCTCAACTAAACAGTATAGGGATATCCACCTCCGAATACACAAAGGGGAGAAACCGTATATCTGTAAGATTTGTAATCGAGCATTCACCCAAAGGACCAGTCTTGTGAACCATTCTGCACTTCATTCAGACCATCGACCCTATCCGTGTCACCTCTGTGAGAAAGCATTCCGTCGGCGGGAAACACTTGTCATTCATATCCGCACACACACAGGAGAAAAACCGCATGTTTGTGAAATTTGTGGCCGTGGATTTGCTCAGCTGACGGATATGAAGAAACATAGGTTGAAGATTCATAATGTTGTTATACCGAAAAAGAATTGAGTTCCTGCATTATTCACTTGTTGATAATGTGTGTTAGGCAAGTGATGGGTCAGGATTCTGTTTGAATTATGTGTTGTTTAACATGAGTTGTGTTCACTTCCATTGAATGAAATGTTTAATATTTGATAATTCCACCTTCCAGTCTCCTCAGGTAGCGTGTGTGTATGTATATATATATATATATATATAGTTTACAGTTACATATGAAAGGAAATGGCAGAGCTTCTTTATGTAATTTCAAAGTACATTGTAATGAGAGGGTAACAGACTTACAAATAATATGTACTCAGTGCCCTGTGAACTTCTTTAAACAATAATTACCATGCAGCAAAGTTTTGTCTTGTATGGAATGTGAACACCAAATATAAAATGTTGATTGAAAATTGTAACATTTTCCTTATTACTTGGGTAACTTTTTATATTTGATGAAGATTTCAGTGAGAGAACTCAGGTGTGACATATTCTTGTTCAACAGAATGTGAGCTGTGGCACTGCCCAATGGTAGGCCACTTTTTACATCAAGCACAGCCTGCAGCTCAATTTTTGCTGAACTACATGCAAGTGATGTAAGTCTTCAGTAGTTGTCTGATACCTTGATACAAATTCTTCCCTAGATAATTATCCATCTGGCAAGACATTTGCTTGCAGTGGAACATGGAGGTTGAGGATTCAAGTTTTGACATGATGCTATGTTGTTGGGTGAGTGGTTTCAGGTATTTCAAAGGATCATAACAACTTCATTTTCAAGGTCAAGTAGTTCAAGACTAATTGGACTGTTTGCCATTGAAGATGAAGGTGACATGATCCTTCAAAATGCTGGGCACCACTCATCCAACATTACAGTGCCACACCTCAGAAGACGTGAATCCTCAGCAACACCACTGTGGGAACCTCAAGTCTGACGACATGGAGGGTCACCACTGTCAACACAAGTGATTGATTTTGTAAGTTTCTAATTGTAAGAAGTTATTGTTTCATAGACTTAAGTGATCTGCATAAAAATAAACATAACACTACTTAAAAACAACTTTCCTGTGTTAAGTTTTATGTGACCTGCATGGAATTCAGATTTATAACCAACTGAAGTGCCGTGAAGATGGAACACCCTGAGAAAAGCCTGTGACTTAAATATTTTAGATATCTGTGGTACAGGATTCGTCCTTGTAACTTTATTGTATTATAAGTATAACGGGTGAGTTCCATCAAAATAGCTGCAGCTAGTCAAGCTTACATCATCGGTAAGTACAAGAATTTAAAACACAAGGTTGCATTGCATTGTTCAGCATTGTTAAATACAATAAATTGTTGTCTTTGACAGTAAATAGAAATCACCATTGATTTATTATAAGTACAACAGGATGAATTCCATCAAAATAGCTACTTGAAAGTGTACGCTGACTGCATACATGGTTTTGTGTACCTTACCTCATACTATGTGGAATAAGGTGCTTGAATTTAAGAACATCAGATGTTACTGGTGTGTCATTTTCTATTGTCACAGGCCTTTCTTCTGCTCTTAGTAGTAATGCAGGACACACAGTTTTAAAGCCCAGAAACCAAGGCTTCTTTCAAGGATACTAAATGTTTACATGCAATGTCCAGTTTTTGTTCTATAAACACAATAATAAAGATGTTACTTAAAATGTGTGTGATTTGTACTTTCCTTGTCCCCCTATCCTGTCCCCTTTCCACAGCTTTCTGCCCTGTGTCTTTAAAGTCCATTTTGCTATCAATTTACAACTTGTGCTTAAGACTTTAAAATGGTCTGTTCTTCCCTTCGGGATTTCTGAATAAAACCACTACTTCACTTATTATGACAGAAGAGATGCATTATGCTTCACGTGCTGCATCCAATGCAATAGAAGTTGGTAACATATTTCATTTGTCATGCTTAAGGAACTGAATGTATACACATTAGCTGGTCTCTTTTATGTGGCATTGTGGAGGATTAAACAGCCATCTTTATGGTACAGGTCTCCCTTGAGCAGCAACACTTATCCAACTGACCAAGAAAATCCAGTGTTTATGAAGGCAAATGATTAATCTTTAAATCATTTAAGTGCCCCTACCCCTCTGGATCATATTCTGAGCAGCCTCATCCACTTTATACCTCCAGAAACTTTTTCTCGAATATCGACTTTGATATGATCCAGCCATAGCAGCGGTGGTGGTGGTGATTATACGATCTCACAATTTCTGCACTTCCCCCATTATGAGCCCATCCCACTAAAGAAGTACTGGATACTCCCTTTCACAGGTTCTGACAAGAATTTGATGTGTGTATTCTCATGAGCCATAATTAAATTCACTCCCCTATTAGAATCTTGTAGGTACAGTACTGAAAATGTATGTTGATGATAGGATTCTTCTGTCTCAGTTGTTCATACGCTGGCATCAACAACAGAATATTGTGAATGTATAACTACAGCAGAACTCATAATTATGTTAAAAATGTGTTCATTGAACAGAATTACAGCTTGTCTTGTTTGCTGTGATGTCAAAACATAATGGAAATGAAGTAGCTGTTGAATGTTTCTAAATTTAGTATCTCGTGAAGGTTCGGATAATTGTTTATGGCGTGACAGTAATACCTAATTTTAGGTAGCTTACAAATTATGTTAATCACTTTATTCTAAACTTGTTCCAAATCTTAAATCTGCAAAGTGAAGGGATTAGTGAACATGTTCTAGGTGGAAGTACTATCACTAATTAGCAAAAACATCTATGATTCTGGCAGTGTGGATGGGGTTCTCTTATCTCTGGACTAACCATGTGGACAAAATATATTTATCATCTCAAAAATGTAAATCTCTATGACTTTTTTAATGTCATGTCACTTCAGCCCAGTTATTCATAACTGGAATACAGCAGGTACTGATCTAATTGTCTTACTCTCTTGCACCACTGCTACCAAGGCCACAGCTGTTCTCCTGAGTAAACATCTGTAAGATTTGTTTAATTTGTCTGTTTCCTTCATTTACATAGATTCATACTATGAAATGACATTTTATTTGGCACTGAAATGCCAAGGCATGATGTGTGCTACCTTTTCTCCCACAGATTGTATGTTTCCCTGTGTTGCGAATATTTGTCATACAAGAGAAATCAGTACAGTGGTATTGTAGTAATGGCCATGCACAATTTATCTTGCAGGTATCATCAGAATGTTGAAACCACTTCAGAAACGTCAGCAGCTCCGGATATTTCATATCAGCCAGATGACAGTCCTATATCACCAGATCAGGGACCATTAAATGATCCTAATATCAACCAGAAAGCAAGACCTATTAGAATTACTCAAACACCAAGGACATCGAGATCTGATACTACTAAACATATTTGTTCGTTATGTGGAAGAAGGTATATGACAAAGAAATCACTTAGAGAACATACAAAAAAGCATTTTCTGGAAAGGGTAAAGTGTGATATTTGTGACCGAACTTACAAGAATGAAAACATGCTCAAAATACATGTTGAACGCCATAAAGGACCCAGAAAATACACTTGTCAACACTGCAACAAAGAATTTATTTTTTTGGCACATCTGAAGTATCACCTAAGAATAGTACACAAGAGAAAGCTTCCAGAGTCTATGGAGCCCAGAAACAATGGTAATAAAAAGGTTCCTACAACTTCTCACATTTGTCATCAGTGTGGGAAATCATTTAAAACAACGCAAGTCTTAAAGGCTCATGAGAGGTTTGTTCATCAGCTTGTTTCTAAGAAACAGATTTGTGAAGTCTGTGGGAAGATGTTCCATCTAGCAAGTAAACTGAAGCGTCATATGGTTCAGCATACTGGGGAGAAACCATTTGAGTGTGAAAAATGTGGCATGCGATTTGGACATAAACAAACATTGAGAAATCATCAAATTTGTCATTCAGATCTTAGGCCTTTCAAATGCAAGTTCTGTGGAAAAGCTTTCAAAAGAGAGAGAAATATGAGAGGCCATGAGGAAAAGAACCATGGTTTGGTTGTCTCACATTCAGACCAAATTGTGAGACAAGAACGAGGTGAGAATGGGGCTACATATACATGTACAGTATGTGAAAAAGAATTCTGTCTCAAGCAGAGACTGGATGCACATATGGCATATCACAAACGCCAGTTCATGAGTTTCCCTTGTAACTTGTGTGGTAAGGTATTAACATCGAAACATGGGCGGGATAATCACATTCGAACACATACTGGGGAACGTCCATACGCTTGTAAGGTCTGTGGCTTAGCACTCAAGACACAGGCTCAGCTTCGTACCCACAATGAGACACACACAGATACAAAACCATTTCATTGTACTACCTGTAATAAACGTTTTCGTCGTCGACCACATCTTGAAACCCATTTTCGCACCCACACAGGTGAGAAGCCTTTTGCTTGTGATGTCTGTGGTCGGTGTTTTGCTCAGAATGGTGATATGAGAAAGCACAGACTTAAACTCCATGGTCCTGTTGAACCAAAGTAAATAAAATGCTGTTAAGCATGTGAACTCATTATTCTGATGACAGGAACTATTTAAAGTTTGAATCAGTTGTTAAATGAAGAAGACATTTTATTTTAATAAGGAATGACAGCGAAGAGAACGTGCAGTTCTGTACTCTCTTTTTTAGATTTTTGTTTTTGAATGTTCATTGTACTTTTTATGAGATTTAATGTTACTCATTCATGCTTTTATACAAATGTCATTATTCATCTGAAGAATGGCTACCTTGAAGGGGACCAAACTAAGAACTATGGTAGAATTTACTTCAGATTTCTCTAAATATTTTTTAACTTAAATGAACAGTGGTCTATAATGTGGCATTAAAAGAGCATCAGTTTTGGAATGTACACTGAGTTCTTGAACACTGACATTCAAAGTATATGTTGCATAAGCATCTTATTAAGGAATATTATTATAATGACAAATATTAATATTACTGTATGTTTTTATTTAACATGTTAGAATATAATGTGACTAATAAAAACTAAAAGTGGAAATAAAATGTTCATTATAATACTCCTCAAGAAATAATTTAGTGACCAACCAGTCCCAAGAACCATTCCTTCTTGTACTTCCATTTTTGACAATCAGGCCTTAATAAACCCATACATACTACCAACATGTTCACTAGTGTGTGTGTGTGTGTGTGTGTGTGTGTGTGTGTGTGTAACATTTAGTATATTCAATCATAAGTCATAAGTGGACTGACTGTAGTCTTTCAAGGACTTGTATTTGGCACTGATATTTCATGAAGTGTAAAGTGCCCAACATACACCATGCGTCTTTATTGTTTAATCTTTTATCAGTCCCTTAATAATAATATCATGCTAGACAGGAAGAGGTACACTATTCAATGGCTAATCAAAATTTTCAGAAATGAAAACATAACCCAGAAACTCTTTGTACTATAGATGACGCAACATGGTGTGTGTTCTTCCTTTTTAATCCTTTAGAAATATTTTTAAGATGTCATCTGTCCTACAGACTGTAGTAGCTGTGTTACATGTATCACTTGGTAATGAGTAGAATTTCTGATCTTTTAATTAAATTGATTGAAATATTATTGGAATGTTTATGTGTGAGAACGTAATGATTATGATTGTTGCACTGTTTCTTGCATTCAGCCATGTGAAACTATGTTTCAGCCATTTAAGAGTGCTGAATGTATTTAACCCTATTATAACATTCCATAAAGACAGTAGCTTGCATTTAATTGTTATTGGCAGCCATTTTGTTGTGTTATGTATGTAAATTAATTTTCTCTGATCGTAGATTGACAGTGACCAAGTCACAATAGTACAAAGTAACTACAAATCCGTTTATTAATGACTCTTATGTTGCTGTTATCAAAAATATTGACAAGCATCATGGTAACAGATTATACCCCAAAAATTTAAATTATTCAGAGGAGTTATAAGTATTGTATGATCAGTTAATTACCTTAGTCAAGAGAAACACAAAAAGTAGTTCTGTAAATAGTGTTAAATTATACATCCATGCATAACAAACTGTATTTTGTAAACAAGTATAATTTTATATATCTCCATGCTAACAAACTATTTTATAGACCAGTGTAATTTAGTATACTTCATAGGCAATTAGTTCATTGATTATCTTTCAGATTAATGGGATTAGGGAATTACTTGCTAAGTTTTAGGCACTGTGTTATGTACTGCTGGAAATTAAGGTTTGATTAAGTGCTTGATAGGGTATCAGTTTAGCTGACTGCAGCAAGGCGTCTTTAAGCGTATGATCCATTTGATGTGCTTATTTCTGGAGGATTATTTAGATTACTTCTTCAAACATTGTGCCTTGAACTCATTGATTTTATTTGTACTTATATAACAACAGTACTGTATGGAAACACACAGAGTACTGATAACATTTAAAGTTCCATTTATGTGTGATTTGTGATGCCTGCAAGTAAGGGCATTTAGTGAAAATACATACAGCGCTGAATTTTGCTGGCATATTGAGCAGGATGTATATCAACCATGGAATTTGAAGGTTGTACATATCAGTGTCACCAATTGGCTCTTCTGATAAAAGAGATTCAACACTGTTGAGACATTTGTTTCCATTCACTCTTATTAGTCCTGTTGTATAATTGTCAGAATTGTCGAGATATCATTTGTAGTTGAAGTTGAATGATTCTTCCTTAGAACCCAAGTGTGATAATTACTGTTCACAATTTGTCTTACAGGTATTCTCTGAAACTGGAGAGAACTTTAAAACCTCCACCATCTGCAGTACCCATGAGAAACACAGGTCTGTTCCTGCCCAAGCCACCCCCATCTCCAGCAATGCCATCTGGTACTTCAGTGACAGACTTCGACAAATCTGCAGGGTCACAACAGGAATCCAGTGTTGTTGTGAAGGAACTGAAAAACACTTACAAAAAATCTGTGGAAAAAACAAATATCTTGGTGAAGTCTGACACATTCATGTCTGGGAAAATTGAACGTGTGAGGCATACCTGTAGCATATGTGGGAGGAAGTACTTGACTAAGAAATCATTGAGAGAGCATACAAAGAAACACTTCCAAAAGAGAGCAAATTGTGACATTTGTGGGAAGACATACAGGAATGAAAATGTACTGAAAACACACGTAAGCCTTCATACAGGCCCTCAACCATACACATGTCAACCTTGTGGAAAGGGGTTTATCTTTTTGTCGTCTCTGAAACAGCACTTGAAAATAGATCATAAGGAAAAATTTGAACGTAAGTGTGATGATTGTGGAAAGATGTTGACTTCCGAGCAGCGCTTCAAGAACCATCAACTTACCCATATTAAATCCAAAATTGATGGAAAGGAAGTTCCTTCAACATCCCACATTTGTCAGAAGTGTGGGAAGGCTTTCAAAAGGACAGCTAGTTTAAGAGTTCATGAGCAGCACATCCATCAGGGTATTCCAAAACAACATATATGTGAAGTTTGTGGAATGATGTTTCATGTTGGTGCCAAATTGAGGCGCCATATGGTGAAGCATACAGGCGAGAGACCATTTGTATGTGAAACTTGTGGGATGCGTTTTGGTACGAAGCATCTGTTGAAAAATCATCAAGTTTGCCACTCAGATCTGCGCCCACACAAGTGCAAGGTGTGTGGTAAAGCATTCAAAAGACAAAGGAACATGAGAGGACATGAACAAAATATGCATGGTTTAGTCAATGCGCGTTCAGAACAAGACAAGGATGGTATTAGTTACCCATGTTCTGTATGTGAGAAGGAGTTCTCCACAAAGCAGAAGGTGGCAATGCATATGAGGTGCCATACAGGACAGTTTATAGGATTCCCTTGTGACATATGTGGTAAGGTTCTGTCCTCGAAGCATGGTCGCGATAACCATATTAGAACTCATACTGGTGAACGCCCGTATGTCTGTAAGGTCTGTGGCTTAGCCCTGAAGACTCCAGCACAACTGCATGCTCATAGTGAGACACACACAGACAAGAAGCCTTTTCCATGTACCATCTGTAACAAACGGTTCCGACGTCGCCCACATCTCGAGGGACACCTGCGCACACATACAGGAGAGAAACCTTACATTTGTGACATTTGTGGCCGGGGATTTTCCCAAAATGGTGATATGAAGAAACATAGGATTAAACTTCATAATGCAGGTGATATGAAACAGTGACTGAAGATATTTTCTGTTAGTTGTTTAGCAGCCATACTACTTTAGGCCTTTAGCTGAGAGTTCAAAACAAATACTGGCTCCCTACAGTGTGTTTCGGTGAGAAATAAAAAGCTTTGGTATTGTGAGATTTGAGGTTCTCACAGCGGTGTTGCTGAGGATTCAGGTCTCCTTGGATGTGACTTTGTGATGTTGTGTGAGTGGTTCTTGACATCTTGAAGGATTGTGGTGCCTTCATCTTCAGGGTCAGGCAGTTCTTGAACTTGAAGGCACTACAATCCTTGAAATGCCAGGATCCACTGACCTAATGACACAGTGTCACATCCCAGGAGACTTGAATCCTCAGCCCTGATATTTCTAATGAAGTACTTAGAGCTTAAGGTGAATCTTCATGTCTTAGTAGTAGGATGCCACCATTTGTACTGTCTACTATTAAACTTGTACCTGAAATGAGATGTGTGGGCAGTTTTACATGTTTAGTTCCCTTTCCAGTTTCTTCAACTGAGGCCTCATTTTTCCTAGATTGAAAGTACAGCAGTTTACAGGGGAAAATGAATTTGTGCACTACGGAGAGGTGATATTACAGTGTAATTTTAAACTCAGACTTCGACAGCAGCATTTACAAGACCCGAATAAATTTTAAAAGCAATACATTAAAACCTTTTGAACGACGGTTATCTCCCCACCACACTGCCAACATTGGGTATGTCTCGCGAGAAACGCAGTATGTTTGCATAGACTATTGCCTCAGTATAAAGATTGCTTGGATGGTTCCTCTTTGTAGTGTAACATCTAGGCAGTACCAAATTTGAGGTTGTCACAGTGGTGTTGCTGAGGATTCAAGGTCTTCTGGGATGTGATCTGAGAAACAGTAGGAATTACACACCCAGTGACAAAGTGGTACATTCCAGAATACTTCCATCCTCATCCAGACAGTGTATTGCAGTTTATCCACTGATCTTGGTTGTATGTACAGTACCCTACGTATGTATGTACTGAAGTAACATCATCATCTCTCCATCTCCAAGAACAGCAGCCCTCCTATGGTTAGCAGTGAATGGAAAATGCAGTTTGAAGGTAACAGACCATGAACTTCACCAAAAAGTTCTGAGCAGTTGCCATGAGAGGCTCAGAAGAACTGTGAAAATTCTGTCCAAGCTATCATCAGCTGGACTTTGAATTCCAATCACATTGAATGTTAATGTAAGGAATGTGACATAGCCAAACAGTCTGTGACAAGTTGTGAAGTAGTAAGGTGGCTGGGACATGTGGCATATATATGGGAATAAGGGGAATAGGTACAAAGTTTTGACAAAAAGAGATAGTTTGGGTGACCTAGTTATAGATGGTGGGATAATATGAAAATTGATCTTAAAGAACTAAAATGGGAGGGTGTGGCTGATTTCATCTGGCTTATGAAGAGGACAATTGGTGGGCTGTTATGAACATGGTAATGAGCCTTCAGATTCCACGAAATACACACAATTTCTGCATGAGATCAGGAACTACTAGCTTTGCAAGAAGGGCTCTGCTCGATAGAGTTATTACAGTCACTATTGTGAATTGAGTATTTGGAGTACAGTAATCTCTGTACCAATGAATGTTTCTGAGAGCTGCTGTGCTGAAATGTTTGGTACAGTTATGGTTAAGAATTGTAGTAGAGATTTCTTCAGTATTCATTACTTCAAATTGCAAACATGACAAGACTGTAACTGAGGAATAGGAATTTGGATCTTATTCTGTCCACATACCCACTGAATTTTTAATCATGTTGTGTACTCAAATATTCCATTTGTTTGTGTACATTTAAAAGAAAGAGTCTCACTGATGAAATGCTATTGACATTTATACTTGTTTATGTGTTTGCTAGTTTGCATATTTTTGTGTGCAGTGAGCAAACGTGTGCAGCCATGCTAGAAGGTATTACATGTAATCTTACATTTATTAGATGCAATTAAATACTGTTTCAGGGCTGATAATGTGTTTTATAGGTTACACCATGATATTCAAAATGCTTTTGCAGATTAATAATGTCTGGTAAAGATGAGGGTGGCTGTAGCTGGATGGTTATAGCATTTGTGACAAGAATCTGGAAGTCATGACTGTGACTCTTATTGACTCACAACAGCAGCTTTGACTTTGGCAGTGGTGACACAGAGCGAAGTCAGACTGTTAGATATTTATGACCATTAATTGATGTGTTCCATTTAAAAATACAGTAGACTGGAGTGCAGTTGTGTGTTGTGCATGTGAGTTGATAGTGTTATTTACTATTGTGTTCTAACTGGTTAGAGCTGAGCATGACTTTGACTTTAGGCTTGTTATAAACTGAACACCCAACAAATTGCAAATTGATTTTTGACATCATCCCATGTCATGTGACACTATATAACATAGTTAAAATGCAGTCAGTAAATAACCAGGAACAAGTCAGTCACATCTGACAAATTATGCTTTGAAACATTTGACATGCTGTTTCAGTATTCACAGTTCATGCTAACTAGCAGCATTCCATGGCTTTGAAATGTCATTCTGTTTTTACATGTCTTATAGTCCACAATGGTGCGTGCCAAGATTACACACTCACAACAAAGCTATATAAAGTAAAAGTCACTTCGTTTAGCAGCATATTTTCTGTAATGGCATCTTGTTTCATGGAGTCCATTGCCATTTACATCTCTCTCCATTTGTCTGATAACTTCATTTCTTGAGCAAGTAAACACCTTTCTTTCTTTGTGAGGTAGGTAACACTGTGCTGTATGTTTTTGTTGTTTATAGTGTTTTGTGAATGTGTCTTTATTTTCTGTTATAGCAAACATTAAAGTTACTTCTTTTAAGTCACCCTGTTACCCCTTCATTTCAGATGAAGGAACATTTACTGTACCTCATCCTTGCAAGTAGTTCTTCCTGTAGTGGTACTCATACTGTTAATGTCATCTGAGCAGATGGATGTAGTGATAACATCCTTAGATGTGTATTTGTTACATGTTAAGTTCAAATCTCAACCATAACACTGGCTATCCTGAGAGTTTAAGTAGTTTGCCTCTGTCTTTTCCAGTAAATGCTGTGATGGTCCCAAAATCAGACCATCACTGCTTCTTTCCAATCCTTTGTATTTCATCAGTCATCACACCATTGATGCTGTATAGCCTGAAATACAGGTACTTCTCCATTTATTATGATAGTTGCTTTTGATCACATAAATTGAAACAAATTTCCCTGTGAGCATCGTTTGTTCTCTTTTTGTTCCACTGTGAAGTATTCAGATACATGCTCTCTCCCTCTGCAGTTACGTTATCAATAAGGATAACAAACCCATCTAGTCATTGTCTTTGTAAATCCATCCTAAATGAAACATGAAAGGTTACTTTTAACATAGCTGTTATGGGAAAATATGACTTGACTTCCAGAATGATCCTACTCCCCTTCCTCCCACCGCTCACAGTTGATGTAGATTAGTTGTCTACATACATACACACACACAGTAGAATGTCTAGCTACTGATACTTCAGAAATCCCGATACTTCGGCAGTTGAGGAAAATAGTCTCAAGCCTTCAAGTTTCACCTGGAGAACATCCAGTACATCTACTGATTCCATGACTTTATCTTGTGTTATCTGAACCTTAGTGAGCCCATGGAGTATTATAATGGCTTCAAAAGATCTAAAGATGAGTAAACAAGGTACTGTGGGCAAGAGGCAGTACATGTCATTAAAGATTCCTCAGAAACTTGAAATAATTAGGAGGCTTGAAAGTGGCGAAAGCTGAAGTGAGGTTATGACTTCATACAACATTGGGTTGTTAACTATCTTATGATATAAAGAAACAGAAGGACCAATTTCAGTCCTTCACGGTATCAAGTGAAAGTGGGAAGGGCCTTCTAAAGTGACAGACAATGAAACAGCATAAATTAGCGCAATTGGACAAGGTGCTGTGTAAACGGTTTACAGCAATGCATTCCAAAAGAAAACCAGTGACAGGGCGTATGATAATCAAAAAAAAAAACTGAGTCTTTTAATGATGAAATGAAAACAAGTGACAAATGCACATTCTGTGAGGGCTAGGTACAAAATTTTAAACAATGCCATGGCATTAGAAAGCTGGACATTAGTGGTGAAGTGCTGTCTGCTGATGTTGAAGCTACAGAATGGTGTAGTGAATTATTCCAAAATCTTTTGGAGCAGCATAAATTGTTGCCAACCCAGATTTACAATATGTATGAAACCGGACTGTCTTGGCAGTGTAGAGTCGTATAGGAGCAGTAACAAAAGGTTTTCTGTAAGAACTTAGGTCAGTATAGGTACTGTTTGATAATCTGAAATAGTTGATAATTTGGCACCTGTCCAGTATAGTGTGTGCTGGATTAAAGGACTTGAACTGTGTAGGTTAAGTAACATGTTATGATGAGTACCTGTATTTACAGAGTCATAAAATAAACCACAAAATAATTTTTAGTCTTAATTCACCGTGCATTTTTATTATTTAAGACGTACACCAACAAAATGCACAAATTATAAGGTGCAAATTAGCTCCTTAGGTCATGATTTTACCCTACGCGTTTCAGCTCTTCATGAGCCATCATCAGGGCCTTTTTTTTTCTCTTATAAAAGGTGCTTTACAAATGCTGCATCTGTTGATGACACTTTTTTAAAATTATGCACTATTTTAGAGCATAAAAAACTTGTTCACTTGACTCGTGTTTTTTAACTTATGAACAAGTTTTTTATGCTCTAAAATAGTGCACAATTTTAAAAAAGTGTCATCAACAGATGCAGCATTTGTAAAGCACCTTTTATAAGAAAAAAAAAACCCCTGATGATGGCTCATGAAGAGCTGAAACGCGTAGAGTAAAATCATGATATAAGGGGCTAATTTGCACCTTATAATTTGTGCATTTTGTTGGTGTACGTCTTAAACACAAAATAATTGTTAACTGTCAGATCACAACTCATTAAAATGTACATCATATCTAAGTGTTGACTTTTCATTAAATATTCACTGCATGCTATTGCTTCCCAAAAAAAACTCCCTTAGTGCTAGTGCACTGATGTGAATGCATGAATGAGACTGGCTTCGGTAAATATTATTGGTTGGTGCGTGACCCTGTTATAAAGACGGATTGAAGTCCCTTTGTCAGCATAGTACTTAAGGATGATTTTTGTCATAAAAATTTGTAATACAAATAATCAGAGCATGATGTGTATCTCATTAAGAATGTATTAAATAAAGTTAAGTATGTATTACAAACATGATTTTTAATTTCACAATAATTGCCTACAAACTGTAGCTGTAATGCTTGTGTAACATGCTTCAGAACAATAATATAGCTGACAAATTTTGTGAACAGGGCAAGGAAGGCTTCAAGTTGGATTTTCATGTTTAATGGTAATGAGATTGCTTGCACATATGGGAAATATCAGCATGGCATATCATGTTAGAATTCAAGTGGTAAGTTGTTCATTTTATTTCAAAATATACGTGAAGGAATTGTTAATATGTCCAGCTCAAATTTAATAATTTTCAATTGTTTGCTTCAGTAGATCGTGCCATCATTTCTACCCCACCACATAAATACTGAATATGGAAAAGAAATATAAATATTAACACCGACAAAACAATATGAATTAACAGTGCCAAACTGGACAGCATAAAGTGAAGTGTATATATAATATGCTACCCCTGATGATGACCACAATGGGGCCGAAACATATGTAGGGTACTAGTGAGAGATTCATTAATTATAATAGTGCAATCATTGGTTAAGTGAGTGAATACTAATACTAAGATGCACGGTGAACAAAAAGTAAAATATTCCAAGGTATTTATTGTGTGGACAGAAAATGATGAAATATATAAAGGCAATACAGAGGAGGCAAGAAAAAGCATTTTGTAAATGGTGTATAATAGGTTTGAAGTAGGAGTGCTTTAGTCATTTATTACAAATGCTGATGCTGATGTTAATAGTGTTAGTTACTTAATTAAGTTCTCTTACATATTCTCTCTCTGTCTTTCTTATAGCTTTTATATCAGTAGTATCACCATTGCTCACAGATGAAAGAACCTACTGAATTTTGAAAGTTGTGGAGATGTTTCTAAGTAACACACTCAAAGGATAAGTCTTTCTGAAGCTGGCGTAAATCCACTTGTCGCACGTAACAGTAGTAAAACGTAGGGTGGATATTTTCGTTTATTGTGCCAAAAGGGTTAAGTCAGTGTACTGTTTTAAACATTTCTGTAGCCTTATTTGCTGCCACTCCAGTACAAGTTAAATGAGGCAACAACATTCTTTGCCTTCGTTCACTTTGTAGGAGGTTAATGTATGGAGGTGGTAAACTGTGTCATATGTCGATAGTGCATTATGTAGTGCCTACAAAACAGTGTGTTGTGGGCGGTCATATTGGTTTCTAGAATGCCATTTGTTTGAACTTTCTGGTGCCTGAACAGTTCAGCAGAGTTTGTAAATATTCTTGTACAGGAACTATATGTTTTAATTAAGAACTTGAACATCTAATACATATAGATAGCAGTTTTGCCAAAATGAAATCGATATTTTTTATAAAATTTCACATACAGCAATGATAAAGGGGACAGCTTGTGCAGAAGATGTTATGAATTGTTTTTACTGTAGTTTGCGCAGTATATTAAGTGAGTGCAGAATGTCCCCTCTCACCTTGACTAATGAATGTATGTGTACGTTTTACTAGGTTATTTTTGCGTATTTTATTATTGATGCATTGACAGTATTCTGTAACATAAGAGTAATTCTGATACCCCTCATTATTTTAATTCCAGGTACAGTTGGTCATCATGGGTGTGCATGGACTCATTTTCACGTGAAGTACTAGATGAAAACAAAAGTAATAAAGAAAAAGAATTTCATCAGATCATGTCTGATCACAGCTATCATATTCAGCAGAATGATACTGTGTCTCTTGGCTCAGGAACCTGTAGAGAGAGAGCCTCACGTACTGATGATGGAACTGTGGAAGAAAGATGTGAGGAACACGATGGTGAAACAGAAGAAACTGCCCAAGACATACGTGTCTATTCAGAGAACAAGATTTCTGAAGAAGATACTGAGTTGTCCAAAAGACAAGCAGTACATATTGTCTGTGTGAAAGCTAGAAGTGATTGTACTGAGGTCCCTCAGAATCTGACATCTACTATTTATGCATGCAAGGTGTGTGACAAAACCTATATCAATAACCATGATTATGAATTACATCTTGTTAATCATTCTGCAGAAAGAATGTACCTATGCCAAATGTGTGGAAAGAATTTCAGATTTAAAAGTTCTTTTGTGTCACATCTGAAAACTCACTGTGATACAGAGGTCATAAAGAAATATATCTGTGACATGTGCGGTAAGAGATTTAAGAGTGTCACCTTGCTTCGGACGCATATGGTCACTCACACGGGGGAGAAAAGTTTCACATGTGGAACTTGTGGGAAGAGTTTTTCATCAAGATCAAACCTGAAGTATCATGCTGTATCTCATTCTGAGCAGCGTCCCCATGGGTGCGATGTCTGTGGAAAGCTGTTTAAAAGGAAGAGTAATTTAAAAGAACATCAGGCAAGGCATCTACCTGATAAAGATAATCCATGTCACATTTGCAACAGTTCTTTTCCATCAGTAATGGATTTGGTAAAGCATGTATCTTCTCATACAGGAGAAGAGATACTAGAAAATGAAACATTACTCAAGACTGTTCAGTGTGACATGTGTTGCTCCAGCTTTTCGTCTTTATCAACTCTAACACTTCACATGGAAAGCCATTATGGGGAGACTTTGTATTCATGTCACACTTGTAAGAAACACTTCAGATCTCAGAAACACTTGGACACTCATGCTAAAATGCATGTGGTAAAGAAATTTGTGTGTAAAATGTGTGGAAAGAAATTAGCCTTGAGGAAGACATTGGTGGAACATGAACGTATTCACACAGGTGAACAACCGTTTTGTTGTTCAGCGTGCGGCAGACGTTTTCGTTACCTGAGTGGATTGCATGCACATCGTGCATTACACTCTGAACAGCGTCCCTATGCATGTACACATTGTGATGCCCAGTTTCGACGCCGTACGTACTTGGTTGGTCATCTTCGTACACATACTGGGGAGAAGCCCCATGTTTGTGACATATGTAAACGCTCGTTTGCTCAGCGTAGTGATATGGTAAAGCACAGAGCTCGTCATAACAAATAACATTTCTTGTTAGAAGGGAATTTTAAAAAAAAAAAGGGATCACAGTGACATATACGTGTTCTATAGAATTTAAAATTTCATTTATGAGGTATAATACATGGAGAAGGTTACATTTGTATGAAATGACAATGACTGCATTGGTTTCTGATCTTCAAAGTTAGATCTTTAATGTTATTTTGCTGAATGAATGCTGTTACAAGTAAAATTATTGCACATGTCACTTCTCTTGCTATGTTAGTACATTCAATCTTTTAGTGTACTATCCTACATTTCAGTACCCTAACTCCTTTCTGCCATCATCCTCTCCATATGCTTAAACCATCAGACTTATAATCTGAAGGACTTATTTCATGTTTTTAATTACTTTATTATTATAATTAAAACGAGTATAAGAGACAAAGCACTTAGCAGACCACTGCTTAGTACAAACAAGTGTTTAACAAAACTATGTAATATGTTTTTTTTTTCTGTTAAAGGCACGAGTTTGCACCAACTACTTTTTTATATGAATGTGTAAAAAGACTAAGTGTAAGCTAATTTTTTATTTATGTGATGCTTTTCTTGGGCATGAAACTTGTAGTACTGGTGCTCTTGGATATTTTGCAGCTTTTCTGTGTTCTAAAAACAACTTGTAATCTTATGTTTTTTTTCCCCCCCAAAATCTTAACCATTTAAAGTTTCATTTACATCTGAGGAACAAACTTTTTGAATTAGAGTCCTTAAGAAGCTAATGGTCACTGAGGTAGTCAAGACATTTCTGCTTTTATGGTACTCTGAAGGTTCATTTGTGTTTTCACAAAAGCTTGCTGCAGGTTCCTGTTGGTCATGAAAGTCTGTCTGTACTCCCTGAAGGAATGGAAGAAGTCTCACCCAAGGATATACCATCTTGAATATTTTATGCAAAATTTTGTAGTCCTCACAGCAGTATTGCTGAAGATGCAAGTCTAAGGCACTACAGTCCTTTGAAATATTGAGCATCACTCGCCCCAAATGACATGCCACAACTAGAAGAGTTGCATCTTTAACATCTTACCTTTTCAGGACCAGTGACTGCCTGCCTCTCAAATCACTGGTTGTCCTGAATAGGTTGATTGTCAACCCTTGTCCTTTCTGACCACCCCTTCCACGTCCTTTGGCCTTACTCATCCCCAGTTACTCCTCTTCAAGATTCTTGTGTCACTGCATCTTCTTTCAGCATTTTGACCCTTTTCAGAGCCACCAACTGACTGCCTTGAAAAGGTAAGCCATTCCCTCTCTTATTATATCCTTGGCTTTATTCATACTCCCCTTTTCATCACTTCATCCCAGTTTTCTCTCACATCCTTCCTTCTCCCATTGCGCAGCCTCTTTTATTTTTCCTGCATGTTTAATCTATGGCCCTTCCACACTGCATAGCACTATTACTCCAATTGGCCCACTACTCTTGGTGTCTGTCCTGGCCTTTGCCTCATTTCTTCCACACAGCTTACCTTTCTTGGACTACCCTGAAGATGGAGGCAGCAAAAGTCCTCTTAAACGTTGTTATCTATATACCAGCTTACACGGCATTATAACACAGGAGATGGAAATACCTATATTGAGCTGTTGTTTAGCTACTAATACAAGTGCATTGATCAAATCAATATATAGGCCCTGCAATGTTAGAAATCACGACATTATTATTTTTAAAGCACAGCATGTGATGAACGGTGTATTATTTTTTTTCAGATCAGTGATGAAAGACATAAAAAGAGTGTGATTGAAAAACGTGTATTTCTGCTCTGCAATGTCGTTATACTTCTCAAGATTTCGAAATTATGCAAACAAAATGCAACATTGATACTGTTACAAAAAGTGGAAGAATACAAGATTTTTAGGTGGTCTTTACGAAGCCAAAAAAAATCACGTCAAAACGCCATCCACCACTGACTTAGTGTCAGTGACAACCGCTCGTCAAATTTACATGAAATTTGGTACAGGAGACCTTTACAAAAGGTTGTCTTACGTGCATGAGTTTCGTCAAAATCGGCCTCGTGACAGTCATACTTTACGTAAGGACGTAGATGAATTTCTACCCGTACTTTTCCATATTTCTTTACTGATACGGGTGACATTCAGTACAGAAGAATTGCAGATTTAGTGAAAATTGGTGCAGTGAAAGGCATAATCTACTTAAGGGCGTGAATTGAATTCTGCTCATGTTTTCCACATTTTTCATCGAATTTGAAAAAAGAATGTTTCAAAAGTCCACGAAAATTTGTTGAGTGTTAGGTGAGTTTGTAAATGAAATTACATTACTTGAGTGCCGTGAAACCTTACGACATTTTGAAAGTAAAGAACGCCTTGTCAAAGTGTGTACTCTGTGTCACAGGTACACCACTTGCAGTCTTGTTTAGTTTAGTTTAGTGTACTTCAGTTTAAGTAAGAAGCGGCAATAGTTTTGACGTTTGGTCATAACGTGGGACCTACTCGCAGTGAGACTCCCGGCTATGAGACAACGTGTGGCACTGATTAATAACGATCGGAAAACTGCTTATCGCCGTCTGTACTGTGAAATATCGACATTATAAAGCGACAAGTTGACCAATCGATTTTCCGACGTTCCCAAATTAGAGGTTTTTTTTTATCTGTGGATGTATAGACTTTGGAAACTTTGAACAGTACTCTCGGAGATGTTTCCGGCTAGTGCTATGATCGTGTGGGCTGTATCTTGATTTTCTTCTTTAGAAAACCAAACTTGCCGTTACTTCTTTGTCGTAAGAAAGTTTATAAAGTTATTTGATTGCCTGAAATCTGAACAAGGCAGTACGGCAAGTCATGACAGAATTACAGTACCTATCTTGGTATTAACCACTCGTAAACACCAGTGTGTTTGTCGAGCTGCAGTTTTCTGCCTCGAAGAAAGTCGATACATCACTGATGCTGCACGCAGAATGAGCAAATAATCACGACGTAGCCATCGATGACAACTGAGAAGAAAATCTTCAAACTGTTCGAATTACGTGAGTTCGTTTCGCTCAAAACAGTCGTCCCATGGAACTGAAGTACAAGCCGTAATTGAAGGAAAAGGTAAGCTCAATATCGCTATCATTTTTTTCTTAGTTTGTATGGCCTTCCATAATTTCTTGGCGTTAATGTTTGCTAAAATTTGTATAGCTGTCTTGTAGGATGTGCATGCTCAATGGCCAACATTTTCACGAGCTGTCCCCTCCCCCCCTCCCACCGCGCGAATTTGTTTACACCGTTGAAGTTTCCTGTTGATAGCTCGTGTCAAGTTAACCATGTCGGTACGTCTAGTGGTAAGGTTAGGAATGTGTGAAACTGTATGTCTTCACATCATCGTGATTTATAGGTACAGGGATAACATCATTTTAATGGTGCTGTCAGTTAAGATTATATAGAATTGAATGACAGGATGATAGGTGAATAAAGTATAAAGAATGAATAGTGGATTGAAGAGGATGTGGAAGGCAGTAGTGATGGCCTAATTTAAGGTATTATGCTAGAATTTGATGGCAGAAACTGAAGTAAGCCACGAGAAACCTCAGACATGTTAACTGGTCTTCCAGCCAACATCTGAACCCAGGAACCTCCCAATACATAGCATGAGCATTGTTCATTCAATGGCAGCTTTTTTCTTTTCTTAACAAAAGACAAGGTTCTGCAGTAGTAAGGTACCTTTCTTTTTGTAGGGAATTTCACTGGGAATGGCATGCAAAGAAGTCACATTAACAAACTTAATGGAGCAGAGCCCTTGAGAAGCTGATAGATCCTTAGTTTATCAAGAAATTCCCCGCATGTTATTGGATCCAAAAGTTTATTACTGTGTTTAGGAGAGCCTACCACTTGTCCGTGTTCTGAGCCATATTATTCCAGTGTATGCCATCCCATCCAATCTGTGCCTGCTTAGTTCTTCCAAGTAGTCTCTTTCCTTGAAGTCTCCTCACCATAACCTTGTACATATTCCTCTTCTTTCCCACTGTCCCCATATGTGCCACATGCCCTACCCATCTCATCCTCTGTGATTTGATCACATGAATAATATTTAGTGAGCAGTACAAAATATGAAGCTCCTCATTATGCAGTTTTCTCCAGTCTCCTGTTACTTTGTCCCCAAACATCTTCCCCAGTAATGTGTTCTTGAATGCCCTCAGGCTATGAGAGACTAAGTTTCATACCCATATATAACAGGCAGATTTATAGTTCTGCATATTTAAACTCTATTCTTAGGCAACATATGGTAAGACAGAAGATTTTGGACCAAATGGTAGCAAACATTACGTACATTTAATCTGCCATTAATTTCTTCCTGCATGCAATTTTGATTTCTTAGTGCTGTTCCAGAATATTTTAAATTCACACATTTTCAGAATATTTATTATGTATCTTTATGTTGTGATTTTTCCTGTATTCTGTTCATGAGATATGAACATATACTTATTCCATACATACCATGCAGCTTTAAACAATATGTAACACTTCTGGGCTCCAAACTGCCTTGCACTGTTATTATATATGCCAGGGGTGGCCAAACTTGCTTAATGTAAGAGCCACATACGATAAACTTCAGATGTTTGAGAGCCGCAAGACATTAACAAATATTACACACACGTTTTTATTGTTACATGCACATTTTGTTGCCAAACTTTTATATGAATATTAAGAAATGCATGTACGTAATAATATTTATTCATGTATGTAGTTTTTAAACTGTTAATTTGTATTAGTTTCAATAATCACACAGTACACAAATGTATACCAAATGTTTTAAAAATCGTGATTGATTATCGTTTTAACTATATTGAGCTTATTTAGTACGGTAATGAACTACGGAAACATCTAAGCAAAATAAATTTGCATTTCATTAACATTAAATGAGATTGCCAAAAATAAAAATAAAAGGCTTTTTACAGCTAGTAGAGGTCTTTTGAGTCTCCATCTTGGCTGTGAGTTGTTTAAATTCCGGCTGATATGTTGTCCAGCAGAATTCCCCTGTAATCCTTGCTAATCCAAATTTTCTTTAATCCCCGACTCAAATCTAATATTGAAATTATGATTTAAATTCGTAAATATATTTACTCACCATGAACATTAAACTTATGTTTTAATCAAGTGGACTCTCAGTTTATACCCGGTAAACAATTTTAAGCTTGAAAATTTTTTGTTTACCTTTTATATTGCTATCACTGTGCATTTTCACTAATTCAATTTATTTTACACAAACTAATGCACATGTAAAACCACGTTTTGTAGTTTTTATTGTATACAAAAAGTGGTTTTACATGTGCATTAGTTGGTGTAAAATAAATTGAATTTTTATTTACCTTTTATATGAATTGTAATGCAAAAAGGAGCTCAGCCAACATATTTCCACGAGCCGCACGTTATATGTCAAAGAGCCGCGGTTTGGTCACCCCAGATATATGCCTCTGTATGTTGTTATGTGTCATCTTCAGTGTTCAGTCAGGTTATCTCACATTGTGGTTGTACGCTGTTCCAGTCTGCAGTTATAAATGCATGTGCATGTGTGTTGCTTGTGTAGTATCTGGGAGGTTGTGTCTGCTTGGGTATGGTCTTCCTGAGCTTTCTGTGTGGGGTTCGTTTAGGTTGTTGGTGTTTGTTTTATTGTATTGTCTGTGGCGCAGAATGTAATGCCTAGGGTTGTATCATGGTGGTTTGATTGTATTCTTTATGGTATTGTTTTCTGGGTATGTGTGTGTGTTGATGTCTCTGGTTTTGCTTTTATTATTTTGCTGTCTCTCTTTGGTCTTTTGCTTTTCATTTTCCCGTGGTTCGTTCTGTTCCATTGATCGATGCATGGGCTGTTTTGTTTCTTGTTTGTGTGTTCCTGTTTTCTTTGTCAGCTGCCAGGTTGAACAATGTGTTGTTAGTTGTAGTATTTTGCTTGTTGAGGCCATTACCCTTCAACAAGCAAAATTCTGCTTGACTGTGCGTGACCCTGAAGATGAAGGCATTACAGGCCCATGAAACATGGGGAACCACTCATAGTCACTCAGCATCACATCCCAGAAGATGCGAGTCTTCAAGAATATCCGACTTGTGATGAATGCTGCATTTGTGTATTACATGCTACCTGTCGGAAACAGTACTCCTGTAAGCCTGTTACATGCCATTGCAAGCCATTACTGGGTGTTTTATCAAGTCCAGATTATGTAAAAGGGAAAAACAAAGCATTAGGAAGAAACTGTTCTTGGAAGGACAAAATTATATATATATATATTTTTTCAATGGCTGGACAGCCCCTTGGGGGGCCTAGGCCGCCTCGTTGTTCAAGGCTTCACGATCACACTCAGCCACACCACACATTTGGTAGGACTCCTCTGGACGAGGGACCAGCCCGTCGCAGAGACCTCTACCTGACAACACACAACACTCACAAGAGACAGACATCCATGCCCCCGGTAGGATTCGAACCCACAATCCCATTAAGCAAGCGGCTGCAGACCCATGCCTTAGACCGCGCGGCCACTGGGATCGGTACAAAATTATATAACTTTCCTTATTTAAAAATCATAAGTGTTATGGCATATTGAGCCTTATGGTATGTAGCAATACAGCAGATGTGCAGTATAAATGTACTTACAAATCACACAGCTGAGTTTAACTTCATGGTTTATCTAATAATGCTGTCAGTAGTGAAAACTGTAACACTGATGACAGGATGATTGGTGAACAAGAAATTGGAGAGGATGTGGCAAGAAGTGATGATAACCAGTTTGAGGCACTATCCTGACAGTTGCCATGAGGGACTGTCACAATAGTCTCCAGGCTCAGATTTGAACCTGGGACTTCTGGAGTATGTAGAAAGGGTGCTAATTATTTGACCATGTAATAACATAGCTGATTACATTATTATTGCTCATCCGGTCAGAGCAGTACATTAAAAATTGTACTTATGTCTTGAGACAGTAGTGTAACACAATAATGGTATAATGTGCTCTACTGAAAAATTTCTGTAATGGAAATATTTAAGTTCCCAAAAGAACTTGCACATATGTGTGTTAGATTCTGTATGGTCTGGCAGCATAACTCAAGTACACAAGAATATATCAGGCTCATTAATTTATCTGACAACTATTGGTTGCCATTTTCTGTTGGCTCACTTATCACTCAGCTAACCTTACACATGCCCAGTGGGGTAGCAGCAGGAATGACAACAATAGTTGTCAGATAAAATAGGGACTGATCATCACACTACATTCAGATTCAAAGAGACTATTATTTGGCAATGCAGCAGGTCAACAGAGGAGCATGTGTTGTGTGTCGTGAAGAAGCTATATGTGAGCGATTTAAGGCTGAAATTGGTGGGTGTTAAAGAGTGTTTGTGATATTCAGGAACCAAAAAACTGCGATATGTTGTTCTTTAAGACAAATAGCAGGAAGGAACAAAATATTACCTGGCACTAACAACTAGCAACTATAAGCAGTGCTTTTCAGAATATTTTCTTAAAAACACATCCAATGTCCTGTACATTTTAAAACATAGAGCACAGTGATCTTCATGTAAAATTTGTGAGCGAGGTGTGATAACAAAAAGATACCAAACTTATACGTGGGTTGATCATTTAATTCGCGGAATGAACTCAAACAAATTTAATCTTCATTTGACAAATCATCTGACATTTTTTCCTTTTATAAATGCTCTCCTTTGAAGTGTATGCACTTTTTCCATCGTCTTATCTATGCCTCGTAAGCTTCCTGGAACCCATTGTTTGTGATGCTGCGCATTGCTGCTGCTGTGGCTTTTTGGAGTTCTTCATCAAACTCAAAACGCTTCCCCTTAAGAATTTTTTTTGAGCCGCGGAAACAAGAAAAAATCACAAGGTGCCAGGTCCGGTGAATACGGAGGATGTGGCAAGACCTCTGCTCCAATTTTTTCAATCACAGACTGCACAAGGTCGGCTGTGTGGGGCCATGCATTATCGTGATGAAGAAGCCACGTTCCTTCCCGAAGTTCCGGGTGTTTCTCTCGAATGGCGGGGCGAAGCTTCTGATTAAGAACTTGAGCATAGGCCTCCTTGTTCATTGTTGTCACTGTGGCACGAAATGAGTCACAAGAATGCCTTTCACATTGAAAAAAACAAGCACCATTTGCTTACCGGCAGACCGAGTTGTTCGAAATTTTTTCAGTCGTGGGGAGTAAGAATGCTTCCAATCATCTCGGGATCATATTGATACACCCACGTCTCATCCCCAGTGACTATGCGGTTCAAAAAGGCTTGACCTTCCCTCTCAGGTTGTTGCAGATTCTCCTTTGACAGATCAACACGTTTCTGTTTCTGTTCCGGGGTCAGATTGTGTGGAATCCAACGGGCACAGATCCGTGACATTCCCAGACACTCTGTGACAATCTTGTGTGCACTTCCGTAGGAAATGTTCATCCTCTCAGCCAGCTGTCTAAGTGTAATTCATCTGTCTTTATCCAAGATTTCCTGTGCTCGTGAAATTTGCTCAGGTGTTGTGGAAGATGTTGGCCGACCTGGTCTTGGGTCATTGCAACAGATTCTCGTCCTTCTTTGAATTGTTTATGCCACTTGAATATTGCAGTTTTCTTCAGACACTCATCACCATAAGCTTCATGCTTTTCCTCAAGTGTTTCTGAAGCACTCAAACCACGCCTAATGCAGTAACGAATGACATAACGCTGCTCTTGCTGTAGATCATCCATGGCAAGGGAAATCAAAACAACAACAACTTGCACACTGACGACACAACTCTTGTCGTGAGCGCTAGGCATGCAGTACTGAACTGGCAGTGTAGGGCTACACACTTAACGTCTGAGATAGCGCCTCTATCAATTGCAGCCTGAAGATCATGCTGTAAACAAAGATAGAGCACCATTCTGCAAATTAAATGATCAACCCACGTACAAGTCATAAATTTTGAATTTTTTCACTTATATAATCAATTCTACAATTCTCAAAATTTCCATTACAATCACTCTTTCTTCAGTATAAAATAACATACACACTGGACAGATAGTTGTAATTTTTTGTTTTAATCATAGAACTTACAACACTTCAAGTTTGATTTTGGTTCATTCACTCAAAATTCTGTTTTATGGTTAGTTGCTTTAGTATTAACACTTTTGCCCTTCCATGTTTTCTTTCCATCAGACATATTTTTAGCACTAATTTGAAACCACCAACACTGACGTATGTTATGTATGCATTCCCACATATATTTGTAAAAAGTGAATGCACCTTTTCAAAACCAACCCTCAGCTTCAGCCAGCCAACTGTGTTTACTGTTCAGCATGCTGATAGCACTAACAATATGCTAAGAAACAAATCTGTGTTCATGAGTGCCAATGTTGCAACTTGTATTCAGTGTACTTGAGGATGACAATAAGTTACATTTTTGGTACTACAGTACTTGTACTAAGGAATTTTCACTGTAAATTACAATAATGTATTATGCTTAATGTCTTACTACATGTACAAGTAGTACAGCTTACATCATTGTTACATAGTGCCTGGTAATGCTACCCACTCTGCATTACTGAGTCTCACAAGTCCCACTTTAATGTGGCACTGTGCACTGTACAGAGAACAACTCCACATTAAAACAATCTCTGCACGTAAGATCAGTCATCACATATTCACGACAGTTCATGAAGCACAAGACTTGGAATTTCTTCTCCAACAGTAGCAATACCTGGTATTGTTATAACATTGTCAGAATTTATAATTACAATGCTAGAAGCTTTCTCTTCTGGTGTGTGTTCATTTTCAAAATGGTGGTCCAAATCTTCTTTCAGCTCATACATTTGGCCACACAAAGGACAGTTATACACAGTCGAACTTTCCCCTTCGGTAAGCAGCACAACAGACTTTGCACGTTTTCCGTGAGTCTTCTCGTGTTTACTACAATCTCCTTTCTGTCTAAAGGCACGCCCACAAAGACGACAAGCATATGGGCGCTCATCTGTATGAGTGCGAATGTGTGTGTCCAGTGTGTCACGTCTTCGAAAACCTCTTCCACAGTGCATGCAACGATACGGGCGCTCATCAGAGTGGACAACCTTCAATCAAATTCAACAAATTACCAATCACATGTTGTGTAAAATACTTATGTGCCTCTTAGAAATGGCTTGCAATGCAGTAAAACATTGATACAAATTCAAAGATTTGTTTGCTAATGTAAAATTAAGTGATAATATGAAAAAAGTCTTGCAACTTAAAGTGATAAGTTTAATTTTTGAGGATTTGAGTTGGGTCAGTGGTTCCTGACATGTCAAAGGAATGTACTTCCTTCACTGTCAAGGGTCAAGTGGACCAAAAGGGGGGAACATCAGGAACCACTCACCCCATGATGCAGCATCATATCACACAAGATCAGAATCCACAGTTATGCAGCTGTGAAACAAAACTTGCAAAGTTGTTTTTACACACGTTTATGAATTTTCCAGTAATGTAAGTTCAAACATGACCACATTTTCAAATATCCATTATCAAACAACTAACTGAGACAAAATATAACAAGGTACACTTCATACAAATATGTAATTTAAGTGTATCTTGTTGGTTACATTGTTTGACTAAAGTGGGCTGCAGGGTATTACAAAACTAATGAAGATTTGGATTATAGTCTTTTGGTCATATCCCCTATTGTGGTTAACTGGATAGTGATCCAGTTAACCACAACATGATTCATGTACATTAATGGATAATAAATGATATATTAATTTTGTAATAATATGCTCCAAACAGATTGGTCTTTGACGTACCTTGTGCTGATTGAGAGTTGCACGACATCGAAATGCCATCTCACACTGATCACACTGATAGGGTTTCTCCCCTGTGTGTATTCTTTCATGTACAATCAATCCAACGCGAGACTGGAAAGCTCCGGGACACATGCTGCATGCGAAGGGTTTCTCACCTGTGTGGGTCCGCAGATGATACTCGAGTGTATTCTTCTTGCTTAAAACCTGCAATGCACATGACAGACAGCTACATTTCAATCCGAGTCCCTTCGCCGGTAAGTACAATGATAGAATTGAGTCTCTAAAAGTCAACAAAGTATACAGGTTATAGTGGGAAGTAAAAAGAGGAAAGACATTTTAGGGAGTGAAACTGACATATTCTAGATAATTTTTACCTCCACAACTTGTATATTATTGTACATGCTGATTAGTAAAGGTATATTTATTTATGTAAACTTTGGTACTGCCTGTCTCTTTTTTCAGTTGATCTCCCTGGGATAGCATTATAGCCAAAACATGTTGTAATTCCATAACGTGTGTGTCCTTTATTGGCTTTTAGAGACTTGGCAAAATTTGAGGCTAACTAGCAGCTTTATTGAGCACCCAGACCTTCTGGGATGTGATAATGTGTTGCTGGTGTAGTGTTTCCTGACATTCTTCTTGGGCTGATCCACCCTTGAAGATGAAGGCACTATGCTCCTTCAGAATGTCACTAAACGCTATCCTCGCAACACGGCGTCACACCCCAGACGATCTGAACTTTTTAGGGACTAACTGGCTAAATGTGTACATAGTGAGATGCACCAATACAACACCGTGATATTATATTTAATTTGTGGTCCTACCTTCCTATCCATATTTCTTGACCGTTACGGGTAAAATTTAGTATAGATGTCCATGTAATGCTGTTCAGCAACTGTCCAGTTTGGTTGAAATCAGTATGAGAGATTTACACACAATGCTGTTGAGCATTTGAGAATTTTGTTCAAATTTGCACAAGAAAGGCTGTACTGTGAATTATAAGCATAAATGAAATTACATTTACACATGTACCATGAGACCATATGACATTTTGAAAGTCAAGAAAGCCATGGTAAAGTCTGTGTACTGCGTCATGGAATACATCACTTGCAAGTTTCTTGTATTTTTAAACATTGGATGACAGAAAAAGTCCAGATGCTTCATGGTGCCAAATATAATATACTACTGTCAGAATGGTGCAGAATTGAATGTATGAGTGTTGATTCATGACAGAAATATAATGTCAGACATAATACTCATGTACGCCAAGTATGAAATTCACCTCCTACCTCCGTCCTCCTAGACGTGCAGCTTATGTATAGGGGCAGCAGTTTACCTTCACCTTTGTATATAACGTCTATGAACCTTTTGTAATATGAGACAAACCCAGAAAGCAGTCTGTATGGAAGGACATATATACAGTAATATCTCAGTGTTTGGGATTTCAATGTTTCATGATCACCTGTTTTAATACCAGTGTTTTGGCCTTTTCTGACTGGTTCTGACAAATCCAAATCAAGATGAGACCACATGGTTGCCAAGTTGGCTTCTCCCAATCTAATGGTATTGTGCAGATCACTCTCAGCTCAGTCAAGCTCTGACTTTCATTAAGTGGGGCTGATTGCTTTCATGCTGTATGGAATGAGCCTCTCCAGCAATCATTTAATGTATTTTAAGCTTCCAAAACCTGTTTGCATTTTATTTAAAATAAACTCTCATGCTTTTATGATTTTTGAGGTTATGGTGTATTTTTATTACTGGTATTTTGTAAGTTATTTGAAACAAATAGGCATTTTACATTGAAAATGGATTCCAGTGTTTGTGATTTGATATGTGTGTGACAGTTTTATCAGTTCTAATTAATCGTCAACATTGTGACTATATGAAATTGCCTTGAGAAATTTATTTTAAATATTTAAAGGAAATGAAATGATCTGAGCAACAACAGATTCTTAACATTATGTGACTCAACATTTAAATCCAATATAAGTACCTTTCCACATATGTGGCATGGAAAGCTGTTGTCTGTGTGCAGGGCGACATGAACTTCCAGTTGTTGCTGTGTTGGCAGAGTTCTATAACATATTGGACACCTGTACCGTGAAGAAGTTGTTGCATCTGATGCCTCTTCTTTGTTTTCCTCCTCTTCGTCGTCCCCCTCCTCCTTCTGTCTTGCTGGAAGTCGCTTCACACCCAAGAGTTCCTCCCTGCTGTGGTTCCTAAGGCACAATTACAAAACAGTCACGCAATTCTTGCTACAAGTAATGAGTAACAGAACTAACTAACTCCATGGAGCAGAGTCCTTGAGAAGCTAACAGTTCCTCATCTAGTCGGGGAATTACCTGCATTTTATAGAACCCAAAGGTTCATCACCACAGTCACGATAGCCGGCCACCTGTCCCTTTCCTGAGCCATATCAATCCAGTCCATGCCCCCCCCCCCCCAAATCCTATCTTTTTAAGATCCATTTTAATATTATCATCCCATCTATGCCTAGGTCTTCCAAGTGGCCTCCTTCCTTCAGGTTTCCCCCCTCCCCCTATATATGTCATATACCATCATCATCATCATCATCATCTCATTCTCTTTGATTTTATCACCCTATATTTGTTGAAGCACATAATCTTGGAGCTCTACACTATGTAATTTTCTCCAGTCCCCTATTCATTCCTGCATTAGGCCCAAATGTGTTCCCTAGCACCTGATGCTCCTCCGTTAATGTAAGAGACCAAGTTTCACACCCATATAAAATAACAGGTAAAATTATAGTTCAAAAGTATATTTTATTCTTATCAACAGTACAGTCACAACCAACACGTAATCACGCTACCCGTCTCAGCTCAAAGAGCCATCATCAGGCCTATGACAGAAAACTATGAAAATCAAACCCCATACATTTGAGAAACTCCCCCCTTTCTTACAATTACATATATATAAAATATATATCAATATACAAATGTGCTGCCTAAGAGAAGTATATGTTAAAATGTAAATATAAAAAATGGCATCACACAGTAAGATGTGGATGTATGTGTGACAGTACTAATGTAAAAAACCAATGTCAATGCTGTACATTACATATGGATCTTCATGCGACCGGATAAATTGATCCTTAAGGTAGATCACTTGTATACACTTTTCTTGCACTCCTGGTATTTTATGTAGTATCCATGCATGTACGAAAAACTAGGTTTTTATTTTGTGCAGATACTTTACCTGTAAAATACAAATCGATGTTAATAATTTATTATAATTAATAATAATTAATAATTTAATAAAATTTTTTCTCTTGCCAAATGTATGGAGTTTGACTTTCATAGTTGTCTGTCACAGGCCTGATGATGGCTCTTTGAGCTGAAACCAGCAGCCTAATTACATCTTGCAAGTGTATGTGATGGTTGTGACTATACTGTTGATAAGCGTAAAATATACTTTTACACATACATACCAACAGGGATGTCTAATATTAAAAAAATATATAGCTATATGTATTTGAGTACTGATACTTGGAATCAGAGTTTCCAGCTGTTGGTGCCTCTCAGTATACAGACAGTGTAATTTAATGATGCACGGTTCAGTCCGTATTATCCCAGCTACATCTTATTCGTTTAAGAATACTGACAGTTTAATGTCCAAAATCTGTTTTCCCTCCAGAGTGAACATTAAACAGGAAGTTTACAGCACTTGAGTATCCTGAAATGGTTTCTGATTGGTTAATACTGATAATCTGTTGGTCCTGATGAGTAAACATTCTACAAAATTCATAATTGAAATAACTGTTACAGAGATTTGTTTGATAGTTCACTACTTCAGCTTTTTTATATCATATTGCACTTAATGTGCAATATGATATAAAAATTTGAAAGTTATTTTGCATACATAAAAGTCTCAAGTTTGGAATATTACCCTTTCCAGTATATTGAGTGGTTGGCAACACTGTGCTCAGATGTGTATTCAAGTCACAGGTGGACGTGGAGAGTTTTTGTAATATTTTTGATTATTAAATAACTTTTAGTTTGAAGTCATTGTGAATTTTCTCATTAGAAACCCTAATTTCTGGTACATCTTTAATTTACTTTCAAACTGCCATGACTCCTTTCCAAATTGGACCCATGTGAACATTAATTTTACGTACTCGTGCAATACTGAGTACTGTCCCTGTAAAGGCTATTAGTATCACCCTGAATCACCTAGTGTATAAAAACAGGTGTGTATCTACCCATGCTATCACTGAGAACATGGGAATGATGGAAACACCTGCATGTCCTGGGGTTTGAGTCCACGTGTGATGTTTGTAAAATATTACACCACCATAACATGATGCTATTACAGGCCACTTTTAGATGCTTTCATGAAGCAGCTGTGAAAGATGAATATTAACTCTGTCATATCTGCCTGTCCGTCTGTCTATCCGTATGGAACAACTTGGCTGTCACTGGATGATGAAATTTTATACTGGGCGGTTTTCACTAAGATCTGTTGAGAAAATTACAACTTATTTAAAACTGGACAAAAATAAAACCACTTTACATGAAGACCTACATATGCTTATGGCTGCTTTGGTTATTAATGTTACCATGGTTGCCCTGTTGATTGTTTGGTAACCTTGGTTGCTACAGTTATGCAAATGCATCGAAAGTGTTTTGCTCTGTGGACATTTCATGTGTTTGACTTTTAGAATTTGATTGCTTAGAACTGTAGATCTGATTCAGATACATAGTTACATGCAAGAGTAGACTTACTTCTGCTGCTGTACAAACTAATGTGCCAACTGGATTACCCCCTTCGATGAAGTATGAGTTCCCCTCTATTTGAGAATGTCTCAAGGCACACCCTGCATGTAAATCCTTGCTCCGTTCTGTGCTGTTTAATGTGTGCCACTAGGTTGTTTTGGCGATTAAAACTGTGGTCACAAAGCGGACATTTGTACTGGCCCAAGTGTACACGTGAGTGCTGTACCAACTCCACCCAGCTGCTGTACATTTTCCCACAGACAGCACACTGGAACTTCTTTTCTTCCGTCGGCTTTAGTTGTTGATCGTTCAGGTTCTTCCTGTGTGTAACATTAGAGAACTTTATTCAGCATGTTAAAAGATGTTGCACCTTTCACTGTCTGAAACTGGCCAAACTTTCATCGATATATAGTCGTATTTCTAACAAAATAGATCCCAAATTTTGTTAACTCAGTGAGTTTGACTTGTAGGGGAAGTGACATGCCAAACAATTACCTCACAGTTCTTTTGACTCTTTGGAATCACTGTTTTGCCTGACAACTGCTGGTTGCGACTTCCTATCATTCAATTTATTGTATAAATGTAGGCCACACATACTAGCAGCAGGAAGTGACAAATAACAGTTGTCTGATTTAAGTCCTATTTAACCGGGCCGGCATAGCGCAGTCGGTATAGCGACTCACTACGGGCTGGACGGTCCGAGGATCGAATCCCGGTGGGGGCGAGATTTTCCGCACCCGTCCAGACCGGCCCTGGGACCTACCCAGCCTCCTATACAATGGGTACCAGGTCTCTTTTCCGGGGGTAAAGCGGCCGGGGCGTGGAGTTGCCCACCCACCCTCATCTAGCGCTGAGGTTAAAGAAAGAGTAGAGCTATACCTCTACTCCCCCTCTGGGCCTTCGTGGCCTGTTCTAGGGAGAACTTTACCTTAAGTCCTATTTATCTTCTTTTGCTCTCAGAGGATGTAGTTATTCACATTATGCAACAGTGACATCATTTGTCAAACAGCTTGAATGAGTCGTTCAATAACACAGTTACATAAAAGCCAGGTTGATGTGTGCTTGTGTGGAAAATGTTGAAGTAAGACTTCTGCTACAACTTTAATGGGGATTACACTAGTTTAAATTAGGTTAGCAGATCGTATACTGTGCCAGTTAAAAGACACACTACAGTAATGGAGGGTAGATTTAGGAACACAGTAGTGATCACTGTAAGAATATATGTGGCATTTTTTTTTTAGCTAAATGTAATTTGATTAACATAAAACTATGGAGTTTGGGCATACCACCTATTTGTGTGCGTGTTCCAAATACCTAAATATTTGCATGTTGGTAGAGTTACGTTGAACATTATTGTGTGTCAAGTTATGGGCAAGCTGGCATTGACAATAATTGACAAATGTAAAGTCAAATTAAGTTTCACTGTCAGTAAAATACTATAAGCAATGACTGTTAAAATCCACTGTTACAATTGATGTAGCCCAAAAGAAATTGTCAAGAAGGATTCCATTTTAGAGTTAATCAAATCAAGGACTTGAAGTCTACTTAAGTTAATAGTTAAAAGTTTACATCGTCGGTCTGCAACCTGTGGCCCGCCAGGCTGTATTATGCAGCCCATGGTCACATTTTTAAACTGTGTACATACTGTTAAACATTACACAACAATTTAGGTGGTTAGGTATACCACTTAGTGTTATTTTTTCACATGTGGCCAGCGATCAAGCCCACAATTATGAGTGTGGCCCTTTGCCATAAAAAGAGTGGAGGCCCATGGTTTACAGTTTTAGACTGACTAAATGCTGAGGCATGTGTGCAAATTCTGACTAGGGCATGGACATATCTGCGCATTATTCAACACAGTCTCATTTGCACAATCCTCCAGCTTGGCAGTTGTACCATGGACATAGGCCCTCCACGCAGATACACACAGCTGACTGACCCTGGGAACTTACTCTAGAATTGAGTGAACTCAGGGGAAATGGGGAAATCCAGGCAGATAAAAAGTATTACTTGATATACGGTGTCTCTTTTGTCATGTCCCTGAGTACGGCAGCTTTATGACATAGGAAGCCTGTATCCAGTGGCATATCCTACAACAGCTGCCATGCTCAGGGACATAATAAAACAGACATTCTGCTGTACATTTGTAAACACCCATAACAGTGACCAGTAAGGCTATGCTAACAATACCTGCTCTGTTCTTTATGAGCAGCTCTCTGGTGCTCCTCTAGTGGTTTTTCAGAATCAAAATGGTGCCCACAGACTGGACACTGAAACTGCTGCACTTGCTCACACACATGTTCCTTCCAGCCTTGTTTCGTAGTCGCCACATGATTGCACCATTTGCACTGCCATACCTTGCACTTCCAGTACTTCTTCCCCTCATTCTCTGTTTCTACAATCACAGGACGCTCCAGATTAGAATTAACATTTTCTGACAACCTTATTTTCTTTGCAGATTTTGTAGATAATTGGGGTGTGTCCTTTCGTTTATTGCAATCAACAGGTCGGTCACTGGTGATGTTGGAACTTGAAATTTTGTCCACTGTGGCCAAACTTGCTTTCTCCCTCTGATGGCATTTAACATGCTCATCATAATCTTCTTTCAGTTCATAAACTAGCACACAGTTCTCACAGCCAAATACTTCATTCTTGTGGACAGAACTTTGGTGTAAGACAAATTCCTTTCTACCGATTATGCTTTCGTCACAGTAGATACACTCATACTTTATTTTATCCCACTCTGCATTTTGTTTACTCATTCCCTCATGAGTTTTTCCCTTTAATTCCTTTTGTTCTAGTTCAGCAGGGATGTCAGTTTCTTGTGACTGTGTGCTCACAGTCTGCAGTTGCGGCCCTGCACCAGAAAGCTCTTCCTTCTGCAGTTTCTTCAAACTGAAATGGTGAGAAATAAGTTAACATGTGATGGACTGCATCCTGTTGTGCAGAATATTAACTAACAGGGAAAATTTCAGTTTGACAACTTTTTATTCCTGTATTACAAATACACAGAATGAGACACACAACACAAACACAGCTACTGTTTTATAATTTGTTGTTGATAGATAAAAAGAGGCAACAAACAATTAGCTTGGATTTTAAGTTTCTAAACATTCTCATAGACCATTTTACAGTCAACCAACTAATAACAGCAAAATTTTACATGTATGTTTATCACTAGCTTTGTAAAACTCTGACATCTCAATTTTCTATACACAGTAAGTGTAAAGTAAAGGATTCTTTTATATATTCTTGTCGGCCAGACCGGAAGTTGACTTAATGTGAGGAAGCCAAAATGTCACTTCTCTGATTCTGTATATTTGTAACACAGGAATAAAAAGCTCGCACAAACTGTCTTCTCGAGTTAAAATGAGTTAACCAATCAGCATGCACAATTAATAAAGTAAACACACTAAAAGTTTCATATGCAGAAACTTAGGAAAAACAAATTATTGAATTTTGAAGTATAAACCATCTTTATATGAAGGTTATAATATACATAAATGTGTGAAAGACATTCAACAAGTAAGGTTCCCTGGGTCATATGTACGTATGTATGAGGACTGACCAAAAATTGAAGTGCTTTAAAGTTACTCTGAGTTATCTCCTTCAATGTACACTCCTTCAGATTTTATGCAGTAATTCTACTGATCTTCCCACTTTCTATTGCATGTGTGGTAGGCCTGTTTCAGAATGGCCTGCAACTACTGTGTCGTATTCAGTTCTATCTCTGTGACATCTTAAAATATTTTCTTTTGCAGGGTGACACTCAGTCTGGGGAAGAGGAAGATGTCGTAGGAGACCATATCTGGTAAGTCAGATGGGGAACCAGTGGGTTGCTGTGCTTGGCCAAAAACTCCCTGGCAGTCAGGGCAACTGGGCATGGCACATTGCTGTAGTGCAGAATCTAGGTACCAGAAGACACTTGTGTGAGGAACTGCAGAACAACTGTGGCATTGGGGAAGAAATTTATGATGCACCAGACCCTCCACATCAAAGAAAGTGATCAGCATTATCTTGATTTCTAACTGGATTTGCCTTGCTTTCTTTGGCCAAGGTGGTGACAGCACCACCCACTGGGACATTTGTTTTGTCTCGGGATTGTAACCATATACCTGTTTTCATTTCTTATAATAATAATGTCTGGCAAGAAGGTGGTATCATTTTTGGCATGTTGCAGCAATTCATGATATGCTGTTGTACACTTTTCTGTTTGATTTTCCATGAGAAACCAAGGAACAAGTTTTTCTAACACACATCTTATTCAAAGATCATGTCAGTACCATCTGACATGTGGCAACTGAAATACTGAGCCCCATGGCAGTCTCTTTGATCATTAAATGTTGGTTCTCATGGACTAATTCTTTGACACGGGCAACAGTCTCATGAATCTGCGATGTTGATGGCTGGCCTGTGTGTGGATCATCATCTGTGGAAGTGCAGCCATTTTTAAAATGGCAATACTACTGAAATGTCTTGCATCAACCCAGTGCACTTTCTCTGAATGCTTGTTGTTGCATCTCGTAAAATTCTGTGGCCTTCTGACCAAATTTCCAGCAGAACTTAATGCAAAAACATTGCTCCTTCAGCACATCCAATTCATAATATGACGAAGGCACAAACACACTTGCACTGTAGATCAGCTCGCTCACAACTCAGTCAACCTGTCACACACTGCCCTGGTATGCAGCGTCAGAAGGCATTACCCAAATGTCCTGTGTGGTTGTCACTTCAATACTGTTAGTAGTTTCTGTATAAAAAATTTCATCCTGGATATTTTTGATCAGCTGTCCTCCGTGTGTGTGTGTGTGGATGGATGAATGACTGGATGTCTGTCTGGCAAACAAACCATGGTCCAATCCAAATTCTATAACTGAAATTGCATGCTCATGTCTGCACATCACAGAATGAGAGGGAAGGATGTCATTAGGAAGACAAATTGTACTACTGCATGTCCTTTTGATATCTGAGATAACTTTAGCTTACATAAGGGATTTCTGGTTTGTTGTGTTAAGAACTTTATAAGTCTTTCCTCCTGCTTTGAGAAACTTCATAGCCTTCTGCATCTGTGTATCAGGTGATACTGTGTTTGATTTCTTCATTTTCAGCAAAATGACCTTGTAACCTCCCTTCACCTGGAAGAAAACATGATTTTGTTGGGAATGATATTAACAAATCAGACTTGAAGAAATTAAGAGCAGATTAAATCTGGAGAATGTCTCTTACCATTCAGTCTAGAATATTTTGTGTTCCCATTTGCTATCTAAGAATATAAATATAAAATACAGAGAACTGTAATTTTGCCTGTTATTTTATATGGGTGTGAAATTTAGCCTTTCACACTGAAGGAAGAACACAGGCTGAGGATTCAAGAGTAGGTTGGTGAGGAAGATATTTGGGGCTAAGAGGGAGGAAGTACTGGGAGACTGGAGAAAACTACACAGTAAGGGGCTTCATGGTTTGTACACCTTACCAAATGTTATAAAGGTGATCGAATCAAGGAGGATGAGATGGGCAGGAAATGTGGCACATGAGGGTTTAGAAACCTGAAGGAAAGAGACCACTTGGAAGACCTAAGGCATAGATGGGAAGATAATGTTAAAATGGATGTTAAAGAAACAGTGTGCAAGGGCTTGACTGGACTAATCTGGCATAGGACAGGGACAAGTTCCAGGCTCTTTTAACGGCTTATTTAAGCTGAAACATGTAGGACAGTGTATACCATGAGATAATACAATATATGTTTGTTACCTGTAAGTACATTTAGTTGGAATTATATAAATAACAGTAACGACCTTTCAGGTTACACAAAATGTGGGGAATTTCTTAACTAGCTGAGGAACTGTTAGCTTCTCAGGGCTCTGCTCCATACAGTTTACTTTAGTTAGTCAGTCACTCAGTTATGTACAGTAGTGACCAGATTACTTGACAGTTGTTGGCATAGGGAAGAAGCAGCACACTGGTAGGAGGGAAAAATGTCCACAGTGACTGAAACTGTTACCGTACACTGAACACACTGAATGTTTGTGCAAGGAGTCTAACACTGCCAGGCCATTCTGAGGTGAGCTTAACGCTGAACACGCTGTGCCAACTGCAACTGTGTACAGTGTTAGGGAGCTCAGCTAGCAAGTTATGAGGTCTCTGGTACACTGTTCCTCTAAACATGCAACAGATCTCTCTCCTGGTTTTCCTCAGTGCCTCTAGGCCAATCATATGCCAGTACCCCAGTTATGTCATGACAATTTCCTTTCAAGTCCTTTCCAATTCATCATACTACCATCAGTACTACATAGTCTGAAATACTGATGCATCATAAAATTAACTAAAAAGTAAAGTTGCCCCAGTGCTTAATTAAACACCACATTGTGAAGGCATATGGAAGAATACAGTAATAGCTCCATACGTTATCCTCAGCACTAAGTCCAGGTGAGTGGTTACCTTCATGCCCTGGCCACTTTAACTGCAGTATCCACTGAAGAGGAGGCTGGATGGGCCCCAAAATGTGTTCTCTCTGCCAGGAACTGAACCACAGCCCATAGCCTAGCTGCTGTCTTCGCCAAAATCATAAAATGAACTACAGAAACATCCTACCTCACACTTTGAACCACTTTTCTGTTCTGCATTGTGTGTTTCATCCATTTGAAGCCTTTCTTCATTTTCTTTCGGTTCCTTCTCTGTAGATGGTTTTGTGTCCGGTTTGGTTGCGTTGTCTTCTTGTGACTGTTCTGTTTTCTCACAGGACTCAATTGAATCAGGACTCCCTGGTCTTGAATACCCATACTGCTCCTGTAATGGGATTTATATGTCCATAATTCAGAATTATTTTTTAATAAATAAAACAGAGTTGTTAGACAGAATCCAGTTACTTCACTCTTACAGCAAACAGCATGTGAAGGAGATGTCTTGTAGCCTTGTTTCTTACATACATACATACACACACACACACACAGAGAAGATAAAAGGAAAATTGAGTATGATAACACCGATCTGCTCTTTTCACTCCAAATAACTTTGGAATCAGTTTGTGAAACTCCGTGTAAAGATCATGCTTCTGTAGTTTACCATGGCCACATGCATGCAAACAGAGACAACAGTAACATTCAGGGCAGTATCCTAAAATTTTGTGTTTTTTTAAGCATATTATTTTTCAACACTATCAATTGCTACAATTACATGGTGTCGGTTATAGATGAAAATGATCCTGACAGGGGAAACTGAAGTACTTGTAGAAGAACCTGTCCCACTGCCACTTTGTCCACCACCGATCTCACTTGGACTGTCCTGGGATCAAACCCATGCCTCCACACTGACAGGCTGGCAGCTAACGCCTGATGCATGGCACAGCCATAATTTTGGGTTATTATTATTATTATTATTATTTAAAAAATAAGCAGTCTGTGTTGTGATGTTTTTGTTCAAATGGAAAATAATGATAATATTCTTTTTGATTCCTTAATGATAGCCAATTGTAATAAACAATCATGCAGGGGTAGACCGTTCATATACATACGTACTTCAGAAAAGAGCATATTTTACCTCCTCAGTTGGCATTACATCAAAGCCCAGTATAGTCCGTAACCTTGCATCTGCATCCAGGCAGTTGATAACCAATTCATGACATATTTCCAGTTTTGAGACGCAGGAAGTACAAACATTGGTTGGCAGTAAATCATCTTCAGTAACCTGTGCATAAAAATTGTATACTGGCAGTGTTACTACGTATGTACGTGTAGATCTAACATTCACCATTACGTATTGCAAGTAATGACCATAAATTATGTAGTGAATGTTGTTTACTATTTTTACACTATTTTCATGTGCTACAAACAACTGCAGTTAAATTTGCAGTCAGAGGTTCTCACAGCAGTTAATATTAAGATTACAGTCTTTTGGAAGTGGCACTATGTTGTTCAGTACATCGGCACTGATGTTTTGGAGGTACTTGTTGCTTACATATGCTTTGCAGAAGAAAAACTGTGTAATCTGTGAAATGTATATACAGTATTGTTATAGGAATTGATGGTGGCTTGAAGTCATGCTGAAACACATAGCTAAAAAACAAAGGCAATTTATTTTATCAGTAAAGGTGTGTTAGATTGACATGCCATAGTATCTGGTTCATAAACAGTCATAATTATAGCAATTACATGTATGTTCAGTGATCTCAAATATGCCATTTATAGTATTAGCCATGTAGACACACAAAATGCACAGTTCTGCTGTCTAATTTCTAGAGTGACATGTAGTCTGGCTTGTCTGAACAACATATTTTCTTTCTGGAACCAAGTGGCAGGCTCAGGCTATCCAGGTTTACCATAATTTTATATATTTTATAACTAATTTTATGTTGGGAATTGAAAGTTGTATGTTTGTGCCATATTTTGTAACACACCATCCTTATTATAATCCACATACAAAAAGTTGTCCCTGTGCACACCATGAAGGTATATGAGGGAGTGGAGGTTTAACTCCATTCTTGACCTCAGCACAAGATGAAGGCGAGTGGTCAGCTTCACACCCCAGCCACTTTACCTCTGGCATAACAGTCCTCACTGTGGACCCAACAGAGATGAAATTCACATTCCTCTGTGATCCACATATAGGTTACGCTTTACATTTTGCAGTGTTTATAGGGTAATGTCTCCTACAGGTATAATACACCCCTTCATATCACAATATCAAAAAAACAGAATTACCATATTTCATGGACCATAAGAAGCACCAGGACTTTAGAAGGCAAATATATGGAAATCATATTTTATACACATTTTAAGCACAAATTCGTGAATGCTTACTACAGTAGGAGGTTTCTACTGGTCATGCTAACACACTTTCAGACCATAAAACACAGGACAATTTCATGCAGTGTTTTCCAGGAAAAAGGGTGCATCTTGTGTTCTGGAAACTATGGTATGTATCACCATATAAAAGAACTGTACCATGATAGGTAAATGTGTATGTATTTTATCAACCAGCTGAATTTCCTTTCCTCTCTCTCCAAAACACTGAACCATGTGTTCACTTGCTTCAGCACAGACCCGACATAACTGGCTAGTCAACACACCAAGATCCTCTGCACTGTCCCAACTTCTGTTATCACCTTCATTCTGCCAATCTGAGCCATCCATTGAGCTTTTGTCACTCATACTGAAATCTAAGAAACCTAGAAAAAACATTAACCAATAATACAAGTTAGTTCAAAAAGAAGGTAACACTTTCACATGTTTGTAATGAAGTAACCAGTGAGCCTACAAAAATGTGATATGTATTATTAAAAAAACTCTCAAGGTTTGTTTATAGTTAACTAAAAATTGAAATATGCATTTAGTTATGCAATATATATATTCAAATTTTAGTTAACTATAAACAGACTTTGAGAGTTATATATATATATATCACATCACTGTAGGCTCACTGGCTACTTCACTATAAACATGTGAAACTGTTACCTTTTTTTACTATACTGTATCTTAAAAATGATTCTGAACTTTTCAACTTTTAACGTTAATCCAGTCAGATGTACAAAATTATATCAATACTGAGGCCACACCTGTGCAAATACGGAATAGAGTGATCTAAAGCAGGGGTACACAGATTTTCCAAAAATCTAGGAGCCACTTCAAAATTCTAGGTGCCAGAAGGGTGACATGAAGCAAGTTCCATAATGATAACGAACACATATCAGGTGCCTCCATACAAAATTCGGTTGTCCAGGTCACCTGGGATTTGTACACCCCTCATCTAAAGCACATAACTTGACCCTTTCTATGCCAAGTTGCTCCTCACACAATGACAACCGGGTGATTTTTCTCCACTTCTTGAAGCTAAAGTCACGTGCGCGTGTGCACATGTGTGTGTGACAGACAAAACTACAGTATCTGTAGCACTAATGTTCCAGTCATATGCTGCTTCCAAACCATTATATCCAGAGCACACATCCTAAACGTTTACCATACATCCCTTTGTAAAAAAAAAAAAAAAAAAAAAAAAAAAAAAAAAAAAAAAAAAAAAAAAAAAAAAAAAAAAAAAAAAAAAAAGAAAAAGGGGGGGGGAAGGGGGAAGTATTTCTGAAAGCAACACACTCTTTGTGTGTCCCCCTTTTCAACTACTGAACCAACTGACTGACTTTCATGAGACTTAGTAAGACCATTATGCAACTAAGGACACCCCAACACCTTGTTCCTAATTTCCCAACACCAGTAATAACACCAGAATGCACAAACTTGTGAAGTGGACTGACATTAGTGACAAGACCTTGGAGACAGATGCAGTTTCTATTCAAGGTAATGTTTTACGTAGCATGAAAAGTAACAAGCAGGCAACACTGTTGCTGCACAGTGACCAATGATGCCACCCACTCTGCACTCCTGAGTCTGTCAATAAAAATTACTCTCTGTATTTTCTCGCATGTGAACATCTTGATGTAAAGCGATTTTTTCAGCATTTTGTGACGTGTATCAGAAGACAAAATAATTGAAAAGCACAATGTGTTTTAAGCAGCAAGTTGGTAGTTAAATGGTGAAAGCCAAGGTAGAAGTCTTAGACCATTCAACCAATACTTTATGTATGCATTCAGTCTGATACACTCACTTATGGCATATACAGTAAGGCTGCAAGTTACATGGGTAATTTCTCCTGAAGATTTCCACGTGAATTGAAAACCACGTAAGTCCAACATTGCTTAAATACAATATATATTTTTGAAATGTACATTCATTTCAGTAATGATCAAAAGTAAAAACAAAGTGCAAAATTATGAAGATTATATAGTAAGCAGTTTCAGTGTAAACACATAATATAACATAAATATATGGATCTGTGTAACTTGAACCCATTTAAGTTGGGGACTTAAATATGCTTACTGATAGCCCCAATTAATTTTGTCTATGTATATGAATGAAGAATATTTGATAGAGTTTTGGGTGTAGTTGATAAAATTGATATTTGTCAATAACTACACTAATACTTTGGTTTACAAGCTTTATTTATTCCTCAAAACCTGCTTGTAAGGTGAGAACTCATAAATTGAAAATTAATTTCCCATTCCCATGTTATGGATTTTGGTTGGTTCCACACATCATGAGTTTCTTCCCAGACATATAAAGTTCATCTTAGTATAACAAGGAGAGACACCAGAGTACGAAAATAACAACAATTGTCAGCTGCTGTATTTAAACAGCATTCTTAGTTATTAGCTTACGGACAAACAGCAGTTACATCATTAAAGTAGTATCGAAAATGCATAAACATTGGGTGGCATCCTTATTATAAAACATGAATTAACACAAATATTTTATTATGTATTAAAAATGTAAAGTTTTCAATTTTGGGGCTTGTATATGTCAAAATTGCCTTTCAAATCAATAAACGGGTGTTAATTTCTGCATCTCATACAAGCAACAAATTGTACTACAATCTGTTTTGTTACGTTTTTCATAAGTATGTAAAATAACAGATTCCTGCCATTGCCCTGGCAGTTCTTCTTTATTACAAATGTGCAGGTACGGCAGTCTGTCCAAAATGCAGATGTATCAGAAGGAAACTTGCTATGGTCATGTATGGTTGTTAGAGCACAATGTTTCATCCAGTACCTGGACAAAATCAGACATGAGAAAAACCATTTTGGGTGTGTGGACTTGTGACATGAGCTGCATGATGCGAGACATGAGGTTGTCACAAGATGTCTTGCTGAGGAATCTGTCCTCTGGGACGTGACTCTCGGCCAACAACACGGTGTCACATCACAGGAGACTGAATCCTGAGCACAATTTTGTTCCAGAATCTGTTGGTTGTGGTTCTCTGATGTGGTAGGAACAGCAGAGTTGGTAATAGTTGCTGGAGACCTCAGTATCTGAATATGAAAGTAACAGGAAACAATGGTGTGGTTCAGAATTGTAATTCTCTGTGCCACTGTCATCACAACTGTCAGATTAGGCCCGACGTGCATCACCATCGAGGCATAACATTGGGTTTGACGTGTACAGTCATACAGGTACCCTTTCATAACCAACACAGATAGTGCTGGGCAAGGTGGGAACTTCAGAATAAAAAACAATCTGAAAGATTGAGCTACGATACATATGCAAATATAAGATGAACCCCCCCCCCCCCCCCCACTTCACAGCTTCCAGGAACACACCTGTACAGAAGGTGTTTAATTTTGTGCCCAATTACAAGATGACCCTCAATTTTTCAGATGATGAATTCGGGAAAAACTCTTGATATTTGGGTGAATATGATATGTATGCCTCTTAATACGTACAGGGTGGGAGTCAAGGAGGCTGGCCTTCAACAAAAGCTCAACTAGCCATGTTCCTTTCTTTAACTATGGTGCATTTCTTACCTTGCCAGCAACTTTCCCCAGAGCATTTTTGTACGCAGAATAAGTTAATGCTGCACATGGTATTGTCACTGCCTTTAAGTTTTTACGTTAAGAAATGTGAAGCTGGCCGTTTCACATAAGAGTCTTAGAAGTGGAATCAGCAGTGTTATCATCAACCTCAGACTTTGATCTACACATCCCATTGTGATATGATACATAAAGGGGAAAGTAAAAGAACCATCAATCAGCACTCAATTTTGACAATTATTTAATGTCAGATTCATCATTGAATAATTGCCTTAATAATCAGCCTTAGGTTGTGGTGATGGCCAGTTTGGGTGCAAAAGAGCAGTGACAAGAATGCCTCGCCTTGAGAGTCATCAGGATGCCACGAGGAAATACAAGATGAAAAGATACCAACAGACTTCTTTCAGTGTGCTGGCATGGGGACCTGCAGCACAGCCTGACCTCAAGAAACGTGCCAGAGGAGATACTCTTCACAATATCACTGAAAATCTGAAATCTACTGGCAAGTCCTACACCACTGGTGGGCCACAGCGTAGTCCTATACCATGACAATAAGTGCCGATGGCTCTCCATTATATGCTGCAAATGTGTGTAGATCAAAATGATTTCAAAGGACTTGTAGTTGATTACATCACAGCTCCTGTCAGCACTAAAACATCACAACACATCCAGTCCAGCAGTCATTTACATTGTATGAGATTTGAGGTTTCCACAGCAGTGTAGTTGAGGATTCAGGTCTTATAGGATGTGATGCTGTGTTGCTGGGCGAGTGTTAAACATTTGTGAGGAACGGCGCTTTCAGCATGTTGGGAAACACCAACCTACAGACACGATGTAACATCCCAGAAGACCCAATCGTCAGATACATGGTTGTGTCACCTAGATCCCTAATGGACCATTACATGGCTAAACTTTATTATGCTCCAGGCTCCACACCTAACCTATATACAGACAGTGAGAAAAGTCCCTTCACCTTAATTTTTGATCTCTGTGAGTGACATCCCATTGTGATATACAAATAAAGAGAGGACGCCCCCTGTTCCTCTCTTTAATTAGTTTTTCAGTTCCTCACAGGGCACATAAAATGGAAGTTGTGCTGAAACCATGGGGCAGCATCACACAGATAGGATGCCAGTGACACAGGAGTGCTACACTGTATGTACTAAGGTTGATGTAAATACAACAATATGGTAAACATAGGGACCATATGGCAAGTGTTGGCATGCAAAGGGACCAATGAAAAAGAGGAAACAGGTTACTTAAAAAAATGTACAGATGATGCAGAAACATGGCAGAAGGCAAAATGAGAGAGGGAAACTTCAGATCTCTCTGCATCTCCCTGCCTTGACAGGACCATTTTTTCTGGATTTTCTTTGGCATACAGGAAATAAGAACTGAAAAAGTGTAAGTTCATCTTCAGTATATGATCAGAATTCAAATCATATTTATACTCTCTCTCACAACTTTGCGTCCCTTCGGGTTTTACTTTCATTTTATTGGCGTTTTAATTTTGAAGTTTAAGCAGCTGTGCTTCAGTTATTGTTTGTATTGTTGTAGTTGTTGTAAAAGGTGAAATTCCCCGTGTGCACACCTGCAACGCACATAGCGGAGTGGAGGTAGAGCGCCACTTATTCTTGGCCTAAGCAGTAGATGAGGTCTAGGGGTCAGATCCACACACCAGCTACTTTAATGTTCAGGGAAAGAGCCCCCCAGTACCCACCAAAAAGGAGAATGGGTGGGCCACACAGCCAGTCTCCACACTTTCGAGAAGAAAAATATCTCTTGCTGCAGTTGGGAATCGAGTCATGATTCTTCCTTGTGGACATTCTGCTTATTATGAAGAGCCATCCATAGCTTTCAGCAAGACTGAAACATCTACATTGCTTCTTTTGTGACTGTCTTCATTCTGTTCAGTTCTAGTCCAAACACTTTATTACAAGGTAAAGTGTCCCCACATTAAAAAACTGCCAGCTTCGACACACATGAAGTTAAATAATTACAGGCTTGGTATCGTTTGTGGGTACCGTAATGAGGTGCAGACCAAGCAGAAAACACGTTCTAAACGTGTGCAACCTCCACGTACTATGTCACGTCCTGGAATACTTGTTGAAATGCAAAACAGGGCCTGTTGAACCATGTGTTGATGGAATTACAATACAGACTGGGTCACATTAAGAACGTGCATTTTGTTCTCCATTGCCTTTATATACATTTTAAATGAAAAGCATTTGAGTTTCAAAATAGTCGACAAACGTATGAAATCAGAATGTCGTATATGTTCAGCACACAAATATTTCCCAAGCAGCGTCACTAAACAGACAGTATATTACTAATACGCATATCAGGTCACAATGAAAGGCATATGTGGACTCAAAGATAGTTATACATAAGAACAAATTGTTGCACAAGGACTTCAGCAAAGTCAAATCGCCAAAGATTTCATAGTAAGCCTATTATCACGTCACCCCTAAAACAGATAGGAGATCATCTTTGCAGAAGAGATTCTACTTCCTAATTGTTAGTCCACGGTTATAAGCTACGTAAGCTGCCTTGCAAGCAATGATCATAAGAGGTGAAAGGATAAACAGTAAACTTACCTGCTACTAAATTAAAATACAGGAAGCGTAGCTAATTTGTATAAAACTTAGTTCAGTATTACTGCAAAATGAAACACATGTGCACAAAAGCGTCCCAGAATTATGATAATGTGAACAAATATATACGTTTACAATAGTTTACAGCTCAGAGATGAAACGGTAACGCTTTCCATTCGCGTGCTGGCGTTGACCAACGACTCTCTTGTCGTAGCCTACCTTGTTTACGCCATTCATTGGGTGTCACGGCCGGACGACAAAATAACCGAACTGGTCTCGTGGAACGAACTCCTGAAGCAACGATGAGGCGGGTGAATAACCACGGATAATCCATGAGTTCATGTTTCTCAAATTACAACCACTGTTTGACTGGTACGCGGCCTTAATAAAACCAGAAAAAAAGGATAACACTTTTTAAAAATAAATAAAATATGAGCCATATATATTTGCTAATACGCAGTATTGCTGGCAACATTATGATTTCCTCACTGTTAATAGGAACGCTTGGATAACAGAACAATCTCTTTCCACAGTGGTGGATTTAGCCATAATCACAGATCATTCTGTATGTCATAAGGCTGACCATCCACTGATCCTATCCCACCCCAATCACAGCACAGATTTGAATATCAATTTGTAGGTAATCCGTGATATTGACGTAATGGTCACATGACTATTGAAGTATGGGGGGGCAGAACCCACGGAGCAAAATGGCTGATGACGGTCCATGGGTGTTATCTGAAGACGGTTGTTTAAACATAGAAACTGATTCTAAAACTATAATTTATCACCCTAATTTAAATATTATACTTGTTTCAACAATATCGTCGGAAGTTCATGTAATAGACGTGAATTCAGGGGTGGTTTTACAGAAGAGCTCCTTATCAGGTATGTTACACTACACGTTGAGGATACCAGCAGTCTTGCGTTAAATGACTTGTGCAGCGGTAGTTTCGTGTATAGTGGTAATGTTGATGTTACTTAACGGTAATGTAGAGGTTAATGGAAGTAGTGTATATTATACTTGTAGTTATATATTTCTTACAGTGTTATAGGCCTTAAACATATTCAGTTGAATGTGGTATGTGTGACTTTTTGAAACTGTTTACATTATTCTGCATGTTTTAGCATTTTCAAGACGTGTAACATGTCATTGCTGGTGCAAATATTTTTATATGTTATTTTTGCCGTATTTTGCACAGGAATTTGTAAAACCCCAGATTAAGTTTATAAGATGAAGCAGATTTGGGAAATTTTATATGTTCAGCTATCACAGAATTTTATGCTCCAGCATTTCTAGTAATGGACTGAACTGTTCAGTCCTGTGTTCAAACTTGCAAAACTGTCCGAGGTTTGATGTTATCACATTGGTGTTTTTGAAGATTCAGTTCCTTTAGGATGCTACGCCATGTTAACTGTTATACCATAACATCCCAGGTGCCTTGTATCTTGGCAGAACTCTTGTGTCTTGTTGTGTCAGTTTGTGTACATTTTGATAGGCCATGCCAGAGCAGCTACCTAGATTGCTTACAGAGGATTGATGTTGGTTCTGTAATGAATTATGATAGCTCCTTTATTACGCTTTGTTTGTGTTAGACATTGTTACCAAGGCGTATTGGTTATGCATAATGTAGCAGGAATTTTTGTTAGTACACTGAAGAATTTTGGACAGAATTTACATTTTGTTTGTGAGTTCCATGTATAGAAAGCAGTTAATCTTCAGTTACTAGAATATTAACAAAAGCTCTGCAGTAGTGTCAGTAAATATGCATTTTATCAGTATAGTGATATTGCAAGTTTTTAGGTTTGGTTGTATTGTTCTGTCCACACTAATGTCAAGCAGGGGCATGGATTGTTTCTTCTCCAAGCCTTTCTTTTTGTGTTGCTTTCATGCCATGTGTTATACATTTCTTGCCATGATATATCATGGTCACTGAATCACAGAATGTAGTTGTCAGCATAAATCAACAAAAGAGAAATAGTAATTGACCAATGTGTGTCGGTAGAAGCAAGCTTTTGGCATTTCAGTATATAAACCAAGGGTAGTCATTGGATTTGTGTGTTTACAGACCAGGGATGGGCATTAAGTTTGTGTCTGTATAAACCAAGGTTAGGCTATGGGTTTATGTGTGTATAAACCAATGTTAGGCACTGGGTTTGTGTGTACAGACCAAGGATCAGCTATGGATTTGTCTGTAAATGAAACTATTAACCATTTCACATATAGCTTTACTGTTGCTCCAATACATTTAAAATGCGTACTGTTCCATGTCATTACATGCCAATTTATTTTGCTGCATATGGCATAATGAAGCAATGAATGACAAACATTGCTTGTGTCTGTAAACAAGTGTTTGTGTGTGTATCATGGGAGCTATGAAATTTGGCAGTGGTCTCATCAGTTGCTGTTACTATCTGTTGTCAACATTCATTGTGATGAGATGTGAGTAGCAGGGCATAACTTATATATTATTATGGTACTGGCATGTTCACTTGTAAATATTACTTCTGTTATGCATTCAACTGTCTGTTTGTCTGTCAAGATGTTTGTGAGTAAAGAAGTACAAATGGGTATTGCTTGGAAAATAATTCATGCCTGTATTATATATTAGGTCCACTCTTTGTGTATAGCAAAGGCTGACTTGCATTTTGTGTTGAAAAATATAGTAATATAATGTCAGCTTTCAGACCACTGTCCATCTTGCATGGAGTGCTTTTTAGAAAGCTGTGAATTCATGTTACATCCAAGAAGTCTCTACATACCAGTGGCGCTGTATCAACACCAGGCAGTTAGTTACGGGCCTCCCACTGTGAGGCACAAGTTTAATGCTTTGCCAGTCCATGTGGGATTTGTGGTGGAGAGAGTGGCATTGAGATGGGTTTGTCTCCCAGTACTTCGATTTTTCCCTGTCGGTATCATTCCACCAATGCTGCATACTCATTTAGTTAGCACCATTGCTACATGACTGCAATAATTCAAAGCATCATTAAATAATGCACTCTACAGACCAGTTCTTGAATGTTATGATATCATGGGATGAGTAGTGTAAGAATGTGATAAACTGTTTGCTGTGTGTGAGCACTGGGGTATGGCCAGGAATTGTCACTATGCAGGAGTGGAGAGATTCCTTAGTTTGTGGTCCTTGTTTTCAATGCTGATAATTTCAAAGGTAGACTAAAGGAGATTCATGTCTTGTGGGATATAAACTTATGTCTGGATGAGTAGTTCATGGTGTTTTGAAGGCAATACAGTCCTTCAGAATTTCCCGAACTGCTTGCGTAATGACACGGTCACATCCTGGAAGACTCGAATCTTCAGCAGCATCAGTGTCAAGTCTGACATAGACTAAAGAAGATTAACCATACAGAACTAATGGGTTGGTGGTTTGGTTTCATTTTGAGTTTTTGATAACTGACTTAGCCCATTAAACAGAGTCCTTCAGAAGCTAATAGGGCTAATACCTAGTCAAGAATTTCCTCACCATTTATGAAATGTTATGAAATATGAAGGTTTGTTGATATGTTACCAAGAGTCTTCCATTGGACACTGCTCTGAAGCAGGTGACTCCAGTCAATGACACATGACATTAAGCCTGTGTAACATTCTGTAACATACTTGTGCAGTGAAGTTTTGATTTTTATGATTAATTGGGCATGGTACAACAGTCATGAACATTGGAATCACGAACATCAGAACCCACTTTCATTGTAAAAGACTGATTTTGTTCTTAGGAACTTAGGAAACACCAGTAATGAAAATACAAAATAACCTCAGAAAGCCTATAAAACATGACAGTATGTTGCTAGTAAAATACAAGTATTTTGAAAGCGTAAGGTAAATTAAACGACTGATGGAGAGTCTCATTCCATGAAGCGTGGAAGCACTCGTCCTCACTTGGTGAAAGAACTTGACTGACCTGAGAGTGAGAGTGGTCAACACAATAGCAGGATTAGTGGGGGAAGCCAACTTACCAGCCACATGGTCTCATTCCAATTTGTTAGAGCTAGTGGTGGAAGGTTGAAACAAAATGGGTGATTACAAAAGATCAAAGTCAAACAGTAAGGTTCACAAACACTCTGCTATGATTTTAGATTGAGATTTGTCAGTCCTTTGCATAATAAATCTGAAGGACCACTTATTGACTGCCTGCCTGTGACTGTTTTTATTCAGTGTATTCACCATTTTGTGCTGTACCTATAGGTAATCACCATCTGCAATCTGAGGATGCACCATCGTGTGGTGATACATAAAATGTTTAGTGATCCAGTTGCTTTCACTCGAGCACCATGTCTGACCTGTTCATTATATTTTCTCCACCTCTGTACTAGCTTCTGGAAATTGTCTTTTATTAAATATTGTGAAGCATTCATTAGAGTTGGATTGCAAGAGCTGACATTTGTGATTTTCATTCATAGAAAATGAGGTGAGATAAAGTGAATTGGTAGAAGAGACCACTTGGAAACCCAATGTATAGATGGGAATATAATATTAAGTTGCCTTAACCCTTTAAGTACCTGCATTGTCAAACGTGTATGCACATAGGAGAACACCCTAGAAATTAATTTTATATATTCAGGCAACAAGGAAATTACTCTATTTTTAAGACATTCTGCATAATCTCTTTCATTTTTCATAAAGTGGCCCCAGAGGGTTAATGTACGAGGTGCAGTACAATAGAAAATCGGTACTGAGTGGTTTGTGTTTTCTGGTATCCTAGCAACTGCAGTATAATTGGCATGTATGAGTTTGCACCTTATGTTGGATTATGTAACATAGGGTCATTATGTCATGTGACAGCTGTCGGTTGCCACTTGCTTAATGTTGCCCGCTCAGCTAGCTGCCTACGCATGTTGTGGAGGAGCAATGGGAAGTGGCAAACCATAGTTGTCAGATAAAATAAAAACTCTTTGTAATAGGCAAACAAATTTATTGTGACTAAAACTCATGCATGTAACAGCAAAATTAACAGGTTTTCCAAATTTTTCTTCCTAAAACAAACATCTTGCTTATTTACACTTTTCTGATATATTATTATTTTCCCAGTTGCAGTGTGTTACAAACACAGTTGGACACTGTGAATTATATGTGTGTGTGGATAGTATGTTAAGTTGGGAACTTCCTTTTGTGCTCGTGTTGCGAACAAAACTTGAGGACAGTGGGTTTTTTGAAGACTGTTTAGTTGAAAATTTCAGTCAGTTAAGATTGCCTCAGGGTGAAAGAAGTGGAGCAGATGGTTCTCAAAAATGAATTTAATTTGTACTGATTGAAACAGTGGTATCTGTGGTTGCTGCATCAAAAACCTCTGTACTGTGGTGATGTACAGTTTTAGAAATGTAATAAAAGAGTGTGTTATCACAAGCAAATTATGAATTGTCTTTAGATAGCTAAGGCTATGTCATCTGTACTGGCCATCATACCAAGGTATCAGCACATGGAAGTTCTTTGTAATTGGAAAATTTTGTGGTCTTATTTCTTGGTAATGTGCATTCAGTTTATTATAAAGCTTTTGTTAAGGTTAAGCTTAAGCTTAAAAAAGCATTCAGGGCATTAATGGATCTTGCAAAACAGAATGAATGTACAAGAAACAAAAGAAAAGTCTTCAGAAAGGAGGGAGAAGCTGCAAGAGAGGAATGTGTGATGTCTGAGAAGGATAGAATTGAAATGTGATATGTGTGGTTCTCACAGCAGTGTTGCTGAAGATGCAGGTCGTCTGGGATGTGATGCATTGTCAGGTGAATACTTCCCATTGTTCATTTTCTCTCAATGAGGTCCATCCCACTACTTCCTGTAGTGGATTGACACCTACTCTGGCCATTGGATACCTGCATCAACCATATCTATTTAACACACTGTTTTTTCCTCGTGGCTGTTGATGTTGAACTGCTTGGCTGTGAAGATAGAGACACGCTGTTGATGTTGAACTGCTTGGCCGTGAAGATAAGAGACATGCTGTTGATGTTGAACTGCTTAGCCATGAAGATAGAGACACACTGTTGATGTTGAACTGCTTGGCCATGAAGATAGGAACACACTGTTGATGTTGAACTGCTTGGCCATGAAGATAGAGACACGCTGTTGATGTTGAATTGCTTTGCCGTGAAGATAGAGACATGCTGTTGATGTTGAACTGCTTGGCCATGAAGATGGAGACACACTTTTGATGTTGAACTGCTTTGCCGTGAAGATAGAGACACTGTTGATGTTGAACTGCTTTGCCGTGAAGATAGAGACACTGTTGATGTTGAACTGCTTTGCTGTGAAGATAGAGACACACTGTTGATGGTGAACTGCTTTGCTGTGAAGATACAGACACGCTGTTGATGTTGAATTGCTTTGCCGTGAAGATAGAGACACACTGTTGATGTTGAATTGCTTTGCCATGAAGATAGAGACACGTTGATGTTGAATTGCTTTGCCTTGAAGATACACACACACTGTTGATGTTGAACTGCTTTGCCGTGAAGATAGACACACACTGTTGATGTTGAACTGCTTTGCCGTGAAGATAGACACACACTGTTGATGTTGAACTGCTTTGCAATGAAGATAGAGACACTGTTGATGTTGAATTGCTTTGCCTTGAAGATAGACAGACACTGTTGATGTTGAACTGCTTTGCCGTGAAGATAGACACACACTGTTGATGTTGAACTGCTTTGCCGTGAAGGTAGACACACACTGTTGATGTTGAACTGCTTTGCCATGAAGATAGAGACACTGTTGATGTTGAACTGCTTTGCCGTGAAGATAGACACACACTGTTGATGTTGAACTGCTTTGCCGTGTTGATAGACACACACTGTTGATGTTGAACTGCTTTGCCGTGAAGATAGAGACACTGTTGATGTTGAATTGCTTTGCCATGAAGATAGAGACACGCTGTTGATGTTGAATTGCTTTGCCTTGAAGATAGAGACACCATGACCTTTTGCAGTGTTTGGATCTGCAGGTCCAAGAACACAGCATCATATCCAGAAGACTTACATCTTCAAATTTGAAATGATCAGCTCATTTAAATATCTTGGCTTTTCTAATATACCACATGCTGTAACTACATATAACATATATAGGACAAGATGATCGCAGCCATGAGGTCCATCCAATACACAAAAATAAATTTTACATTGTGTTCACCGTGCATTTTGATATCATTCAACAATTAAACCAACAAATGCACTTTATTTCTTAAGCATGTCCACTAATCCTACATATGTTTCGGCTGCACTAGAGCCATCATCAGAGGTTCAAGGTCACGTTCACTTCAGCACTCGCTAATCCATTTGGTATCACCACTTATACACCACAATGTATGTCAAGTTTCTATTAGCAGTTAATAACACTCACTGTTTTCGTTTATACAACCATACAATTTCTTTTAAATGTCTTGGCATAGGTTGTTTTCATCTTTGAGTTAAAAGCTTAGATAATGATAATACAATGTCATTAAAAGTTAAAAATTATTAAAAATTGCTGGCAATTGGTTTGTATACAAGTAGTGTTGTCCGAGCCCTGTAACAACAAAAACAGGGCTTGGACAACACTATATCACAGACGGGGCCAGCAAACAGAGCTCCCATGTTGACACCGGATTGGACCTATTGTTGAGGAGATAGTGAGTGAGTGAGTGAGTGAGTGAGTGAGTGAGTGAGTGAGTGGCTGGAGAGTAGTGCTGAGTTGCTGATGCTGTGAGGTGTTGAGACTGTGTGTTGTCGATGGGGATGCAGTAGGAGTGTGGCAGCCAGGTGGCATGATGGATTAAAGTTAGACTTTAATTATTCCCCCCTGCCAGGAACATTCACTTAATGAGCAGATAGCATGAACCAACTAGACATACCATTTCTTTGCCCTTTCTGGTATTGTGTTATCCCATTCTTTTTTGAATTTGTTGGTCTACAGAAATGTGTATCATTTTATGTGCTGTCTGTGGTTTTGAAACATGATTCAAATTTTTAGTGTTGTTACGGTAACACAGATTCTAAGCCCTTAAGCTTTATATGAATCACCAGTTTTAACAAGATAGGAAATGGTTGCAGAGTAAAACACTTGTGGAATGTCTGTGTGACCATAGCAAGCAATGGATGTTGGTGACCTTGTTAACCATGGTAACAAGTGTATCTGTAGGAGCATTTATAGCTTTGGTAACTATGGTAACCAGTCAGTGGTAATGCTGGTAACCATGGCAACCATGGTTACAGAAGTTACATAAGCATTCACAGAAGCACTGGTAGCCTTGGTAACAGGGCAACGATAGTGATATTAGTAACCAAAGTGGTCATGAATATACATAGGACTTCACACACAGTACTTGTTGTTTGCTGTTTTTTGTGAGACATACATTTTCTTGACAGATTTTAGTAAAAATATCTAATATAAAATTTCACGAGAACCCACACAGTGGGACCCGGGTTGTTTTATGTGGGCAGACAGATGGATAGATGGACGGACATACATACTGACAGACCTGATGAAGCTAATATTCGCCTTTCACAATTGTTGTACAAGTTGTGTTTGTATAGAAACATTTAATGGTGTGGGCCGAATATTTTAGTAAGGGTTTGACTATAGCAAGGTAGTGGTTTCTTAACCATCAGTTCTATCCTGATCTGTCTTGAATATGTTTCATTAATCTTAAATATCTCTAGCCAGTTGCCAGATCACATGCTGCCACATTGTTCCCCACTAACTGTCTGTGACCAGTTTCTAGTCATATTCAGCAGAATGTAATGGTAAGTAACAGGAGAATGGAGAAACTGCGTAATGAAGAGCCTCAGGACTTGTACTCCACACCAGATATTATCCAGGTCATCAAACCAAGGAAGATGAGATGGGCATGGCATGTTGTGCATGCGGGGTGGGGGGAGGAATATGTACAGGGTTTTGGAGGGTAAACCTGCTGGATAGAGACCACTTGGAAGACCTAGGTATAGCCGAGAGGAAAATATTGAAATGGATGTTAAAGAAATAGGGCAGGGGGGCATGGACTGTTCATGTGGCTCAGGTTAGGGCCAAGTGGGGGGCTGTTGTGAACACGGTAATGAACCTTCATGTTATGTAAAATGTTAGGAATTTCGTGACTAGTTGAGGAACAGTTAACAGCTTAAGAAAGACTGCTGCATGTAGTTGTTTAGTTCTTTTATGTAAAGCTTAGTTCAGTTAAGCTGTTTATTGAAAATGTGATGATGTATGTCCTGTAAGGTGTAAATATTTGTATTTCAGCAAAAGGGAAAGGAATTCATGGCATCTACATACCTGGTCATGATAAGGTATTGTTCACTGATGGGAAAGGAATTGGTGTCCGGAGAGATTATAATGGGGTTCTGCTGTTGGATACCATCCTGCAGACACCTGTCAGCAAGCCGGATGATGTTGTCAAGTTGGAGTTGTTACTGTCAGAGGTAATGTGTGGCTTCCATAAACATGGAGATTTCTGCAGGTTGTGGAATTGTGTCATGTTTGCAAGCATAGTCTGTGGCGTGCTGTACTGCACCACATGGTCATACTCCTGTGGCGTGCTGTACTGCACCACATGGTCATACTCCCGTATATGAAAGGTATTTATTATAAAGTAGTATCTTTTTTGACGTGTAAAAGTGAATATGTTGCATTATCTTCAGTTTCCACTTACAGATTTGAGTATCAAATTTACCCTTGTCAGTTTACCATATGACATTTGTACAGTGCATTTCTTTTATTATCGAAAGCATTTTGACTGTCGTAGGATGTCTTGGCACATGTGGGCTTTCTACACAATAGAGCTGCCATGCTTAGTGCAGCGCTAAAAGAAAGGCCGTACTTGTTATACTAGAAATCAAATTATGTTGAAGTCAGTACCCAGTGTGGATACATGCATACTTATGTACTTGCTTTCATGCATATTTAGATATGTACATACACATACATATTTGCATACATATGTACATACATGTGTATGAACATGCGTATGTGGATGTGTATGTACAAAATTTTTCGCATATATGTATGTACATGCATACTTGCATGTGTACATACATTTTATTGTGTTCATTTGAAAGTTTTCATGTTTATTTAAAATGGAGTTTGTTCATGAAAATACATATTCACATGGAAGAGGTAAAATTGCTAATTTCTTAAACATACTTCTATGTGAATTTCTGGGTTTTGCACCAAACATAATTCTGACAGTTTTCTTTTGTTGAGTAAATATATTTTACTGTGCAACAAATTATACGACAAGAGTTATTCCAAATTGAATGGAGTCTAGAGAATAAATTTAGAGTTCTCTTATGATGTACTTTGTTTGTTTTAATATCTGTCTACCATCTGCCACACTTGCTGTGGAATTTATTGTTTTTATGTTTACAGGCCAAGACGTATAACTTATAATGAAATACATTAAAATTAAAACTGAACCAACTTGATCTGACCTGCCATAACATTACCTGTCACTGAATTCAGTTTGTTGCAGAAGCATACAAGAATGTGAAAATGTGCAAAAAAATAGTTTTAACTGTGTTGGAATTCCTGCAGCAGTTCTTCAGTACAGTGTGTGAATGTGACAAAACGTGTTGTGAGGAAAGCAGACGTATGTAGCTGCTTACTGCATTGTAGAGATACACCGTGTTTACATTGATCATCTAGGAGATGTCTGTCAGTTTGCATTCGTGAAATAAAACTACTGTATATTTTACTTAAATGAGATGCCTGTGTGTATCGTGCACAAAGTGCGTCAAATAGATATACAGGGTATACACAAAAGAATGGTGCGGTTTACTATGTAATTAGTATGGACACCGCACCATTCTTTTGTGTATACCCTGTATTATCAGTGGGCTATGTGCACAAGTCTCTGTCTACTTATTTCCTCTCCATCTACGCTTGGTGTTGTGGCATGGGAGCTTAAGTCAGACTTTCTTGTGTCTTCAGAAGTAGATCCCATTAACATATTGCATGCCAGATAAAAATGTGTTTGTAGTACAAATTAGGTTTGCTAACCTTTGTGGAGATCGGTCTAACACACTGTATTACTAGAGGATTCAGGTTTTCTGGGTTGTTACATCAGGTAGCAGGGCTACTGACTCCTGATATTTTGAAGAGATGTACCACCTTTTTTTTTCAAGGGTCAAGGTGTTCATGATGGAGGTCATGGACTCATTGATACTGAAGATGAAAACATTACATTTCTTCAAAATGTTGGAAATCAGCAACTGTGAAGACCAGATACTCGACATCAATGCTGTGGGCCTCAGGTGTCACATAATGAGGAGCTCTGTAGTTTGTACACTTTATCATATTTTATTGGAGTGATTGAATCATTGAGGATGCAGTGGGTGATGCATGTAACATGCGAAGTGAACACAGAGTTGTAATTGGAAAACCTAAAGGGAAGAATCCATTTGACAGATGTGGATGTAGCTGGGAGGGTAATGTTAAAATGGATCTGAGAAATTGTGTGTATGTGTGTGTGTGTGTGTGGTGTGTGTGTGTGTGTGTGTGTGTGTGTGTGTGTGTGTGTGGGCACGTGCATGTGTGTGTGCGCGCGTATGTGAGAGAGAAAGAGGGGGGATGTGGATTCGATTCATTTGGTTCAGGACAGTGTTTAGCTGTTGTGGACTTTATGTTTGACTGGTTAACCCTGAAGATGAAGGTGATACATTCGTTCAGAACATCAGGCAGCACTCATTTAATGACAGTGTCAGATGTTAGAAGACTTGAATCCTCAGCAACACTGCTGTGAGAATTCCAAATCTCACAAGTGGTGATTCGTGCTTCCCTGCCAAAATCTGGTGTGCAGAAAAGAACTGTAATACAGACATAGTTGTGTTTGTGACAGGCTACCTTGCTGCAGCACAGTCTGAGATGCATTGAACTGCCAGGTGTTGATCACACAGCAGAGGTTCTGCAGGAGCTCGGGAAGAAAATCAAGGAAGGACAGGGAAAGCCAAAGAAAGGGACCAAAGCTCAGAAGGTTAAATGAGATTTTATTATAGTATGCCTTATGCATACATTACAGTATTACAGTAGTCTTGATGTGTGTGATTGATACTGGTAAAACCACAACAAACATCAGAATCCATTTTTTAGCTTATGAATACTTGTAATAAAAGTATAAAATAACCTCAAAAACCATATAAATATGAAAGTTTATTTTTAATAAAATATGCCTTTTGGAGATAGGGACAGGTGGGAGGCTCTTGTGAATGCCGTAATGAACCTTCGGGTTCCATAAAACGCGGGGAATTTCTTGAGTAGCTGATGACCTGTTAGCTTCTCAAGAAGGACTCTGCTCCATGGAGTTAGTTAGTTATGCCTTTTGGAAACATAAACTATGTTAATGATTGAAGGAGCGTCTAATTCCATTAGTGTGTGTGGGTGGTCATCCTTATCAGAAATTTGAATGCGATCTGTTGAAGATAGAGGAACCTGAAGGGGTGTTCTTGCAACAGTGATACTAAGCAGTACGTCTACACTGGAGTTAGGCAGCACGACAGCAGCCAGTCTTCATCTCTTAGTGAAAGCTGTAGCTTGACTGGGGGACACTAATATGCCAGCCATGTAGTCTCGTCCTGGTTTGTTGGAACCACTGAGAAAAGATCTTAACAGTGGCATTGAAATCGGTGGACGTTCAGAAACTTCAATACTCTTCTATACTTATGTGTTATAATTTTGGGTTCTGAATTAAGACTGTATTTGTGCCTTGTTAGTTTTAGTATTATACATTAAAATCTGTAATTTTCTTCACTATCTACGAACCAACTAAATGCACTTTTCCACTTTCGCTTTTATTTACAAGTTCACCCCTACATATGTTTCGGTCTCAAGACAGTCCGTCCACACCGCACACAGAGGACACTCACAAAATAACAGGACACAACCAATTAAATAACTACCAATAATACAAAACTAAGATACAGGTACCAGCAAAAGGTGACGTGACAACAAGATATTCACGTAGTTGAATTAACATTTTAGATGTCGAATCTTTTTTAAGTTTTATATACAGTGTTTTTATACATATTCACATTTTAACGTAAAAAAAGTGATTGAGGCCTGCATACAGGTTGACTGAACTGCTTATGACCGCAGAGTGAATACATATGGGTATAGATTGAATGTAATTTTGTACCCCCTGATGTTGGTCTTTAAGAGGACTGAAACATATGTAGAGGTGAACTTGTAAATAAAATTGAAAGTGAAAAAGTGCATTTAGTTGGTTTTTAAACAGTGAATTGTTAAACAAGATGCACGGTGAGATTAATATAAAGTCTGTAATATTCTGTTTATACTTTTATTTATGTGATATGTACCATTGTTTATTGAACCTTCTTCTAATTTATATCTGACTGTTTACTGTAGCTGATAATTTTTTTTTTTCGGGCAACTGCATGATCTTAAAATTCAGTTTTGTATGTGAACTTATTTTCAGTGGAATTCAATATGTCTGGAGCTCCCTCATTGTGCTCTGAAGCTTGTATGTGCCGGCATGGTTCAGGAGTTGAAGCGTCAGAATCGCCACATACCAGCATTGTCAATAGCATCTGCCATAAACGAGCGACTGAATTGCCTGCTGCCAACATTTTCCAGTGAGGGAGTACCAGCTGACAGAGCACTCATGTTTAGTGAAGCAGCCCGCAGGGATACCTTCATTAAGTGGCCACATATGAACTATAAGTACGTGACTTTTGAATTTTATTGCATTATACAAACACCCTGTTTAATCCTTTAGTGCCTAACATCAGGTATACCCATCACACATTGAGATGCATTGACCATCTGTTTAAAGCTACGTTTATGCAGCTGTACAGTGGATGGCATCTCAGAACTGCCTCGTGACTCCTAAAAAAAATGTAAACAACCTGACATTCAACAAGTGTGAGAATGGGTCAAGTGCACCTGGGACTGGATACCAACACATTTTTTCACTTGAAGTTTTAAAGTGTATGGAATTTTGAACGCAGTGGTTAGTTTGGTAAAGTGATACTGAGATCAGTTCAGCTCAAAGTAGTGCCAGTAAATAACTGTAACTGGAATGCCACACTTCTGTTAAATTTATGCAGCTACAGTTTTATCACTTGTAACATAATGCCTGTGTGGATTTATGGCATTGGCTATCTACATGAGTATGTTTTATAAGTTCTTAGTATTAGTTTCATTTAAAAATGAAGTTCTTCTGAAATCAGTGTGCCATATGTGAATGCACTCTTATCCAGGGATGTGTTGTATTTGGATAAATGTTATTATAAATGGATCTTAAAGAAATAGAATGGCAGCATGTGGATTGGACTCATTTGGCTCAAGATAGGGACCAATGGTGGGCTTGTGTATATGGTGATAAACCTGCGGGTTCTGTAAAATGTCTGGGATTTCTTGACTGGCTGTGCAGCTGTTAGGTTCTGAAGAAGGCCTGTGCTCTGTAGAGTTACTTGTTGGCAGATCTTGGGCCAGATCTGCATGGCATATAGAAATTATGTAACCCCCCCCCCCCCCCCACAGGTGGGATTGAGTTATGACCATGATTACTTTTAGTTTGTAAATTCCAACTGTTTTTATGCAGTGTGGTATATAATACAGTTGGCTGTGAGGGCTGAGGGAGAGAATTATTAAGAAGTGATTGTTCCTGAAATGCACGAAGCACTTTCTGCGAATGTTGCTGACCGTTAAAGTTGATATTGTCTTTTTAAGTGTTGGTGTACAACATTTGGTTAGCACTTGGTGTCTGTTTTCAAGGATCAGGCAGTCCTTGACCCCAAAAGGTGAAGGCACCACGATCATTTAGGTGCCTGTCACCCAGTAACATAGTGTCACATCCCAGAAGACATGAATCCATACATAAACTGTAGTGAGACAAGAAATTTAACTGCTTTTAGGTGGGCTTTGCCAGATCAAATGGCACAGGCAGGGTTTTACCATCAGCCCAATTCAACGGGGGATGATCGTGCCATGTGCTTCACTTGCAATGTGTGCCTCGTCTGCTGGGAGCCTACAGATGAGCCGTGGTGAGTAACGATTTGGCTTTAAATATTGAATGGTAAAAATTTGGCATATGCAGTGTGCTGTACCTTGCTGCCCCACTGCACATTAAACACTGCTCTTACTAATGGACATCAGTGTAGCAGTGTCTGGCGATCTGACTGCAGGTACTGTAATTTAATGAAACATTAATGCTTGTAAAATTAATTAACCTTTAGCGTCCGGACTTATTTCTCAGCTTTGCCCTTTAAATCGAGATAAGTGGCCTACTTTACGGCACAATACCTGTGTGATCGGTTCTGCGGTCCCCGCGTTCGCCGTTTAAACTTTTGCGCATTCGTTAGATAAACTTTAATATTATTTTTTCTTTAAGAGATAAAATGGTGGAATTACTTCCATTTTGTAGAAAATGAAACAGGCTTTTAGCAGAGAGCTTTATGAAGTCAGCTTGTATCCTTTCTGCCTAAATACACACAATAAAATTCCGTATTCGTATGAATTTGCAGTTTATGTCGTCTTATTTGGGGCTGTTAGCGACATCTATTATGAAACAGGATTTTAGCAGAGCGCTTTATGAAGTCAGCTTGTATCCTTACTGCCTAAATACACACAATAATGTTCCGTATTCATATGAATTTGCAGTTTATGTCGTCATATTTGGGGCTCTACGAAACATCTCTGTTATGAAACAGGCGTTTAGCAAGCGCTTTATAAAATGTCAGCTTGTATCCTTACTGATATCTCGTCTCTCCTACTCAATGAACACAGTTTATTTATCTGAAGCACGCACAAACGTAACACTAGCCTCTGCTAGCAGTCTAAACATTGGAAGGTTTTATGGCGTCACTGATTGCAGGAGCATTCCACACCGCTTATAGCAAAACAGAAGTATATCCTGAAACAGTCTCCAACATCACATACATACTAAACCTATTTTTGAACCTAAAATGAAATATCAGAAGACAAAGAGAAATTATCGCATTCAAGAAATAATTGTACGTTTTAATTTTCAGACAAATAGCGCTTAAAAATAATATAAAAGGATTTGTTTGGCATTTTTATTAGAATAATGACAGTAGAGTTATAGTACATTTTTGCACACGAAATTTGTCTGTCAGGAAGGTTGACGTAATATTTCTTCGCGACGAAATATAACACTGCCTGCAATACCACACTACAAACAGCTCCTTTATGACTGGTCCAGTTTGTTTTCATTTCTGGAGTCTGTTTGGTTTTGTTTCTCACTAACGCTAACTACACAGTAGGAAACTTGTGTGAATCACTACGCCTATGTCTAGCTCAGCCATATGATATAAAACTCTCGTACAAGTGAATCGCGCTTTCACCATGCGGTTGTTTTCAGTCGACTGAAACCACTCGACCTCCACTGCAGTGCAAAACAAGTTACGTAACTTCCTAATGCTTCCAGAGCTGATCGATAAAGCCTCTTCAATGTTACAGCCTGAGTTCCTTCCTGGGGTAAAGTAGACGGAGCGTGAAACAAACCAAACATTTCATCTAACACGGAATGTGGAGGTATACACGTTACCTACATGTATTTAAAGCTGTGGGAGCTATCCCCCTCGGTCATGGGCAGGAAAGGATGACTGACGGTTTAAAGGGCCCTGGCAACTATATGGCACGCACGGACTCTAAAGGTTAAACATGTTACAGTTGTTTGACGTGTGGTCAGAAATAGAACAAAAAGTTCTTAGTAAGTATTGTTACGTGCGTGCAGTGATATGCTTTACTTCAAATTACATTTTCTGCCCTTTCAATCCTTTCAGTTTTTAAGCTTCAATTTAAGTAATGGTGACCACAGTATGGCAAGCATTGGCGACAGTTCGCCACAGAACATGAAAGCAAGAACATAGCCGTTTGAGTGTATGAGGGATACCCTATGTGGATCGAAGTAGATGTGTGTGTGAAGGAGTAAACACAGTAGATGTTGATGCAAACAAACTAAATAATAAACTGAGTGAATTAATATCATGACACAGTAAATGTAAGTTGTTTCCTTGGATTCTATTTATGTAGGTTTCATTTTTCCATGTGTATAATTCACATGTGATCCATTTCTCAGATCCATTACATTCATGTGTGATCAATGACACACTGGACACAGAATTTCTTCTGTTTATGTTGGTGTTTCAAGAGAAAAAAATTACTTTACTTCTTTAATTTTTAAAGCCTTACGTAAGTATTCAGTACCGTGTTTCATAATCCTGACATTATGCCACATAAGAAGTAGTAAAAAGCATTGAATGATCGCTTAGTAGGCAAGGACAAAGTGTACTGCAGTTTCAGAACTTTTTTAAATAAATTGGGTATGTATGTACTCCTGACTGAATCCAGTCAGGTATCTGGAAATTGGGTATTTTGTACAGAAGAGTCCAAAAGTTTATGAAACTCGATGTTCGGGATTTTCATAGTTTGTGAACGCCTGTTTTAATACCATTGTTTTAACCATTTTTGACTGGTTGTGATGGATCCAATGAATGAGAGCACATGGCTGATAAAACAGCTGCCACAACTCTCCTGCTGTTGCACAGATCACTCTCAGCTCAGTCAAGCTCTGTCTTTCATTAAGTGAGGGTGACTGCTTTTGTGCTTTATGGAACTGGGCTCTCCTGCATTCATGTAATGAAGTTTATGCTTCCAAAATATGTTTGTATACTATTGTAACATACTTTTATGCTTCTTTTGCATCTTTGGGGTTTTTTTATATTTTTGTTACTGGTATTTCATAAGTTCTTGGAATCAAATAGGCATTTTATGTTTTGAAAATGGATTATAATGTTTGTGATGATTTTCTTGGTCCCAATTAGTCACAATATCGAGACTTCTGTATTTTAAATATGGTAAACTGTTACAACTTTCACTGTTACAACTCAGTAAGAAATTGTGCTAGATGTAAATGTGGGTACAAGTCATTAAGTTAGCACTTTATGAAACCAAGGTGTATGGCGACCTCATCATGTTGCTGTAGGCACATTAATGGTACTTGTGGTGCTGTGTTTCTATACCATGGCTTTGTCACACAGGTCTGAGCATGAGCGACACTCTCCCTCTTGCCCTTTTGTGAAGGGTGAGTACACTCAGAATGTTCCTCTCTCAGTGACATATGCTGCATCCCCTGCCACTGTGTTCGGAGATCAGGGTGAAGAAGTGGCATGCATTGGACCATCATCTGTTCCTGAACTGGTTGCTACAGCGACACAGCATGGTCTTGTGGCAATATGGAATATATCCAGACAGTTGAAGGTGTGTTGTGGAAATTAATGTAAAATGTAATGCAGGTTAAAATTAATCAGTACAGTATGTATGCATTTAATGTTGGGGATATGTTTCTGACAGTCACAACATAGAGCAAAACAGTGTAGAACAGAATATTTTTTCTCCATATTAGTTACTTAATAATGCTGAGAGTCTGGTCACTGAAGGTCCTGCCTAGGGTCTGGTCAGTGAATGTCCTGCCCTAGGGTCTGGTCACTGAAGGTCCTGCCTAGGGTCTGGTCACTGAAGGTCCTGTCTAGGGTCTGGTCACTGAAGGTCCTGTCTAGGGTCTGGTCACTGAAGGCCCTGCCTAGAATCTGGCTGCTGATGGTCCTGCCAACTGCCAGTGAAAATGTTACTCCAACTCGGTGGCATTTATTGAATATTTTGTCTCTGAAAATTTGTTGGTGGTAAATGAGTACTGTTTGTGAAGGTCGTGTTAATGGATCTCACTGTTACTCACATGTAATGAAGAACATGTGTAATGTATTATCTGCAAGATCACCTTCAAGGGCCATGCAGTCCAAGAATAATATAGGGCACTCCTTGAACCTTGAAGATGGAGGCAGTATGTTCCTTTCAAATGTCGGGAACCACTAACCCAACGGCACAGTGTCATGTCCAGAAGACTTGACTCGTCAAGTAATTCTCTGTTTTCAAGGTGCAGAGTTTTTCTCTGTTACAAATTGGTGTGATGTGCTGGGTTCTTGTGGTATAATGATGTGATGATGGACAGTCTTATCAGTGCTGTAATTCAGAACATGTGTGATAATGCTGGATGTGTTTTTATTTATGACCGTCTTGTCACCTACCCTGTTTATTCTCATGGTAAGTGGATTAATCACCTTGACATAAAGGAATAAGGGCCAGTAAATATCGTGATGCACAGTGTGCCTTATGTCTTGCATGACTGTGGATTGTACTGAGTACAGGAATGTTATGTTTATTGTAGCAGAAAATATTTCACTGAATTTTATAGAATTGAAGGTAGTTGGCATGGCACAGGCTGTGTATTCACTGCATCACTGGCTGGAGAATGAAGGAATTGTGTTTCGATCACTGGCAGGGCCAAGAGATTTTTCTCATATGTAAGTGTGTAGACTGACTCTGTGGCCCACTTAGCTTTGTACTTAGTGGTACTGGGGGTAAACAGGCAGAGTGGTGAAGCTGACCACTCACCTCCATTTGGTGCTATGGTTAAGGATGGAGCTATACCTCTGCGATCCCATTTACCATAATGGCGTGCACAGAGACTACCTTTACCTTTATATAGGCTTCCAATTTCTCACGGTGATTAAAAGTGATGTAATTGTCTTGTGTGAGTAGCCATATCATTTCAGAACAGACGGTGGTGGTGGTGGTGATGACGACGATGACGGTGACGTTGTATATGAGGCAAAGTTTTTAAATGTTGATGCAGTTGCAGAGCAAATAAAGAAAGCCTTAAATTTATTACGTTTTTTTAAGTATTTGAAGACGTTTAGAACTAATTGGTTTCTGGACTTTGTCCATCGTCCAGAAATCTGAAATCCAGTGATTGAGGTTAGCTCAGTCTAAGGGACCCAACAGAGTAGGTGTCTCCCTCCCCCTTCACCTGAGGGCGGAAGCAGATTCAGCTTCCGAAACGTCGTGATTTTAGATTTCCAGACGATGGACAAAGTCCAGAAACCAATTAGTTCTCAATGTTACGTACCATCGTCAGAACCTTTTAGAATTTACTTGAAGACGTGTTAGGGGAAGTGTAGTTCGGTACTGTTAATGCTTTCTGATTTTCGAGATTGAGGTTGTGACAGGCGTGTTGTTGAAGATGCAACTCTTCTGGAATTTTACACTGTGTTGCTGGGCAATAGTTCTGATGTTTTGAAGGACTGTGGTGCGTTTGAAGATAGAGGTGGTAGGATTCTTCTAAACATCGATGATTATTTGTGTAGCGACACAGTGTAACATGGTAGAAGACTTTAATCTTCAGCGTTCGAATTTATTACATTTATTGAAATGTATACATTTTATACTGAAAAGAAAGTTACATTGAATTCCAAAAATTTATTTCTAAAATATAGATTGTAATAACACTTGATATGTAGTTTACATGAGAGATGTACTTAATGTGTTCATTTTTTTTTTTGAACAGAAGGAAGTGTGTTTCTATATTACACCATCTGACCCCGCAATTATGAGATCTCAACACCAAGGCAGTGTAGGTTACAGTGATATTAAACCACGTGAAGCATGGCCTGAAAAGGGAGATGATGCTTACAGTACTGAAGTTTCTTGCTCAGATATTGTGGAGATACTTCTGTCTGATATTGCTGTTGGTAAGTAAACACATTACAGTACAACTTTTACATTTGTCATGCTTTGCCATGTGCAGGATTTTAACGATAAATAGTGAAACAGTATCTCAGTACAGGAGACCAGTGATTTTCAGTAAGTGGTCCATGTACTTTCAGTGGTATGCAGAGGGTCTATCTGGTGATACACAAAGTCATTTGGGAATTGGTTTTTCATATTTAAATTTTAAAGAAGTTAATTTCATGATTAAAACTGTTTTAAATGTGTTTCAGTGAAACAAGACACATTTATAAAGTGTAAACCAAAATTTCCTTTTGTTACTGGAATACAGATGCAGGCTGTCCTCTTGTCTTCTAAGTGAAACTGCCTGCTAAATATTGGAACATGTTCAGACACGTCTAGCCAGCATGTCAGGCAGGAGGAACTGAGGACCCTGTTGAATGTCACAGTTATTCTTCACTGTAACTCAGAAATATTCTTTTTAATACTGACATTACCTGTGGCTATTTTTCTTGCTTTTGCATTGTTGTAGAGTGTCAGAACAGACTTATTATCCTGCACAGTGTCAGAACAAATTTATTATCCTGCACAGTGTCAGAACAGACTTATTATCCTGCACAGTATCAGAACAAACATCATCTTGTAGTGTCGCAACAGATTTATTATCGTGCACATTGTAGTTAATTAGAAGACCATTACTTCAGCTACAGCTGCTGTGAAAGCCTGAAAAGTTATGGCTGATACATTATTGCCATTGTTTGGAAAGGTTGTCAAGATCTGATACATTATTACCATTGTTTAGAAAATGTTGTTAGTATATTTAAATGTAAGTCATGTTATTTTGTGTTCCAGAAAATTTACTAGGTCCTCCATTGGGTTGTCAAGACATGGAACTGACAGCTGTATCTATAGTGGGTAGTCCTCACCACCAGAAGACTCAGCGACAGCTGCGAAAGAAAGTTACAAAACTGCTTCAGAGTGGCAGAAGTGTATTGGGTCGACCTTGCCTTGTGGGGGGTATTAGTGTTAGTCCTTCAGCAGTGCCCACTCGGAGAACTAACTTGGATCTAGTGTGGGGAGGAAGTAGTGATGTCATTAGCTCTCCAATGGTACAGGCTATGAACGATGTAAATGAGGCCAGTAACCGTGAGTCTGCAGCATTGGATATTATGAAAGTCCGTGAGGGTGAATGTAGTGGTAACGGTGGCCAAATGCCGTCAAACCAGGCTGTGATGGCGGACCGAAAGAAATCATTATTTCTAGTAGTGTATGATTTCCATTATCATAACCCTATTAAAGATGAGTGTGTAGACAGTAAGGATGATGCTGGGAGTGGGGGGAAAAGTAATCCAGGTCAGACTGGGAACAGTGCAAAGAAAGTTGTGTCTGGTACAGGAACAAGTGCTGCTTGCTCAGGAACTAGACAAGAAAATAACAACATGTACCAAGAAATCTTACTTTCTAAACTTTTCTATGATCCAGTTATTGAAGATGTGGATACAGATATTGTTATGGCACCTCCTCCTGAGTGTTTGGTAGATGGATTGGAATTCCCTGCAGCGTCATCGTCTGGTGGCGTCTATCCACCACCAGCTTTAGTTACTGCCCCAGCAGGTGGAGGTGGAACGTATGATGCATCAACAGTCAGTGTGACATTTCCTTCAATAAATGGAGGCATCACTATGTCCAGTTTTCCCTCTGCATCAGATGGTAGTCCACCAGTGGTGATGAAAGTTAGTCGTGTGTCAAAGAAGGATAGCTGTGGTAGTAATAAGACAAGTGTGGATAGTGTCAGTAGTTGTCATCTTTCGAAGCCTCGTGATCCTGTTGTTGTGCAGTGCATTGCGTTACCTGATGTGTACAAGGAGAGGAGAAATCTGTCCATTTTGGGAATTCATCCTACTAAAGATGGTGGTCACCTTCTTGTAGTGTTAGGTTCTGCTAACTGTGATAGGGAAAAGACTTGTAATTCAGTTTCTGGTCATGACAGTGTAAGATCTGCAACAGTTAATTCAAACTGTGAAGGTAATATGATGTTCGAATGCAGTGATAATGATAGTGACATGGATATTGATGTTGATGATGTGGTGGGAAACGTGGGACTAGCGATGAACACGAAACACACTTCTGTCACAGGGGGCAAACCGGTTGAACAGTTCCCTTCTAGACAAAATTTTGGTTTCTTTCATGATAGTGATATATTTCAAGAAGGGTTAGAAATGCTGGACAATAGTGAGTGCCAAAGGACAGACATTTTAATGTGTAAGGGGAGTGTGCTACTAGTGTATGCCCTTGACTTTGAAGGTGAAGTAGTGAAGTTGTGTGAGACACCCGTGAAGGTTAGGGATTTTGGTGTATGTGGGGTGTGTCCCATGGAAGTTACACTTCTGCCTCTGTTAGAGAAGGAAGATAATGGTGATCCTTCAAATACGCTTCTGACCCCTGTAAAAGGATGTCCCCAGGGATTGGCAGTGTTGGTTTGCAGAGATGGTGTTGTGAGAATTGTTGACTTGGCCACTTTGAAAACAGTTTCACAGGCGGTGCCAGAGAGGAAAGGAACCAAATTTGTGTCTGCTACATATTGCAATAGTGAGTAATATTTTGTACACCACAGTAGTCAGTACAGGGGATCCCCGACTAACAAACGAGTAGATTCCTGCATTCTGTTTGTAATTCGATCTTGTCATAAGTCAGAAGGAATTAAAAATTTTTGAGGGTATCCTGAGGGTTCTTAAAAATGAAGAAAAAAGGCAATGGAGTTACGAGACACACACACACACACAAAATGGCCTGGACCAGTGGACTGTTTGTTGCTGTTGCCTGCATTTGCGAAGTGCCGGCTGTGGGTAGTGGCTAACTGCTGTAACATAATGCTACCTCTTTTTCCATAGTACCTATTTACAAGCATCGGATGTCCATAGGTCCTGATTTTTTGTGAATAATGTGGAGTCGTGGGATCTCGTTTGTAAGTGTGGGTGGCTGGGGACTACCTGTGCTATGAATAAAATATGAATAGTTACATAAGTTTTATGTTTAGGTGATACATACAAACTATAATTTTACCGCTTGCTTCATATGAGTGTGAAACTTTCACACTCCGGCAGAATAACATAGACTGAAAACAAATTGGTAAGGAAGATATTTGCACCATAGGTAGAGAAAGTACCAGGAGGATGGAGAAAATTATATAATGAGATGCTTCATAATTCATGTAATTTTTCAGATTTTTATGGTGGTTGTTGTTTATCTGATGGTTATCTTTGTGGTGTTTATGCTGTGTAGTAAGGATTGTTTGTTCAGATGTTTTGGAGGAGTGGCTGACTTCTCTGTGTGATACTGTACCAACCAGAGAAGTTGGCCATGGTGGAACACAACATTGTCCTTGGTCGTAGGATACTGCTCAACAGTACTAGCATCCAGGCCAGAAAATCCAGCGATAAGTTCAAGCAACAACCTCACCCCATAAACCGGAAAGACAGATTCTCTTTAAGCCTCTCATCCATTCTCTGATAGAAAGACAGAAGCAGGCATTTTCGAAGAATAAAATAATCTTGTCTTCCTGAGACAACACTACCTTAACTTCAATACTGATACCTACAAGAATAAAGTGTGTCACTGACCACCGTATACCTCACACAGGTCACTCTCTTTCCACAGCTGCCACTGGTTGAGGCCCTTCTGTAGCTGTGATTGGCTTAATTCCTTCAAAGTTTCCTATATAGTCTCCCAGTACTGTATTGGTAAAAAAAAATGTACAGTTGTCCTGCTTATGCCATGAAAGCATATAGGGGGATTAGAGGTGCAGCTCTACTCATTCTTAACCTAGGCAGTAAATGGTGGTTAGTGTTGAACATCATGCCCCAGCTGCTTTACCCCAGGGAAATAAGCACGGTACCTGCTGGATAGGAGGTTGGGCGGGCCCCACAGCCAGTCTGGACATTTTGGAGTAGAGAAAAATCTGTTGACCCTTCCAGGATTCAAACCCTGGATTGTCCAGCCTCTAGCCAAGTCACTATACTGACTGAGCTATCTGGGTTCCCACAGTACTGTATGGTTGGTGACCAAATTTTAACTGAGATTTAACAGTCCTCGTGTATGGTATTTTAAATCTCCCTTTAGGGTTGAGAAACTGTAGTTCTCCATCAGCATGCAAGTGCTGTTGTATTATTATTGCTGCTTGGGGTGTGTAATGTTTAATGATGCTCTTTTAACTGCACAGGTTATAGCATTGATGAAGCACATAGCTTTCAACCGGCCGTAATGTCAGTCTTCTAGTGTAAGCAGATGTCATTGATTTTTGGTCTCTGCAGTCAGAAATTCAGTTTCTGCTTTACATGCTTTCCAGTTACAGGATGTTGTTAGCTCTGCTGTCTGTGAGTGTGTTGATGCTTAGTATTTAGAAGAGGAATGGCTGAATTTTCCTGCATTCAGGGTACAAAAATTGCTTGAAAATAATCCTAGTGTCAAAACATACGTGTCAGGTCTTGATGGAATATGATTTTTTGAATATTATGTGTTATATCATAATGGATATGGTTGTGACAAATAAATTGTGGTCATTCCATGGTTGTGGCAATTAGTCCCTTGGCTGTCAGTGCAGAGGGCAGTGTTCACTTCTAGGCCAGTCCATGCTAGGTTTGTGGTGGACAAAGTGGCTATGGGACAGATTTTTCTCCGAGTGCTTAAGTTTTCCACTGTCAGCATCATCCCATCAGTGCTTTGTACTCATTTGTTGATCTCTCACTAATGCTTCTATAACCTCAGAAGCTGATAGTGTCATTGAATAATCAACACACACAACAAATCAGCAGAATGCAACAGTATTGCAAAATCTAAAAATACAGGAATCACCATTTTCATGGTGTTATTTTATATTTTTAATTTATATTTTTCTGTTGTTCCCAGCCCAGTATATAATGATGATTATGGTTGTGGTGATTGTTTTAGGTTGATATAGTGAAATATGTTTCGTTTCTACTCAGGCTTGGAGAGGCTGTGTGCCTGTACAGACAAAGGCTCGCTGCATTTCTTCGTGCTTAATGATGATAACTATATTGAGGAGAGAGACGAAGATGGTGTGAGCCATGGTAGTGACTTCTGTGTGCCGGTGTCTTCACATCATCTCAGTCACCAGCAAGAGAGTAGGAGTGTGAAATCAGCACATGCAACTGGTAGTATTGAAGGTGCTGATTTTGCTCATCATCCGTTTCACACTGTGGGTGCACCTAGAAGTACTCTTTCACCCATTGGCACTGCCAGTTTAAGGTAATTGTAAATGGACATTCATTTCCTCCTTCCTTCTTGTATGTTGTTTGTCAAAATAATTAAAATATTTTGAGTATTAATGGGGAAATATATATACACATCACATGTCTACTGTACTGGCTGATATACACCTGTTTTTTGATAGTGCACTGCATCATGAATGTTCGCAGTTGTGTTCATTGATTTGTGAACTTTAACATTTCATGGTCATAACCCCCTGATTGACATTAAATCATGTTTGAATTTCCGAGTGCAAGAATGGATTATTACAAAGCCAGCTGTGGTCCAGTTTGTGGAAACGCTGCTTTTCAATTTGTGTGTTGCTCTTATAGTGTGATGAAGTGTGTTTTGAAGTTTGCTGAAGCCACTGCATGGGTTAACTGGGAATTTTATTTCATCAAGGTTGAACAAAGTTTTTTCAGATTGTGTAACAGGCATGTCACCTTGCAAGTGCACCAGCATGTTGGTTGTGAGTATCAGTTGTTACACACACCTTCAGCCAGTCTAATGATGACAGAGCCCTCAATGCTGTTGAGTCTGTGTCGTTTTCACCCTTTTGGGAATTACGTGAACAGCCAATTAAGCTACACAAGAATGAAACTCATTTTTGTAGAGATAGATGCACACATGCACACTCTCACTGTTACTAATTGTATCTTGCACAGCTGCATTAGTTCTGCATGGCTTGGCATGGTGTGTTTCTTCTTTCCTTCTCACGTGTAGAATTGACTGCCTATTTTTTACTGTCATCCTGAGTGGACTGTAACTATTTACTGTACATTTGTTGAATGATATAATGAGCAGACTATAACCATAGAATAGAATAGAATAGAATAGAATAGAATAGAAGTAGGGCAGGCACCAGAGCGTCCCATGCACATCGACCATTTCTGATCCTTTGTGCAGCCCTTGTATTCATTTGTTTAGCAGCCCCGCACTTCGAACAAAGTGCAGTAACCTGCTTACAGAGATATCCTTAAAGTCCCCTGGTTTCATGAAATGATACCCCAGGTACCTGAATCTTATTGCAGCCAAGGCCTCACAGTCGCCGAGAACATGCAAGGCCGTTTCAGATGCCTGTTTGCATCTATCACACTCGGGACTGTCTACCAGCCCCAGTTTAAACAAGTGTTCCTTTAAATGACAGTGTCCTGTGAACAGCCCTGTCAGTATTCTTAGCTGGTTTCTGTTCAAATTGAGTAGTTCTCCAGCTCTTCTAGCAGAGGGTCTTTTGAGAAATTCTCTAGCCTTTGATGCCCATTGTTGCCAAATTGCATTTTAACAAATCAGTTTCATTGCTTTTGTGACAGACCTCCTATGTTATGAACACAATATAAAGGAATTATTGTTTATTTTTACAGTAGTGATCAGTTGCTAGTTAACAAGGCAGCGCTGGGCATGACAGAACTGCATTTGCTTCATGAACTGACAAAATTTGAGAACTTGTCTCCGTGCTATGCTGCTACCGTTCCACCATGTTGGAGTGAAATGATGCAGGCTCAGAAACAGCGACGGCATCCACAGCATTTGCAGCAAGGAGATGAAATTCAGCATACTAGAAGCTGGAGACTGCAGAATGATGCGTGAGTGTTAATGTTATATTGCTGTGTCCAGATTCTTTCATGTTGTAAGGGAAGATTGGGAAGAGGTTGACACGATCCTAGTTCGGTCAGGCATATGCACTCACTAATGTTTAGCCTTTGTATACTGCAGTAGAGTCTTGATGTTCCAGCCTTTCATGATTATGCATAGTAATACCATTGTTTCAGCATTTTGTGACTGGTTCTGACAAATCAGGATGGGACCATGTGGCTGGCAGGTTGGCTGTCCGCACTGCCCTACTGTTGTGTAGACAAGCTGGCAGGTTGGCTGTCCGCACTGCCCTACTGTTGTGTAGACAAGCTGGCAGGTTGGCTGTCCCCACTGCCCTACTGTTGTGTAGACAAGCTGGCAGGTTGGCTGTCCGCACTGCCCTATTGTTGTGTAGACAAGCTGGCAGGTTGGCTGTCCGCACTGCCCTACAGTTGTGTAGACAAGCTGGCAGGTTGGCTGTCCGCACTGCCCTACTGTTGTGTAGACAAGCTGGCAGGTTGGCTGACCGCACTGCCCTAATGTTGTGTAGACAAGCTGGCAGGTTGGCTGTCCCCACTGCCCTACTGTTGTGTAGACAAGCTGGCAGGTTGGCTGTCCGCACTGCCCTATTGTTGTGTAGACAAGCTGGCAGGTTGGCTGTCCGCACTGCCCTACAGTTATGTAGACAAGCTGGCAGGTTGGCTGTCCGCACTGCCCTACTGTTGTGTAGACAAGCTGGCAGGTTGGCTGACCGCACTGCCCTAATGTTGTGTAGACAAGCTGGCAGGTTGGCTGTCCGCACTGCCCTACAGTTGTGTAGACAAGCTGGCAGGTTGGCTGTCCGCACTGCCCTACCGTTGTGTAGACACGCTGGCAGGTTGGCTGTCCGCACTGCCCTACCGTTGTGTAGACACGCTGGCAGGTTGGCTGTCCCCACTGCCCTACTGTTGTGTAGACAAGCTGGCAGGTTGGCTGTCCGCACTGCCCTACTGTTGTGTAGACAAGCTGGCAGGTTGGCTGTCCCCACTGCCCTACTGTTGTGTAGACAAGCTGGCAGGTTGGCTGTCCGCACTGCCCTACTGTTGTGTAGACAAGCTGGCAGGTTGGCTGTCCCCACTGCCCTATTGTTGTGTAGACACGCTGGCAGGTTGGCTGTCCCCACTGCCCTACTGTTGTGTAGACAAGCTGGCAGGTTGGCTGTCCCCACTGCCCTACTGTTGTGTAGACAAGCTGGCAGGTTGGCTGTCCGCACTGCCCTACTGTTGTGTAGACAAGCTGGCAGGTTGGCTGTCCGCACTGCCCTACTGTTGTGTAGACAAGCTGGCAGGTTGGCTGTCCGCACTGCCCTACTGTTGTGTAGACAAGCTGGCAGGTTGGCTGTCCACACTGCCCTACTGTTGTGTAGACAAGCTGGCAGGTTGGCTGTCCGCACTGCCCTACTGTTGTGTAGACAAGCTGGCAGGTTGGCTGTCCGCACTGCCCTACTGTTGTGTAGACAAGCTGGCAGGTTGGCTGTCCGCACTGCCCTACTGTTGTGTAGACAAGCTCTGCCTTTCAGTAAATGAGGTTGATTGCTTTTGTGCTATTTGGAATGAGACTATACTTCGATTATTCAACCCTTTGGTGCCAAAAGTCAATCACAGCTGACGCGCAGTGTGATGTTGAGAAAACAGAACGTCCACTAAAGTCATCACCAAGAGCACGCTAAGTAATGGGCGGTCATTGATATCCTGGGTCTTCTGCAGGGTACACTGAGCACGTAATTCTGGCTCTTAAGGATTAATGTACTTGATGCTTCTAGAAAGTGGTTGTATTTTAGTAACAGTAAACTTTAATGCTTTTTATGTTTTTGGGGTTATTTTGTATTTTTATTGCTGGTATTTTATATGTTCTTGAAACCATTAGGTCTTTTACATTGATAAAGGATTCTGATGTTTGTGACTGTTTTATTGCTCGCAATTAATAATGAGTCTTTAGACACTACTGTAACAGAAAGTAAGAAGTGCAGCAATGAGAAATAGATGCATCTTTCTCTGTGTAGGGTGCGGTGAGCAGCAGGCAGGCAGATAATCTGCCTTTTTGCTTATGAATATGCGGAGAGAGTGCGTGTATTTCGTGTGATAGAGATGTTGTATGTACGTTAAGGAAGTACCAAGACAGGAAGAATAGTTAAAGGAGAGGTTGGTTGGTTATTTAGTGATGTTATGATGCTGTCCGTATGTCATCTGAGATGTCGGGATGAATTTTGGAGGAACCAGTCATAGTTAATCTTAACTAATCCTGTGGAAAACAGCTTTTAAGTATCACTTTGCATTAGCAGGTAATTTTTAAGACATGTGTATGATAAATTCTTGCATTGCTTCAATGAAGACAACTTTAAATACTGTGTAGCGTGGTTGTTTTTGCGGTTTCCAAAAGAGACACACATAGTAGGAACCTGTAACTGTGGGACTGAGTGTATTATTTTTAATGAGTATTTTTTTAGCATTTCAATTATAGTGAATGAACAGTATGTCACTATTTCACACATTCATGCGGGATATGTGGGTTATGCTGCTGTGTTGATTGGTACATATTTGCCAACATTTCAGAGGAGCTTGCTGCCTCTATTGTCAGGGTCTTTGCAAGGCAAGATAGTCTCTGAAGTTGGAGGCAGCAAGCTTCTCTGAAACATTGTTAGCTGTTTACCTGTGGACATGGTGTCATATCCCAGAAGACTTTATTTTTCACAAACACAGACACAGTTGAGGATTCTGTTCTTGTGGGATGTGATGCTGTCACTTGGTTAGGGGTTCCCAACATTTTGAGGGTGCATAGTGCCTTCATCTTGAAGGGTTAATGATCCATGACTATGTATCTTTGAAATGTCGTGAACCTCTAACCCAGAAACACAGTATTACTCCCAGAAGACTGGAATCCTGTGTAACATTGCTGTGGAAACCTCAGGTCTTTTACAGACATGGTTACTGTACAGGGTGTTGTTTTTTTCCTTACAGTTGCCTGTGTTTGTACATGTAAAAAGCACCGTCTGTGTTTCAAGCATGTTAGCTGCCCTGTCAGACCTACTGACATTAAGTTTCTGTTGTTTTCAGCACAACATGGGATGAGCATGTGTTCGAGATCACTCTCCCTCGGAGCTGCTGCATCGGTCATGTGGATCTGAAATTCTCATTGCATGCCCCTTGCCTGTCACCACCTCACATCCAGGTCACACTGCTCAAGCAAAATGCCAGTGGCATTGGTAGGAAGGAGAGGATGTTTACGCCACCTGTTGATGAACCAATAGATTTCAATATTAACATGCAATTTGATGGAAGCACCAAAGGTATAGTACTTTTCTTTTTTTGTAGTGTGTGCCCAAATTCTGATGGTTCAGGTGCTAAACCCTTTTATTCCTGCTTGCGAAATATAATCACTGCACTTATTTCACTGGTTGAAGCTATTTTCTGTGAAATGTACTGTAGTGTTGCAGTGTAAGAAACTTTGGAATTAACGTATCAGATGTCAGAAACTTAGGTTATGTGTGATATACTGAGATAAGGAGCTGGGATAGCTTCTTCATTATAGTTACTAGGCTGTGGGCTGGACAACCAAGGATTTCTTGTTCAGTTCCTGGCAGCAAGTCCAGCCTGACACTGGGGCCCACCCAGCCTCCTCTTCATTGGGTACTGGAGGTGTATTTCTGTGGGGTGAAGCACCTGGGATGTGAACCTGATCAATCATCTCCATCTAGTGCCAAGGTTAAGAATGTCCACCATATGCCTTCATGGTATGATGTTTAATTGCGCACAGTGTCAGCTTTAGTTTTACCTTCTGACATACGGTAACAGGTTTTATAGCAAATGATCTGAATATGTGATTGCATCATACAGACCTTGTCTAATGAATTGGTGATTTCAGATTTTCAACGAGGGATTAAGAGTTGTCAGCCACAAGTATCCCTCAGTCCCTCATTGCTGTTTATGTACCACAATGGGATGTCACACGTCATGATTTCTGATTTTGTTTATAACCCATGTGGTGGATTTGTTTTCAGTGATGAGGCAAACTTTGTATAACAGAGAACAGAGTATGTGTATTTGATGATTTTCATACCGACTGTATTGTCAGCAGTACTTGGCAGTTCAAGTACAAGCTGGTCATTCATGTAATTTGCATATATAGTGTTTACTGGATAAGAAGTTTGTGGACATAAAGAATTTTGCCCTCTAAGAATTTAAATTTTTGAAGTCCCACCAAAACTCTCATAAGAAAAATGTTAAATTTTCTGTGTATAAATGTCTTGTGTAAAATTTTTTTTTCTTCAGAAGTTCACTTTTCTAGATTTTTTTATACAAAAATTTTCCATTTAATATGTTTAAGGGGCTTTACAATAATTCTTTCATGCAGTTGATCCTATGATTCTTGTTAGAGAAGTATCATATATAAATAGTCCGAAGTTAGTAGTATTTAATTTCTTGTCTTCATTAGGTCCTGTAGAGAATCCTGTTACTTCTGAGGAATATCTACATGACCACAATACTGAGATATTATGTGGGCCGGTGAATCTTGCTTCCTGTTTCGACCTGTCAGATCAGAGTGGTACAGTTACACTCACAAGCCCCAAACTGTTTAGGATACGAGGGCGAACGCTCTTAGTGCACATAAAGGCTCTTGGTGAAGATAAAGAAGTGGTTAAAGAAATGGTAAGAGGTTTATTTGATTTGGGCCAACAATTTTTTATATTTTGGTGCATTAAATATTAAATTACTGTGAAGAACTATTGAAACAATTTTTGATATGGTGAGGGTCAAACTTAGTCCCTTTTTGATATACTTAAAGGGTTGTGTGAACAGTTGCTGTCAAGAATGGCCCAATTTGTATTACAAGTGAAAATATGTAACTGATACAGGTTTCAGGTTTTCATAGCAGTTGTTTAAACGGTGGTCTTGGTTTGGGGTTTGGGTTTTACACCATGTAACAAAGGTTTGTTCTGGATGTTTTGGAGGAATCTACTGCCTCTATCTTCAGTGTGACTGAGTCTGGTTCACATGGATGCCGATGTAAATGGGAGGAAGGAATGTGTCAGTTGTATAGGAAGGTTAGAGGGAATTTTGGCCAATCAGAGCTACAGAAGTGGGAGGTGGGACAGGGGCTCCTGCCAAGCCAGTGGGAAGTAGACTGCCAACAGTAGGACATGTGCAGATGGAGTTCAGCTTGCTTTTCATTATTGTATGTTCTGCATGTTGATCTCTCCACTGGACCATGCCATGGCTTGGGCAGTTAGTTGCTGGCCTCTCACCAGAGTCCCAGGTTCGGTCTCACACCATTCATATGGGCTTTGTGGTGAACAAAGTGGCAGTGGGAGGGTTTTTCTCTGAGTAAAGGTTTTCTGCTGTCACTGTCATTCTGCCAGTGCTTCATACCAGCTCATTTATCCATCCATCACTGATGCCGTATGATCTTAGCAATTGACTGCATTGTTAAGTAACAAACTTAACTTGCCATTTTCTTATATAATTTACCTTAGTGATATAATTTTCTCCCTTGTAATTGTGTTAGATCATTTCTGTTGGTAATGTAACTATTTCTTAAATTTTTCAGGCAAGTAAAAGTCGAGTTAATGATGAGAAAGGATCTGCTTCAAAAAAGAGCAAATTAGACAGTGGAAAGGGAAAATCAGTAGATCCAATGTTGGACTATTACATGCATATGCCAGGCAATACGGTGGACCGTCTAGCTAGTGCAGCTGCCAGTAAGAAGATGGAATATTACTTGGGCTGTGACTGGTTGCATGAAATATCCATTACCATCAGGAGAACTAAGCAAACCAGCATTCCAAATGAAAGGTTAGAAATCTCATGTTGTAAGTTAGAAGTTAACATTTGTATTTGTCAAAGATAGTGTCTGTAAATTGTAGTAACTGGAAGTCTTGTCTTAGCTACTGCTGTCAAGCTGTATCTGGGTGTGCTGACTTGAGTTTTCTGCTGCTGTCAATGAAATTTGGCGTTACGGATCATATTGCTTAACTCAGATCATGTACATTGGACCTTGTAGGTGTACGTAAAGACTTGCAAAGTGTGATTCATAACAGATGATACACTAATTAGAAGGGACAGACATTTTCTTTTATGATTGATGTTCTAACAGTGGTGTTGCTGAAGGTGCAAGTCTGTTGGGTGTGACACAGTTTTGTTGGGTGTGTGTTTCCTCGTGTTTTGAAGGCACTATGTGCCTTCAAAATGCCGTTAACTACCATCCACATTCGCGGCGTCACATCCCTAGAAGATTACCTGTATTTTTGTGTAATTAAAGCTCAACATAGGAACACGTACATCAATATGTACAGTTGACAGATAAGAATAAACCATGGAAATGTGGGAATCTGAATTTTTTGCATATTACATTTTTTTGATTGTGCTGTTAAATATGTAGAAGTGTCATTTAATGATGATACAACAGCAGTTCCTTAAGCCAGTTCTCTATTCATGTAACAGTTTTCCAAATCTGATTTTTATTCTATGACCAGAATCACCAGTTTCGTTAGTGGCAGATTTCCATATCTGTCTTCAGCACCATCAAGTGTTGAAGGGTTGGTGTTCATTCTTTGTTTACATGACACAGGGACATTATTTTATCTGACAACTATCGTTTGCCATGTCCTGCTGTGTCTGTGCCATACATGTTGATGTTTGGTTGAATGCGCTACATTAATACAATAAATGAGTTCACAGGAAGTGGCAACTTATACAGTTGTCACATAAAGTAGTGACTCTTTTGCTTCTCAGTATCATGTGTATGGACCAGCAGAATGAGAAGCATGTATTTGGTGTGTGAAGGAGCGGCTTAGTCTTCTATGTTCTGCATACACATTTTGCTATACTGTATGCATGTAATATATTCCTTCCTTTCACAGCCTGCTCCTTTTCGTACTATTAAGGAGGCTGATTTTGAGGCAGATGCAGAGAAAACTAAGCGTATATTAATATCTTATCGCCCGAATGCAGGACAAAATCATTCAGACAGATAATAAGTCCTTACAAATGCTGCAGAGTTGAAATACATGGAAATGACAATAACAAATCAGAATTGTGTTCATGAAGAAATAAGACCTATTTCAGTTGGTACAATGCTTGTTACCACTCAGTTCAGAACCCTCTGTCTTTAGGAAGGGTGAAGTTTAAAATGTGCAGAACTGTAGGTTTTACCGGTTCTGTTTTTTTGTGTCTGTGGAAATTGGTCTTTTACTTTAAGGGAAGTGATTTTTCTGAGCACAGGGCGCTAGTGATGGTCATAATAATAGCAGCAGTAGTAGTAGTAGTAGTAGTAGTAGTAGTAGTAGTAGTAGTAACAGAAGAAGAAGATTATGGCGACGGTGACGATTACAGGATGCTGTAAAGAATTGCATAATGAGCAGTAAATTTATGCAAAAGTTTTGATGAGATGATGAAACCTGAAAGGGAAGATACAATTTGGAGGATAATATTAAAATGGATCTTTAATAGGGTGGAAAGGCAAAGATGTTGAGATTCATGTAGCATAATGTTTGGCCTGGTGGCAGGCTGAACAAGCTGAGAACTTTTGTGTTCCATAATTGTGAAGAATTTCTAGATTAGCTCGTCAACTGCATGCAGTGGGGTCTCAGTGTTTGTGAACCTTATTGTTTGTGATTTTGACCTTTTGTAATCACCCATTTTGTTTCAACCTTGTGTCACTGGTTCTGACAGCTTGAAATGAGACCTTGTGGCTGGCAAATTGGCTTCCCCCATTCTCCTGCTATTACTAAGACCATTCTCAGGTCAGTGAAACTCCAGCTTTGGATTAAGTAAGGTTGACGGCATTAGTACTGTATATAATGAAACTTACCTTCAGTCATTTAACATTTGTTATGTTTCCAAAAAGTGTTTGTATTTTTATGCCTTTTGAGGTTGTTCTATATTTTTATTACCTGTATTCTACAAGTTCTTGGAACCAAATGGACATTTTACGTTGCAAATGATTTCTGACATTTGTGACTGTTTTGTCAGTCCCAATTAATCACAAACATAGAGACTTTACTGTACTAGCTTTGCAAAAAGGGCTCTGCTCTGTGAATTTTGTCCTGTAATTAGTTATGACTTATGTACCCAGTCCCTTGAAGTTTATATGGTGTTTCATGTATGTAATTTGATACAGTTATGTTGTGTAGCATCAGTTTCCACTTACCTGGGGATACATCTTTCATTAATATATACAGGTGACTAAATTCTTGATTGTTTTTCTTCCGCAGGAATCAGCGTTGTGCGATGCTGGAGTCCAATTTGTTTGTTGAGAAGCTTGTGAAAGTTATTTGTCTAGAGGGGCCTGAAAAAACTGTTGTAGCCCAGAGTATGGCTTTAGATATTTTGATTTGGGTGGCATCTGTACGGCTTGGTCGACACCGGGCAGCCAGAGGAGAGGGGAAAACACAGCAAGTGGAACTTGCTAGAATTGTTGAAAATAATCTAACTTCACTTATTAAACACTGTATCCTGTTGTCAGGAAGAAGTATTGCTCACAAGTGTGTTAAACTGATCATCATATGCAGTGAGTAAGTAACACTAGAAGAGTGCATTATCTTCATTTGTCTGACTGAAAAGTGGGCAATGTATGTGCTTTCTTTGGCAGTTACATTTTGTTATATTTACTTTTGTCCCGCCCCTCGTATCTAAAATTGTGATATTTTAAATTCATATTGATGTTTAGGTGTTTGTAGAGTGTGTGTGATCGGTGAGTAGTGATATTGCAGACAATTTTTGGTATCTTCCTTCCCTTCTTCCTTCCTTTCCTTCTTTCTTTCCTTTCGATGTCTTCTCCTTTCTTTCCTTCTTTCCTGTCTGTCCACATTATCAGTGGCAGTATATATATATATATGTATATTCAGCATGTAAGTTTTGTGCATGTTTACATCCTTGAGGTGCACCTGTGAACATTACTATCCGTCTGCCTGCCCGTATGCATGAAACAACTTGAGAGCCACTGGAATTAGACACTGCTAAAATTTGTTGACATGTTCTGATTTTGGTTGGGATTGGATTAAAATAATGGACGACACCATGTGAAGACCTACATGCATTTTTACACGTTCTTCAAGTGTGCCTTGGCAGATATTTCTGTACCTTGGAATGGAAGCAACCAGTTTTATAATTTAACTAACTTCAGACATTGGTTTTTATTCCAGTGTGCAGATTTGTGAAATAATTTTTTGAACAGAAGGTACGGAGAAAAATTAAGCTCAAAATTTATGTCCAGTGTACCTTTTTTGCATGAGGTGTATGGTTTCTGAAGTAAGCATCAGTAAGCGCCACAGAATTGTTATACTGTATGTTCCTGATCGTATATGTTTGGGAGTATTCCAGACACTTGAAAAGTGTACCAGAATCTCTTCCTGTCTGTACTAATTAAATGAGGCTTTTCCCATGTGAATTTTTATGTGAAAGGTAAAGGTGTCCCTATATACTTCATGAATACATATAGAGGGAGCAGAGGTATAACTTCATGCATTCCTAATCTTAGGACTAGATGGAGGTGAATGGTCAGAATCTTACACATTATGTAGTTTACACACACACACATATGTACTGTATATGGTGTACAGCAAACCAGCCTTTTCCTCTGACAGTCAGGCACCACCTCAGTCCTCATGGTGCAGTACTGTCAGCAGTCTGTTGTACTTCGTTTTTTGTCTGTGGTGTTGTTTAGTAAAAATGTTACTTTTCTTTTCTTACAGGGGAATGAAGAATGTCCTTGACTCAGTAACGGTTCAATTCGATGGCTGTGTTCTGCGTGCATTGCTTGAGTGGTTGCCAGTGATATCTTGTAGTATATCAGCTGGAGCACTGCGCTGGTATTTTCTACTGCTCAGTCGTGTCATGTCACTGGATGTGTCTGCCACTACTGGACAGAAATGTGTCACACTGTTGCAGCAGATAGCACAAGAAATGAGTGCAAGATCCAGTCCCTATCACTTGCTGTTAAGGACAAGGTATGATAGTTTGTTACTTTCAGTAACAGTATACAGTATGCTTATAGTAAGGTCGTGTTGACTGATTTAGGATGCGTCTGCAGGTAGATACAAGTGAAAGTGCATCGTAATGATTATGCCTGTATCAGTGAATCACATTCATAAAGTCTTGTCATTTTGTATCATGACCTCCAGTACAAGTCTCACCAGCTGCCGGGCAAGTAGAAATTACACCTGACAAAATGAATGACAGTGCGAGTGACACAAACAAAATAATATTCACCTTTTCTCTTTTAGAACAAAACTTGTAAACAGCAGAAGTAACAACAATCATTCCTACAGGATTAAGAGCATATTATTACATATGTCTTTCAGGTTAAGAGCATATTATTACATACGTCTTTCAGGTTAAGAGCATATTATTACATATGTCTTTCAGGTTAAGAGCATATTATTACCTACGTCTTTCAGGTTAAGAGCATATTATTACATGTCACCCAGTTTAAGAGCATATTATGTATGTCAGTCTAAGAGCATATAATTACATACGTCACACAGCTTTTAGATGTGCACCTTTTATAAAACAGCTATGCAAATACCAACCAACCAAGCAACTGCACGGTGCACAATACATTTTGAAAAGCTGCACATGTCTTCAGCAAGTCAGGAAGTCCTCATTTCATGGCACCTGCTAGTTTATCACCATGTTTACAAGAGCCCTCAACTTGCCCTTGTTCTGAAATGGAGTAATTCTGTTTACATCCTTCCATTCTATTTCTTAAAGAACCATTTTAATATTATCCTCCCACGTATGCCTATGTCTTCCAAGTGATCTTTGCTTTGGGTTTCCTCACCAAAACCCTGTAGGCATATCTCTTCTCCCCCATATACAAAATCGGAGCTTATTTATTGTACACGTAGCACCACTGATGTAAAATTGTTTGTAATTCTCACTGTGTTCCTCATTGCTCCCACTTATGACAGTTGGTTGTGACCAAAACTTGTAAGAAGTCTAATGAACGTGTTGCCGTGCGGAGACAAGTGTTTGCTCTGATGCTTGTATGTTCATTGATATTGCAGTCCTTACGTTTATTGCAGGTTCGGTTTGTATAGCACCCCTTTTGAGCCAGAACTGTTTGACATTGAACCACCAGTACCTGCGAAGTTTTCCTCAGTTCCCATAACTTATGCAACAGTTGTTAGTGGGGAGACAAGTGGGAGTGCCATGGTCACATGTCCTGGAGTTGCTGTGGGTCCTTCAGGTTTTGGTCTGGCCTCTGATCTGGATCTCAGGGAGCTGCTGGGAATAGGAGGTACGGCTTCTGTCATTACGCTCACATTATGTATGTCTGTAGGGTTTGTTGATCACTCATGATGCCATGTGTTTTCCATCATACCATATTTCAAGTGTTAACATTTGAACTGTGATTTAAATAAGTAGTGATGGTTAAATTCGTAGAAAATTACCTTGGATATATGCTATTATCTACAGATTTTGATTGTAGTAATGTCTGAAGTGAAAAGGAAAAGCTCTTTCCAAAATTAAACTCGTTTTTATGTATTTTTAATAGCTATATAAACTATAAATGTAGAGTGAATCCCATATCTCACTAGCCACTCTGATTTTATTTGTTACAGCTGGATTTTCTAACATTGGGGATAAAACAACGACAGCAAGATTTAAGGGCCTCACTTCAAACCATTACATGAAGGGGCTATTAGAAACAGAACCTCTGCATTTCACCTGTCATGCAGCCAGTGATGGCACCAAAATGGAAAAGATAGAACCAGGTCTGAATCTTCTTACAGTTTTTTTTTTCTTGGAGCAAATAGTATTTCACAGAACAGTTTCATTTTTGAGTAGGTGTTTTTGAGAGTTATCGGTTTTCAGGTGTTGTTTACTAGGTTAAAAAGACACTATTTGGAGACCACATTTGTTTGTCTGTTTGTCTGTCTGTGAGTTAGTATCAGTGACAGAATCCTTTACTGAATATTCATGAAATTTGCTGTGTGAGTTGTTTAGAAAAAGTTGTTGAGCAAATGTGAGTTCCATGAATGTTAACTCGGTAATAGGCGTACTCTGCTTCACTGAATTTCTGCCCATAATTCCCATATTTCTTAACCAGTTTTGGTAAAATTCAATACAGAAGATCTCCACACAGTGCCACTGAGCAGTTGAAAATTTCATGAAAATCAGTGCAATGAAAACCATTCTTAACTTTGGAGCATAAGTGAAATGTGCTTGTGCATGACTTTATGCTTCGTCATTTTAGGTGCGTTCACAAAATTGCAAAAAGTGGCTGTTAGCTTCGTGATGCCTGTCTGTTCACTTGGAATAACTTAGCCCCCACTGGACAGATTTTCATGAAATTTGATGTTTGAGCATTTTTGAAAATGCTGTAGAGAAGATTCAAGTTTTATTAAAATCTGACAAGAATGATCGGTACTTTACATGAGACCTATGTACAGTTATGATGTCTCGTTGAATTCTTCTTAGAATAAGAAATGTTTCAGATAAAATTTCTAGAGAAAATTAAAACACACATTATTGTCAATAACTTTTTTCATGAGAGAGTTACCATTTATGAGCTAATGAAAAATATGGTAGAGCCAGACAGGCCGCAGATGGCAGTATAATACAGCGCATTTGCTTTACATGCTGGATAACTAAGGCTACAAACACACTCAGAATGTGTAATATGTATCGCTTTTCTGCGGCAACAATTGTTACGCATACGTTCCTCAGTATTACTTTATATGTACATTGCCTGTCTGGTTGAAAGTCAGTGTGTTTTTGTGTGAAATGACTGGTGCTCCAGCTGATAAACACTAGACTGGTCACTCAGCTGTGGATTTGAAATGTGTGCCAGCATGCATGGATGCATAACTTGTGGCAGGGATGAAGCTCATGAATGGTTGCAGCACTTGCCACAAGAGCAGTGGTCTGCTGTAAGCAGCGAAGGTTATCAGGAATAATCCTTGTCGGTTTAAAATTCATTCTACTTTTCCCATTTTGGATTCCAGATGAAATTAAAAGGCATTACTGTAATGAACCCTTTGGCACCCAACATCAGGGACATTACTGTAATAAACCCTTTGGCACCCAACATCAGGGACATTACTGTAATAAACCCTTTGGCACCCAACATCAGGGACACCCATCACACATTTAGATGCTCAGAATGCGTTGCGACAGGTTAAGGTGACTGCATCAGTGGCTGTCTTTACGCAACTCTTGTTTAATTCAAGTCTTTTTGCAGCTCCTATTGGGCATGTATTTCTGGTGCCCGAGGGTTCAGTACAGTGTGCTAGATAGCTTGCATGTATCATGCTTTAAGCCTGTCATTTAATTGTTGTAACTTTCCAGGATCGTCATCTGGTGCAAATGGTTCTGTTCCTATTGGGAATTTCTTTGATCCATCCAGCTTTGTTACTACAAATTCTGGGTCTAAAAAGGCAGATACGGAATTTGTGAGTACATTTTGATTAATTATCATTTCTGAATAACTGGGTTTTCTGACTGAGAACTGAGATAGGCCTATTGCTGGTTTTATGTGGTTTACATGTTAGCAGATTGCTTCATCATAATGTTTAGTTTTCTGTTTTGTCTTCAGAATGTAGCAAACTTGCACATTGACATGTCACTGATGGCTGTTTACCATGTCTGAGTTTTACTGAACCATGAAAGTGACATGTGATATTTGATGACTCAGTTTTTTGTAATTTGTGTTTGGAGCTTCTCCTTTTTATTTTATTTTCTTTTCATTTTTATTCCTTTCCCCCATCCTGAGAAAGGTGTTCATTTTACCTGTGGTCAAAAGTATTTATAATGTTGCTTTTGAGGTTAAACACTTTCCAGTACTTCTAAGTTGCTACTATCTTTTGTCTGTCTGGTTTCACAGATGAAGACACTTATTCCACTTTTCCACTGAAAATTTAGTCACAGGCATAGCTGCGCTTGACACTTGTATTCATGCATAGCTGCGCTTGACACTTGTATTCATTCAAAATATTAAACTTGGGTTAGTGTTTTATTTATTTCATTTACTGCAAAAAAATTTTGTATAGTTGTGATAATATAAAAGTTAAATGTGTGGATGTACTTCTGTTATTTAACACATGCAGAGATTTCAGGCCTGACTTTAATTTCTGGAGTTCTAAGCAGCAGCATTGTGTTGTGCAGTGTCAGAATCATATATACCGTATATTCTCGAATATAAACCGCACTCGAATCTAATCCGCACCCAGTTTTTGGCGACTTCTTAAACGAAAAAAAGTTAGTTCGCGATTCTAATCCGCACCTTTCCTTCAACCACCCCTTGCCCACGGGGCGACTGATTGAATAATATTGGATGTTACCAATGCGTTAAAATCCGACGCTACGCCTGTGGCCGATGAGTCATACCGATAGAGGCGGGGCCTTTCTCAACAGACGTGCGCAATCTCGTCTGAAGCCAGCTGAGCTTTAGTTGTTGAAACGTGGGAGGTGCTTGTTCCAATTTGTCGTGTACCGTAGTTATGGAAGAGGGACACCTGAAATCAAAACGACTCTCATATACGGCGAAGTTGAAACGTGAAGTTATTCGGTGCGCAGAGGAGAATGGAAACCGCAAAGCCGCTGCAATTTTTGGAGTTAATGAAAGTAACGTTCGACTATGGCGGAAACACAAGGCAGCGATCAGCGGGTGTGACGCAGCTCCTTCAGAAGTGGCGCGGTGGGTGTCGGCTGCATGGAAAGCCATCCCGGAGAGCATTATCGTCAGATCTTTCAAGAAGTGTTGCATAAGCAATGCTTTGGACGGAACCGAAGATGACATTGTATGGGAGGACGATGTTGAAGATAAAGATGATAGTGACTGGGTGGAGAGCACGGATAACGATTCAGTTATGAGTGATGACGGCGAGTCTGATGAATAATAAATTATAATAATAAATAATAAAATAATAGATTATTGTATTGTATTGCTCTTACGTTGTTTATTAATTACGTTAATTACGTTATTGTTATATTGTACAGCAGCTCAATCATTTTTCCAAAATCCAGCTCTAGACCGCGAATCTAATCCACACGCGAATCTAATCCGCATCTGATTTTTTAGCCCTCTAAAACTGTAAAAATTGTGGATTAGATTCGAGAATATACGGTATATATATATGTATATATAAAAGGATCAAAATTTAAAGACCTTTGTAGACTTTGAAGTTGTGATGCCATGTGAAGTCCCTCTCAGGATGCAAGGAAGACATGCAAATCATGTTTTATTACAAGATTTTAGGTTCTGACAGCGTATTGCTGAAGATTCAAGTCTTCTTTGCTATGACATTTTGTTTTTGGGTGATTCCTGACATTTCAAAGGATTGTAGATACCAGAAGAACTGAATCTTCAGATGTGGTATTCTTTTGGGACACACTACAACTTCTTTTGGGGTATTTATTGCCGCTGGTGGTGGGAATTCCAGTGAGTTCGTAGTTTTTCATTATCCTGCACAGTTGACCTTTTGGTTGTGTAGAAGCTTTTTTTGGTGGCATGAGAGTTACTTTGTTGAAGAAGAGAAATTGCTTTCCTGTCAGCATGGATTGAAGTTTGAGAGCAGTCGTGCCCTTACGTCCTTCTCTCACCCATGTGTCCTCCAACCATATGACAATTTTGCTGGTAATTGGCGCTGCAAAGGGGCTGAGTGTGGAGGGTGCTGCAGAGGACGAAAGAACAACTTGGTCTGGCATGGATGAGAATGTTTATATTTACCAATTAGGCTTCTTGATAGATGGGAGGATAATGTGTATGTAAGTGGGTCTGAAAGAAATAGGGCAGTAAGGTGTGGACTGGATTTATCTGGCTCAGGGCAAGTGGTGGGTTGTTGTGAACACAGTGATGGACTTCTCAGTTTCATTAAATGCAGAGAATTTCTTTACTAGCTGAGGAACTGTTACCTTCTGAAGAAGGACTCTGCTACATGGAGTTAGTTTTTTCCAGAAGCTGAGGACTTCTTGTTTTTATCCAAAAGTGACCTCCCTGGATTTTAATGTTTTAGATTCTTCTTATAGTGGCAGCAGAATTGCCCGGTTTAAGGGAATGTGGAGGGTTATTAAACATACGGAGGCAGCAAGTGTTTGGTCTTACTGAAAGTGGCCACCATTCTTGCAGTATAGTCAAAAATACCAGCCTTGCAGATCTGCTTTTGTGCTAGATGCTAGCATTCACCTGCGTGTTGGTGCACACTTCTGCTCTTACATAATTATGTGCACTTTTATTCATATGAATGATACCACAGATTGATAGGAATTTCATATCCCGTGTTTTTTTGAGCATTTTTACTTTTCTGCATAGTTTTACTGAGTTATAGAGGGAATTTGTCAGTCAAAACAGTGGTATTACAATGGGTGATCATGAAAGGTTGAAATGTTGCACGTCAAGTTTCACAAATTTTGAGGCTCAGCTGTAAACGGCAGTGTTATTAATGCATTGTTCTTATTTGTCTTCATTTGTCATCAGATCTCATTTTATGCAGATGTGAAGGCAGAAGATTACATGCAAATAATGTCAAATTCAGACATGAAGCTAAAATGGCAGTCGTATAAGAATAAATGTAAGACCAGTGCACCGACGGTGGTTTATATGTGCAATCAAGGCAGCAGAGGTCCAGGAGAAGCAGAAAGTAGTTCAAGTACATCGTCACAACAGTCCACTGTCTCAGGTCCACCTCCCACCAGATTTGCAAATTCAGGTATCGGTTTGGCCAAGGAAAACACATCATGTGAAACAGACAACAGAAAACAGGAACTCAAGAAGGTTTGCATTTCATCTCACGAGTGCATGGTTGACATTTTTCGTTCTGCAATCAAGAAAATGTGTTTGCATGCTCTGCTGTTAGACACAAGTGGCTGTCAGATTATGTATTGTTTTCAAGTAGACATTATTGGCAGATGATTTAGTAGTGGCATTCACAAGTAATGGCTTACAGAAGAAAGTAGACCCAGTAGAAAGATGGTGTAGAGAATGGAGATTGGAATGTAATTTGAATAAATCTAAGATAATAGTCTTTAAGAAAGGGGAAATTGAAGACTACTGCAAGATGGAGGATGAATGGACAAAATAACGAGTTTGTAGATAAACTTAATTATTGAAGAGTAATTTTGGGAAAAAAATACAGTGGGGTGGGATGAGCAAATAACATTAGTTGATGCAAAAGGTTATCAAGTACTGGTAGCTATTACTAAGTGTTTGTCTGTAACCAATATGTGATGCATAATAACTATAGGTATTGCAACAGGTTTAAGTATATCCAGTTCTAGAATTATTAGAACCGTACTGGGATTTAAAAAAAATAAGACCAAAGCACGAACAGTGTAGAGGTTTTCTTGTGGTTTTCCGTAGTCACTCCAGCAGATGACAGACGAGTACTTGATCGAACTGTGGCCACATCCAAAGCCCTTTGTCATGCATAATACCATTTGACACTACTCTTGAGATACTGGTGTCATCAAAATGCAAGACAAAAAAATTAGAAGTGAAAGCATTCTGTAATTGTCTTTTTATGATGTGGTGTGGTCCAGTATTACAACGTAATGTTAGTGTGTTTACTTCAGGGGTGCACAGATTTTCCAAAAATCTAGGAGCCACCTCAAAATTATAGGTGCCAGGTGGGTGACGTGAAGTAAGTTCTGTACTGAGGATCCACAAAGATTAGGCACCACCATACGAAATTTAATCACCACAGTGACCTGCCCCCGATTGGTGCACCCCTGTTTTTCTCTATTATTTACTCACTTCCCAGATCTGCAGAATCACCATGGACTTCTCTGTGAGGTTGCCTAAAAATCAGAGACATCAAAGGAGGAGTCGAAAGTATTGAAAATCTTGTTATTCATTAGCTAAATACGATCATGTACATGTGTATCAGTAATGTACTTCGTAACTGCTGCCCAGTTGTTAGTTCATTAGCTAAATACGATCATGTACATGTGTATCAGTAATGTACTTCGTAACTGCTGTCCAGTTGTTAGTTCATTAGCTAAATACGATCATGTACATGTGTATCATTAATGTACTTCGTAACTGCTGCCCAGTTGTTAGTTCATTAGCTAAATACGATCACGTACATGTGTATCAGTAATGTACTTCGTAACTGCTGCCCAGTTGTTAGTTCATTAGCTAAATACGATCATGTACATGTGTATCAGTAATGTACTTCGTAACTGCTGTCCAGTTGTTAGTTCATTAGCTAAATACGATCATGTACATGTGTATCAGTAATGTACTTCGTAACTACTGCCCAGTTGTTAGTTCATTAGCTAAATACGATCATGTACATGTGTATCATTAATGTACTTCGTAACTGCTGCCCAGTTGTTAGTTCATTAGCTAAATACGATCATGTACATGTGTATCATTAATGTACTTCGTAACTGCTGCCCAGTTGTTAGTTCATTAGCTAAATACGATCATGTACATGTGTATCAGTAATGTACTTCGTAACTGCTGCCCAGTTGTTAGTTCATTAGCTAAATACGATCATGTACATGTGTATCAGTAATGTACTTCGTAACTGCTGTCCAGTTGTTAGTTCATTAGCTAAATACGATCATGTACATGTGTATCAGTAATGTACTTCGTAACTACTGCCCAGTTGTTAGTTCATTAGCTAAATACGATCATGTACATGTGTATCATTAATGTACTTCGTAACTGCTGCCGAGTTGTTAGTTCATTAGCTAAATACGATCATGTACATGTGTATCAGTAATGTACTTCGTAACTGCTGCCCAGTTGTTAGTTCATTAGCTAAATACGATCATGTACATGTGTATCAGTAATGTACTTCGTAACTACTGCCCAGTTGTTAGTTCATTAGCTAAATACGATCATGTACATGTGTATCAGTAATGTACTTCGTAAATACTGCCCAGTTGTTAGTTCATTAGCTAAATACGATCATGTACATGTGTATCATTAATGTACTTCGTAACTGCTGCCGAGTTGTTAGTTCATTAGCTAAATACGATCATGTACATGTGTATCAGTAATGTGCTTCGTAACTACTGCCCAGTTGTTAGTTCATTAGCTAAATACGATCATGTACATGTGTATCATTAACCTTTAAGAGCCGAAACGGACAAATCTGTCCATCGTTATGTGTAGGTATGAATGCCAAAACGGACATTTTTGTCCAAAAAAATATATTTAAACTTTTCGCATTAAATACGATATTGGCGGGGCAATAAGCGTGCGTAAATATTATGTATACATACAACAGACTTGAAGGTAATTTTACAGTTGTGCCTCATACCAAGGGGGCGTATTGGGGCGCGGAGGTAATATACCATAAAATGATGTATTCAACACTATTTAGAGCATATTCAGCTTCATGCTCCAGCATCTGTACATTCATGTGCCCCAGATACCCATCGATTAATAAGCCGGTAGGATCGAGTTAAGATTTATTCGAGTCGATAGAAATATTTATGTACTTTCCGGGAACCGAACCCTGATCTCCTTTCTGGTAGTCGTATAACTTATTCACTGTTCTAGCCCGTGCTTGTACTCACAGAAAAATTTTCAATACATTTTCACAATATATTTGTCCAAATATACGAAAAAATTAAAAGCTTCCGGCTGTATTTACTCTTACGTACTTGATGGAAGAATGAAACATAGCTCACCCGAGAAAGGCAGTATATGATGTGTCATCAGAAGGAAGTTACTTGTTACAGAAATTATTACATACCTTATTATTAGATGTTCTCATCCGAATCAATATCACAGATCAGCTGTGATTCAATATCTTCATCACGAATATGCCTTCTGCGAGCCATGATGCTGATTATGTACTCACAAGTAATAATTTTCACAAGCGACAGGGTCACTGCACTGTGTGACAAACACTGAAAGAGTGTGGCCACTGGTAGGAATACCGAGAAACATACTTTTCCTTTCGCAGGTCAGATTCCTCATGGTTGTAAAACTGTAAACCTCTTTGTAAGTACACCCTTACAGAAATCACACCAACGAAAAGCATTTCGCTGTTGTTAAAATAACCTCACAGAAATATTTTCCCTTGAAAGTGGGGACGAATTCAGGAGAAAGGAGCCAGAATTTAAGGCTAAAGAGAACGAAACATAACATATTACTAAAATTTCATTAACGGTCCGGACACGATAAAGAAAGAAAAGAAGACTAAAATTTCTGTCTCTTAGGGAAGTGGTTCATTCTTATTTTGCATCAAAATATTTTATAATAAACTATGATATACATTACCGTGTTCTCCATCCTTTACTTGAGTAATTACGATTTATTTCACAGATCCAGCGTTAATATTCTTCAAGATATTCAAAATTTTCCTAACCATTACAACAAACGTTTAAATCCCCAGAGAAAATTCCGGTCCGCTTACAGTACAGGGTATTTAAATCGCCGGCTTTTAAAGGTTAATGTACTTCGTAACTGCTGCCGAGTTGTTAGTTCATTAGCTAAATACGATCATGTACATGTGTATCAGTAATGTACTTCGTAACTGCTGCCCAGTTGTTAGTTCATTAGCTAAATACGATCATGTACATGTGTATCAGTAATGTACTTCATAACTCCTGCCCAGTTGTTAGTTCATTAGCTAAATAGGATCATGTACATGTGTATCATTAATGTACTTCGTAACTGCTGCCGAGTTGTTAGTTCATTAGCTAAATACGATCATGTACATGTGTATCAGTAATGTACTCCGTAACTGCTGCCCAGTTGTTAGTTCATTAGCTAAATACGATCATGTACATGTGTATCAGTAATGTACTTCGTAACTACTGCCCAGTTGTTAGTTCATTAGCTAAATACGATTATGTACATGTGTATCAGTAATGTACTTCGTAACTTCTGTCCAGTTGTTAGTTCATTAGCTAAATACGATCATGTACATGTGTATCAGTAATGTACTTCGTAACTGCTGTCCAGTTGTTAGTTCATTAGCTAAATACGATCATGTACATGTGTATCAGTAATGTACTTCGTAACTGCTGCCCAGTTGTTAGTTCATTAGCTAAATACGATCATGTACATGTGTATCAGTAATGTACTTCGTAACTGCTGTCCAGTTGTTAGTTCATTAGCTAAATACGATCATGTACATGTGTATCATTAATGTACTTCGTAACTGCTGCCCAGTTGTTAGTTCATTAGCTAAATACGATCACGTACATGTGTATCAGTAATGTACTTCGTAACTGCTGCCCAGTTGTTAGTTCATTAGCTAAATACGATCATGTACATGTGTATCAGTAATGTACTTCGTAACTGCTGTCCAGTTGTTAGTTCATTAGCTAAATACGATCATGTACATGTGTATCAGTAATGAACTTCGTAACTACTGCCCAGTTGTTAGTTCATTAGCTAAATACGATCATGTACATGTGTATCATTAATGTACTTCGTAACTGCTGCCCAGTTGTTAGTTCATTAGCTAAATACGATCATGTACATGTGTATCAGTAATGTACTTCGTAACTGCTGTCCAGTTGTTAGTTCATTAGCTAAATACGATCATGTACATGTGTATCAGTAATGTACTTCGTAACTGCTGTCCAGTTGTTAGTTCATTAGCTAAATACGATCATGTACATGTGTATCAGTAATGTACTTCGTAACTGCTGTCCAGTTGTTAGTTCATTAGCTAAATACGATCATGTACATGTGTATCAGTAATGTACTTCGTAACTTCTGTCCAGTTGTTAGTTCATTAGCTAAATACGATCATGTACATGTGTATCAGTAATGTACTTCGTAACTGCTGTCCAGTTGTTAGTTCATTAGCTAAATACGATCATGTACATGTGTATCATTAATGTACTTCGTAACTGCTGTCCAGTTGTTAGTTCATTAGCTAAATACGATCATGTACATTTGTATCAGTTATGTACTTCGTAACTGCTGTCCAGTTGTTAGTTCATTAGTTAAATACAATCATGTACATGTGTATCAGTAATGTACTTCGTAACTGCTGCCCATTTGTTAGTTGAGTAGCTAAATACAATTGTGTACATGTGTATCAGTAATGTACTTTGTAACTGCTGCCTGGGTGTTGTTTCAGTCTGTGTAGTTACTGTATTGTCTGCAAAAAAGTGTTATTTCTGTATAAATATGTGTTTATGCTACTATACCTTGTTATTAAGTCATGCCAAAGTGCATTTCTTCCTACTTTAACTTTGTGGGTCAAGGTCTTTTTTGAGAAACTAACAGGTGCTTAGCTAGTCAAGAAATTGAATTTTGTAATGCCCAAAAGCAATTACTGTGTTCACAGACCCCACACAGTTTTAAGTAAAGGGATGGTCGTACCTGTACATGCCACAAAGACATAGGGGAAGTATATCTCCACTCATGTTTAGCGTCAACACTAGATGGAGGTGAGTGGTCAGCCTCAGGCCCTGGCCATTTCACCCCTTGGAAGAGAGCCCCTGGTACCCATTGAATAGAGGTTGGGAGAGCCCTAGAGCCAGTGTGGACATTTTGGAGAAGAGAAAAGTCTCTAGCCGCTGCCACGATTTGGGCCGAAGATCTTCCAGCCCATAGTCCAGTCACTATACAGACTGAGCTGCCCTGGCTCCTCGGTTGTAACTACAAAATGGCATACATGAAATTGAAACATTTCTTACCATTGTGTAACAGAAATCATATGCTGTATAAATTCAAAATAACATGGCATAATATAACATCGTTATTATTTTTTCCCCCCTGTTCTGTCATGCGTATGTTGTATGTCAACCTACTTCTGTTCGCTCATATATAAGCCAATTATATGATATCCTAAATAAATACTGTAGTTCCATTGTATTAGACAGTAATTCATAAGCTGTCAGTTTCTGAATTAACTCTGTGCACTCCTGGCTTCAGTTCTGGGGTAGTCCATGTTGGATTTGTGGTGGATGAAGTGGCACAGGGACTGGGATTTATCAGGTTACTTTGGTTTCTTTCTGTTATTTTACCAGTATTCCATATCTGGAACTTCTAGTGCAGTCATTATAGTGGCTAGGCTATGGGCTGGAGTTTGTGGGGTGTGACTCCTGGCAGGGCAAGAGATTTTTCTCTTCTCCAAAATGTTCTGACCAGCTCTGGGGCTTATCCAGCCGCCTATTCAATTGGTACATGGGTTTTGTTCCTGGGGATAAAGTGGCAAGGACATGTAGTTGACCATTCATCTCCGTCTAAGGCTGAGGTTAAGAGTGAGTGGATTTATACTTCTGCTTCCCTATATTCCTATGTGGTGAGACATAGAGACAGCTTTACCTTTTACCAGAAGTAACTGTGCATGAGTCCCACTGTATTTTGTCCTGTACCCTCTGACCTGGGGTTAGTTTGACTGAGTGCACATACAGGAACAAAAATAAGTCCAGGAATTTTAATGTGAATTATATACAAATTGTAAATGAAAGGCGCTACCATGTTTTTGTCATCTGCCAAAGTTAGTGTAGCAAGCGCGTATGTGCACCACATGCACTACATTATAACTAAGTACAGTGTTGTCCTGAAAATGGTTGTATATTTCAAGCCTTTCACATGTAGCATTGCAAATTCATGCCATTTTTGCCTGTTGTCTGGAGTGGTGTGTTGCATTGGTTGTAGTTTGTTAGCTCTGAGGTGCAGCACGTCATACACTGTGAACTAAGGGAACTTAAGCACCAACTGGCTTCTCTTGACAATTTTTTGGGACTCCACAATTAACTGTGGTGTATATGCTGTCATCTTGTTGCAATGTAATGGCATATATGCTAGGCATCTTGTTGCGATGTTATGGCTTGTATGCAGCACATTTTGTTGTTATGTTGTGGCATGTGTGCTGTGCATCTTGTGATGTTATGACATATATGTCGTGCATTTTGTTGTGATGTTATGACATGTATGCTGTACATTTTGTGATGATGTGACCTATATGCTCTGCATCTTTTGTGATGTTATGGCATATATATCGTGCATTTTGTTGTGATGTTATGACATGTATGCTGTACATTTTGTGATGATGTGGCCTATATGCTCTGCATCTTGTTGTGATGTTATGGCATATATGTCGTGCATTTCGTTGTGATGTTATGACATGTATGCTGTACATTTTGTGATGATGTTGCATACATGCCCTGCATCTTGTGATGTTATGGCATGTATGCTGTGCATCTTGTTACAATGTTATGGCATACATATCATGCATTTTGTTGTGATGTTATGGCATGTATGCTGTGCATCTTGTTACAATGTTATGGCATACATGCGCTGCATCTTGTTGCGATGTTATGGCCTATATGCCCTATATTTTATTGTGATATTATGTGTCATTCCACATGAATGTCTGCCTTCTGTGGCAGCAGCTGTATAATACATGAGTGAAGTGCTGTGGTTTGTGTTTCCTAGGGTGATGAAGTGGGGTCTCTGCTGTTGCCCTGGCAGCGGCTGTTGGTGATGCCCCCTCAGCATGTGCTTGTCATTGAGAGGATGCATTCAGGGGCAAGGAGATTCGTTGTCCTTGACTTTGGCAACCCAATTCTGCTGACTGATCTCATGATACCAGCCTGCTCTGACCTTGTGTCACTGTCTATTGACATATGGTGTCAGGGCGAAGAAACAGATGGCCAGAGACTGGTTGTAGCTTCTGACATTGGAACAAAGTCTCTGGTTATGAGCGATTTGCAGCCTCCTCCAGTGTGCCGATACCTGAAGGTATATTGTAACTTTAGGTTTAGATGGCAGTGGAAATGTAGATTGTCATCAGCTGGTTTTGTGATGCTGTGTAGTGGCATTGGCAGTTAGTGGCATTTCTGAGGAACCTACTGCCTCCATATTCAGCATAGAAGTTTTGCCCTGAAGACAGAGACAGCAGGTTTATCAAAAACCTGTGAACCATCTCTAATACCAGGGTAGAAATTTGACGATGAAATTGTTTCAGCAGGTTAGAACTTTAACCTGCACTCGTGGTAGTAGGGTTAAACTTAAACCTTGAAAAGAAAACACAAAAAACTAGATATTAATATATACCGAAAACCTACAACTACAGATACCACAATACACTACAAATCAAACCATCCAATACAGCATAAACTAGCAGCATACAGATATCTATTTAAACAGACTACACAACCTACCATTATCAAAAGAAGACAAACAACAAGAGATGAATACCATCCTACAAATAGCAAAAAACAATGAATACCCGGAAATACTAATAAAAAAACTCAACACCCAGATAAAAACCAAAACATCCATACATAACAAGCCTCATATAACTACCAACAACAAAAAATGGGCCATATTTGAGTACAGCAATCCCATAATAAGAAAAGTAACAAACATCTTCAAAAACACAGACATAAAAATCTCTTTCCGACCTTGCAACATTACCAAAAACATCTACAAAACAAACCAAGAAACCAATAATACATACAGTAACAGTGGAATATATAGCCTTCAGTGTAACACATGTAAAAGACATTATGTTGGCCAGACTGGCAGAGATCTGGCCGCAAGGTATTCAGAACACACTAGATATATAAAGAACAACGATCCAAAATCAGCATATGCTTTACATATACTAAATAATAGACATGAATTTGGACCGATAAAAGATACTATGCAGCTACTAAAACCATGTAAAAAAGGTCGAAATATGACAACTATGGAAAACCTATACATGCAAATTTTTCATAGACAAGGAGTATTGATTGACGAGCAGTACGTCACAGATAACAGGCTATTCCAACTGATAGACACACCCCCACCAACCACCACTCATACCAGATACCCAACACAACAACAGTCTCCCTACACACACAGCCATGAAAAGATAGCACAGTAACATCACAACACACAAGGTAAGACATTCGTAGTAAACCAATTTCTTATAAAATATCCACTTAACCCCAAATAATTCATATAATTAACAAAAAATACAGAAGTTTTTATTTGGAATGTTCAATTTATTTACAGAAAGGGAACACGGAGATGTGAATATTACGCCAGTAGTTCCGTAAAAAGCAGTGAATATTACGGACAGTTTACAACTTTTACAACAGGTTTTAAATATACATTTACGTATGGTTTTAAGATTTTACCAGACTACCGTACATATCGTACAATTTTAAACAGGTTCTGAATATACATTTACCTTTGGTTTTAAGATTTTACCAGACTATTGTACATATTGTGTATTTGTTTTGATATGTGAGTAATTGGTAGCACATGGCAAACCCCTGAGGATGGAACTATAAGGTTCTGAAACACGTGTAGGGTGAGGGGACATAGGCCATAATAAAAGTTGTCAAAATAGTGCATTCGTTGGTTTTATTGTTTGACTGGAAAATGCATGGTGGTAATACTGTGAAATTTAAACCTTGAAGTTGGGAACTCCATGTTAGATCTTCTGCAGCAAAGACAGGGAGCAGCAAAATGTCAGTTTCCACCTACCAGACTGTAGTAGTGACCAGACAGCTTGCTAGCTGTGCTCCCTAACACTGTACATACTTGCAGCTTGCATTGTGTGATTGCTGCTGGACAGGTGGTATTACACGTCTTTCAGAAACATTTACTGTGTTGGGAGTACATTCATAGCTTCAGTCAATGTGGATGTTTTGAAGTGTCTTGAAAATGCTGGGTGGTTCATGTGTGGCTCGCCTCTTTACTCCCATGCCAACAAGTAGCAATAATGTGGTGTGTAATGTACACAGTGTTATAACCCAGAAGACTGTATTCCTATGTTTTAACATACTAGAGAATCCATTTTTTGCAGCTGAATGTTATTTTTCTGAATTTTATATTGTTAGTTAATTGCTGGGGCTTAAAGTAGCCATAAACTACAACAGAGATTGTGAATATAATAAATGTGCTTGGTTTGTGAGTGCACATTTGTTTAGTCACCAATAGTTTTATCAGATGGCACATGTCGTTACGAAGCAGCAAAATAGGTAAAGTGGTACCTATGCTTCAGTCAGTATTGCAGGTTTGTAATTTGCCAATAACATATATGTAACTGTCTCTTAGAAACTCCTCAGATTCATGACATGAATAGTGAATGGAATTGTAATTTCATAGTATGCTTCTAGGGCTATAGCATATCTATGTGTAAATGGTTCAGTTTAAGAGTGTTGTGTGGGAATCATATCTGGAGGTATCATGAATCGGTGCATGAATGTTATATTAATTCCATAATATGACGTCTGTGGCTAGTGGTAATTGTAATTGCACAGTACAGTGTCGCTGCTTTTTGAAATGATTGGGACTGAGAAGTATGGACTGAGAGAAGTATGGACTGTGAAGTATGGACTGAGAGAAGTATGGACTGAGAGAAGTATGGACTGAGAGAAGTATCGACTGAGAGAAGTATGGACTGAGAAGTATGGACTGAGAAGTATGGACTGTGAAGTATGGACTGAGAGAAGTATGGACTGTGAAGTATGGACTGAGAGAAGTATGGTCTGAGAGAAGTATGGACTGTGAAGTATGGACTGAGAGAAGTATGGACTGAGAAGTATGGACTGTGAAGTATGGACTGAGATAAGTATGGACTGTGAAGTATGGACTGTGAAGGCAATCATTTTGAATTATCCAGTTTTATTACAGTCATTATCTGGCACTTATTGTATCTGAAGCTAATGACATGATAATTTATATAAGCTAGCAGTAATTTTACAATGTTTCAGTTGCATGTAATTAAAGTCACAAATGTAGGGTACAGCAGGAACACTTGAACAGAGAAACACCATATTAGATGATAAAAATAACTGGTCTTCATCACTGAAGTAGTTCAGATTCACCTTTTGCATTTGCATCCTGTTTCTCTTTGTGTATTAATGGAAGATGAAATTTGTGTTTTAGATCACAACTATTGGAAGATATGGAATGAGTACTACAAGATGTAAAATTCCAATAGGTTCTTTCTATGGACATATAGTTATTTTGCCTGGTGAATGTTATGCAGAGACAAGTGAAGTCCAAGGCCTGTCGGAAAGCAATATTCAAGTAGGATCTGTAGACTTAGTTATGGATGTACTGTACGTATGTCATCATGGCAAAGGAACTGCAAATGTGACCAGCATTGTTGTTGTGGTAATGCAGTTCGTTTGTGGAGTGCAACTTGGAAGTGGGTGCAGTAGTCCACTAAACTGAGCAGTTTTAATTTGTACATACATGAATTTGCATCAGTGTGAATTTTTATTTCTATATAAATTACCACATTTCCCAGACCATAAGGCACACTTTTTGTTTCCTGGAATGTTCTGTAAGATTCTCTAGTGTCGTCTGGTCAGAAGGTTTGTCATTGTGACCTTCAAAGCAACTGATGGTGAGATTCCTGCATTTGCTAGAGGCATAACCCTGGTCATCACATCATTTCTCCTTGGAGGGAAAGAAACAAAGCATAAATATATCTTATGCTGGCTCAGTAGTGTGCAGTGAGTTTGCTGTAAATAAATTTGTTCTCATAACAGTATGTATAGTAAACAGGCATGGATTTCATGAACTGTAGATTTCAAATTAAACATGGTGAAGTATGTGAAAGACAACAGCAACACAACACCTGACTGACATTGTGGTCTGCTTCCATCTGAAAAATATATCTGGGTGGGCCAGACAATATTGTGAAATGGCCTGACCTAGAAGCTGAGGTGAATAACTGGATGATGGACCACAGAAACAGTGGAATTTGGGTGGCTAAAAGAGTGATTATTTTTAGGTGATAGGGTGGGTGGTTGTACAGAGCATTACTGGACAGTTTCTTGGCAGATTTTGAGGCATGGACTGTGAAAAATGAGACAGTTGTAAAGTCTTTCAAGAAATATGAGATCTGTAATGCCCTTAATGGTACTGAAGATGCTGTAGTGTTTCAAGACAGTGCAAGTTCAGGCAGTAACAATAGTGTTGATGATAGTGACAGCAACAGTGAAGATTTTACAGGATTCTATGACCAGTTGAAACTTCATACTCACTGCCATTTTGTTGAGTATGTGTTTGTGAATTTGATCTTACAGTATGAATAAAATATTTTTCCCTAAGTTTGCTTGCTAGAATCTTGGTGTGTCTTATGGTTCAGGAAATATGGTGTAATTATGTTTGTTTTATATGGGTTAAAATTGTCTAAATACAGCCATAACTATAGAAATGTGTGGTGTCAAATCTCAGCTAAGCCTGTTTCTTTAATACATAAGTTCAATATGAGAAACTTTTTTCTCTTTTGTTTATAAATATTTATAAACTAGTATATAGAAGTTTTTGAAATGGCTTTCATATTACACTCTGATTCATAGGCATTTACATCTTTATTTTTAATCAGAAAGTGAAGGTAATGGTGAGTCAAGCGTGCACAAGATTTGAGGCTTCTCACAGCAGTGATGCTGAAGGCATGAGACTGTGTCATGGGCCAGTTAGATCGGATTGTAGTGCCATCATCTTCAGGGTCAAAATTCTTGACTGCCTACCTCTGAAGATGAAGACACTGAGATGTTGGGGAGCTGCTGCCCCAGTGACAGTGTCAAATCCCAGAAGACTTGCCTCTTTGAGAGCAAGTCTCCTTGTCACAGTTTCTCTTTTAGATTGGTGTACTGCTGCAAGAGAGTGACTTGTCCTAATCTTTAAGCTTTCATTAATGTTTGCATGTGTACTCAGCATGTTTTGATCATAAAGGCACTAAACATGAAGTTCATTCTTTGTTTGGTGCCCTGAAGAGATATCCTACTATAGTTTTTGAACTCTTTGCAGCCTTCATCATGGTAGTTTAGTGTAAGACCCAGAAAGTAAATGTAATGTGTGTGACAGTAGTGTAATATTTTAGGCCCAATTGACTATGCTGTCAGCATTATTTGAAGACATTCACTGCCGCTATAGTTTAGCTTGTGCTAAACTTCAAGAGTTCCTGACACCCTTGCTGACTTCAGAAATTCCAAATGTGGTTCATATGCACCACTATCTGCAACGAGGAAGAGACGTAGAGAAATACTTTCCTAGCCCTGAGGGACAAAAAATTTTGACTGCCTACCAAGTAAGTGTAAAAAGTGGATCATCATCATTATTGCAACCGAAAATATTAGCATTTTTTAATATTCTGAAATTACGTTGCTCAGACTGCACGGTACACATAATGTAAAATACTTATCACGTTGACTGTAGATTTTTGTGTGTCTGATGCATATTAATCTTTACTGCTAATTTTAAACCTTCTTGTCTTGTTGTTTTACTGTTTGCCAATAGCTTACTTTGTAGGTACTTATGAAATTGTTAATTTTGTTTATTTCATGATTTTAAATTTTGTGTTTTGTACATGTTGGAGATACGAGAAAATTTGTGTCTCCAGGTCAGATGAATATTTGCACATCAGATAACTGTTCTTTCCAGGAATGTGTGACATTTCAGCATCAGTTAAATCTGGTTCGTAATGTGATCCGACGACTTGAGTGTGCACAGGGAAAAGTGCATTCACTTCCTGACTTAAAAGATACTCAGAGAATGCTGTCTGAAGCTTGTACTGACAAGTTGCGGGTTCTTGGCGAGAGCCTCCTGGATCTCCTGCTGTATTTGGTTTATGACATTGGACCAGTGCCAAGGGTAAGAACTGAAGTGGCCCTGAATGTTAGTTTATGGACATTTCCTTCTTTTGTCTTTGCTTGAGTCATCCCATTGTATGTGTGTGCTGTAATAACTAAATGGATGTTAAACTAGTTCTAACACCTTTATTGAAGCGTGATAGGGGTAGTTTGGCTACATGTTTTGGCTTAATTAGAAGCTATGATCAGGCCAACTAATCCTGGCAATGTGTCATACGTGTTTGAGGTCTCAGACTTTTACAAAATGTGTGTCCTTATACAAGATGGGGCTGGCTAACAGTAATTGTTTTAGTGTGTGATGTAGATGTTTGTCATGGATTTTATTCCTCTGTATAAGTCCAGATGACTTCGATTGTTATATTGTATATTGCTAAAGTGCTGCTGTAGACACCAGTTGTATCAGGAGTTACAATGTTTGAGGTTTTCTGTTTAGATTCTTGCCATGGTATATGGGTTCTCATTTATGTAGAGGTTGGTTTCCTTTCAGGTGTGTTGCTGTCTGTAACATTAAGAACCAGTTCATAACAGCCACTTTTAATTGTGGTGTCAGATTGTATAGTATGGTATAGATAGTGAAGTCCAGATTCAAAATGCATTGTGCCAGGTACTGTTTCTGCTGTACGGGTTTCTGTGGAAGGCCAAACCTTACTCGTCATGTGTTGCAGTATTAGGTGTTTTTAAGTTAAAAAAGTACCATATTTGGAAGCCATGCCCATCTGTTGTTCTGTGACCTAGTATCAATGACTAAACCATTTGTTGCATTTTCATAAATTTAGGTGGAGTTTTTTTTTTAACAAAAGGTTGTCAAGCAGGTGTTTGATGCACGTCAGCTCAGTGACAGTCATACTTTACCTAAAGGCATAATTTTGACCATTTTTGGTGAAATTTGGTATTGAAGATCTCCACATAATCCCCATTGGGCTGTTGTGAGTTTGTATGGTAGAGTCAATATTTATGGAACAGTTCAACCAAGAATGAGTTCTTTTATCTGCTTTTTAAAAAAAAATGTTGTCTTGTGTTCAAGAATTACTAAAGGAGGGAAGACTTGAAGTGCAGTTTGGTGGTGAAAATGAATAACGTAATGGGGAATTTATACAGAATAATATTGGTTACAGGCTCACCTTTTGAAATGTTTTCCCACTTAATAAGCAAGATTTGTTGAATTTTTCAAGAAATGTTTTAAGAGGGTTTGACTATAATCATTATTTATTGTAATGTGGCCTATGCCATGGCTCAGGTGGTTAGTTGCTGACCTGTAAGCCTGTCACCGTGCAGTCTGTGTGGGGTTTATGGTGAACACAGTGGCACTGGGACGGGATTTTCTCTGCTCCAGACTCATTTTTCTGTCACTAATGCTATATAACATTAACAACTGAGAGTGCCATGAAATAACATGCTTAAAGACACTTCATCGTAACCCAAACAATAGCGACTGGTGCCAGGATGTGAAACCTATGTTTCCGCCCCCCTCGTATATTATTGTATGATCTGTAGCAATGTGACAGACTTCACTCCCCAGCAAGTTTCAGTGATAGGTGAAGAAGACATGAATGCTTCTTTCATTTAGCTAGAAGCATGCTAAATAGCATTAACGGCATGTGTACAGACAGTATCCAATTTATGTAAGGGTTCCACTCTGCAAACCTGTATGTAACTCCACAATTTACATATGTCAAAAATTGACCCATTACACATTAAACCTTAAAAATAGTTGCGGTTTCAGTAAATAAGTCAAGTGGAAAAATAATTCTTTAGGGAGTGTATGTCGGTTTGTGTGACATAGTTCCAACAGCTGTTAATTTTTACAAAATATTTCTGGTAATGGAAGTTGACATTCTGACGAATGTAACATAATATTTGTGTATCTTCAGTTCCTTTGTATGTGCTTTATATAAGGTAGGGCTTATGTAACCTGGGGGTTGCCTGTATTTTTATCTTCTGTGGTACTGATGATTTTGTGACTGGATTTACAAAAGTAACTGTAGATTGAATTAATTTTGGTGTGTGGCAGTTGCTGCGAGCGTATTTTTATTGTTGTTTATTTGCCATTTAATTTTTGAAACAGACTGTAACTTTTTTATTGTGGTTTTAAGTTTTGTATTAATAACAGTTAATATTTCTGTTTTTGCAGTTACCAGTGACCCTGTATCAAACATTTGATCAAAGCATGTGTGAACGTCTGTTCCATTGCCTCTGTGTGAAAGAGGACACTCGAATGCAGTTGTCAGCATGCACACTACTTGTCAGAATGTGTGGATTGCAGCCTTGGTGGGGTGACTTCTTGGCAAAAACTATCACCAGACTATACAGCTCACAGAATACCTCAATTTTCCCTCAGGATAGGTATATGTAAATCATTATATTTAATTGTACCTGCTTCCTACATAATCACTGCCATTTTATTCTCATTTGCAGTAATTAATGTTCATGAGAGTTAAGATGTTCACAGCAGTGTTGCTATGATTCAGATCTTGAATGTGGTATCATGTCATTAGGTGAGCACTTCCAGGCATTTTGAAGGCACATAGTGCTTTCAATACACCAAGAACTGCTCATGCAATGACACATTCCCACTTGAATTCTTAGTATCCATGATTTCAGACTCCTTTCTCTTTGTTCTGTAACCAACATTAGGTTTTGGGTTCGCAAACACATCTTATTCCATTTAACTCCAGTAGGGTTCCTTATCTCCAGCCTAACCTCCCTGTGGTGTCACTGCCACGGTCAGAGCTGTTCTCATTAGTTTACAACAGTTCTTCACTCTCTGACTGCACTTGTAGGGATCCATATAGTTACATATCTCCAATTAAATATGGTTTCTCCTATAGATAATGCATTCCAACAACATTTCTGCAAAGAGCATTGTACCTTATGTTGATCTGCTTTTGAGTGATGGCACCATATTGCCATTGTTTTGGCAGAGGCTGCTGTCTCCATTCTCAGGGTGGAGGAGTAAGGCAGTTGGTGGAATCAGTTGTGATGTACAGATGTAGAGTTGGGAACACAGACCAGGTCTGCATGGTGCCATCATGCAAAGGCAGGATCAGCATCATTGTTGAACTCCATGAAAGCCTTGAATCATCAGTTGTGCATTATGTTGGGTTAGAAGTACTTAATAGTTGTGACTTCCTTTGCAGTGAATTGTTATTTTACCAACTGCTGTTACTAATGGAACTGACTGTGTTACCTCTTCTTATGCAGGGTGTTCATTTTGTTAACTTACTTGGGAAGGAAGTCCCTAGCAGGTGGTGCACCTCGATGCTCAGTTTTGGATAGTGTACTGGGAACACTCACCAGACTTCTCTCTCCTCTTTCAACGTATGAAGCTGGATTTCTGCGAGCTGAAATGGATTTGTCCCTCATTGGCTGGATCCTACTTTTCCTCTCAGTTTGTCTCGATTCCAGTGGTACCTGTCGTGGCTCAGAGGATGTGGCTGATAAATCTAAAGACAGAGACCAGGGTAAGGTAACTGCACATTTTGTTGACTGAACAGTGACGGGCAGTAGATGTGAGTTTTGTTTTGAGTGTGTCTTTAATGTCAACAGAGATTAAGTGGCATTTACAAAAATATGTATATGAAGGAGACAATAGAAATGTGGTTGCACTCCAAGAATTTCAGTAGGGAAATTTGTGGCTTCATTGTAAGAACGACATGGTGCTGTGTAACGAACTTACTGAAACAGACCAGAGAGGTGTCCAATGGCAATCAGTGCAAAACACAGAGAACTTTGGACTCCACCGACTAACCTATTAGCTTGGATTGTACCATGGTGCAGATATGTCATTCAGGTTGGCTGGCTGTCAAGTTATATCAGGACCATCATGATGGAGACATAGCTTGTCTCTGAAGTGTTGGTTGATTTGAACCACCTACTGTGGCTGTTAGCACGAGAAGTTGTTACGGTAATTCAAGCATACTGAGACTGGGCAAATGAATTTTGTCACTTGGCTAATAGATGTAAGTTGTGTTTCTGGGGTCCTCTCTGCATGTGTGTTCACTTTATACATTGTGTTAGAGAACACACAAAAAAAACAGTTGAGAATGAGAGGATAAACTTCTAGACCAGCGGTCTTTAATACATTAGCAGAAAACAAAAACATTTACAGTGTAACTGTTCACACAGTGAACTTTTTTAGTTTGTTTTTAGTGTAGATTGGACAGACTGAAATATATTCAAATAATGGTTGTCGTTGGGTTTCTGCATTACTTAATGTTTAAATGTTTTTGATGTTTTGTAGCAACACACTGCCTCCATCGCCATCCATGTTTTGTAGCAACACACTGCCTCCATCGCCATCCATGTTCACTAACTACATGCAAGTGGATGCTGAACTGATACAGAGGAACAGAGGTGTTGGTTATGTGGGACAGTTTGAGGATACTGGGCCAGTCACAGCTGCAGGTGGGGGGAAGAGGGGATAGGACTTGTACTGAGCCACTGGGTGTTCAGAATTTCACAAAGGCCCTTTTCAGGGCCTCAGTCAGTGGGATGTATGGCCAGTGATTTTTCTCCTTTCATAGCTTTCATAGGCCAGTTCTCTTGAACCTTCCAATATAGCTGCCATATTTTTTTCACCTCATCACTTGGGCATCCACTTAAACCAACTAAGTCACTCTGAAGATGGCAGCAATATGTTCCTCTGAAACGCTGAAACATTTAAATGGGCTGAGGCAATCCTATCTGCTTTTTCCCATTCTGTTGCTACGAAATCATTACACAGTGTAGAAACACCAGATGTGACCATCATTTGAACACCAGCTGCCATGACTGAAACATGTTATGTGATAACCTGATACTGTCCAGGAGTGACTTCACGGTGGGACTTCATCCAAGGAGAAGTCGCAATGCAGCGGCGGATGGCCACCGCAAATCGCTGCAATGCTTCTAGGAGTTACAGGCGCAAGTTGCAGAAGCGTCTCATGCACCATAAGCAGCAGCTTGAAGATCTTGAAGCCGCAAAGAAAGCATTCCATGCATCAACGCAGGTATGGCAGCCAGTCAGATCTGTATATTTGTACAGTGTTCACATGGAAAAGGAGAACGTACGAATAATTTGCAAAAGGCTGCTATGGCATTCTGTGATTTTGTGGTATTAAACCATTTGCAAAGTTTTGTTGACTTTATGTACATGTAACAAATCTTCCACTGCATTGTGGCAGGTTTTAAGAAGTCTAGCCAAAAATAGTCTTCAGGGAATAGTACTTAGAAAGGAATAATAAATAACATAACTGAAGATCTTATGATGTTGCTTAATGATGCTGTCAGTTACCAAGATTATGTGGTCTTTAGTGGAATGAATATGGAGCATTGGTGGAATGATACTGATGGAAGAGCAGATGTACTTGCAGAAAAACCTGTTTTTCAAAATCTTGGACCAGTCCTGGGTCCCACCCAGCCCTCTGTTCAAGGGGTATCATGGGTTCTCTCTCCAGGGGTAAAGCAGGTGATGTGTGAAGCTGACAGCTCAACTCCATCCATTGCTGAGGTTAAGAATGAGTGGAGTTGTACTTCTACTTCCCCTGTATGGCTTCCTGGCATTGACAAGGACAACTGTACCTTTTTTCCTTTATATATATATATATATATATATATGTCTTAGAATTTCAAAAGCATTTCAGTAAACCAAGGCTGCAATTAATACTTTTTAATAAAGCTGAAAACATATTTTTGATGGGATGTTACCTTTGTTTATTCACTGTTATGAATTTTCTCTCTCTCATTTCTTTCCATGTCATTGGTCAGATCACCACGTTTGATGGTTTTATTCTCTGCATATTTATTGAACCTAAAATTGCTGGATAACAGATACAGTTCATCTTCAGCAATGCAATGCCTATTTTCCCTTGTTTATACTTGAAAAGTTTTAATGTGTGCATTGCATGGAAGATAACCATGAGTACTGCTTATTATTCAGGGCTATTATTTTATCTGACAACTTGTATTGCTCATTACCCAGACCATTTTGTATGACTGCAGGTAGTGCTACATTTGCTGCTATTCTCATGTGTTGTAATTGATTTTTAGCCTGATGTATTGCAGTTAATATCATGTTTTTACTCACCATATTTAAAGAACGTTCTGGAAATGTCATCTCTTGTCACATCTAACATCTTCATTTAATGCCAATATTTTATTAGTTAAGTGAGTAAACAGGAAGTGATCTAACAACAGTTGTCAGATAAAATAATGTACCTTTATCTCAGGAAGTTAATGCAGTCTAGTTGGGGTATGCAGTGCGTGTGCTCAGCCTCTGATTACCATGTTCTGTTCTGTTTCTTGTGGAAGGCGTTGTCAGCACTGTCAAGTCAAGCAGCAAACTTGTCCAGCAAACTGGAAGCAGCTTTGAAGCAGCAAGAGCAGTTCTTTAAGACAACACTGAAACAACACTCAACCAAAGTAAGTTAGGTACATAATTGGGTCTGACAACTGTCTGTTGTCACTCCAGACAGCTCTCTGATTGTGGTAACGTAGCCCACTTAGGCTGTCACTGACATGCATGGCAGAATAGGAGCAGAACGTGACAGGACATAAAATAGTAGTTTCCTGTCTGCTTATGAATTAAACATTAAATAGTGCAAACAACTGAAATTATTGTGGGTTGATCCATTTCAGCATTTTAAGGACATTCTTCAGATACGTCGGACTGATGGCCCATCACTACTCAACAAGCATGGTTTGTCTGTTCCACGGCCCTTTAACACACCAGTCAGGGAGAGAGATGAAAGTGAAACGGAACGCGACCTGAACTTGTGTCTCCCACAGGCACACTGCTTGCCTATAGCAAAAGGTTTAATTGCACTTATACTGCAGATGGACTTCACTTGCAACATTGATATGTTCCTGCTGGCGTGTAAAGTTGTGGCTCGCATTGTTTTGTCAACAAGGCCTGCCATTACACTTGGCGAGTTGATGACGCAAGATCAGTTACTGCATTTGGTGAGGCTGGCTGTGTGGAATGATCAGCATAAAGCTTCATGGGGTGGGCCTTGGGCTTCTCATGCTATCTGCTGCCTGCTTCAAGATATTCTGGAAGGAGTGAGGATGTATCCTAATCTTGGCAGCCAAGAAGGAAGTCCTGCAGAAGATATCTTGGACCGTGTAATGTCCACACCTACTGCCATGACAGAGGCTGAAGAGCCAGTGTCCGAACCTAGTACGAGTAATGTTCAAGAAGCGGAAGAGGATTTTAACATTGAAGATTCTACTGATGCTTCTACACCTGGTAAACTATGTCTATAAACCATGTGGGCTCTGATTATTCACGTCTTCTGGGATGTGGCGCTGTGTTTAGACAAGTAATTTCCAGGATTTTGAGGGACCATAGTGCCTTCATCTTCAGGGTCAGGCAGTCCAGGAACATCCCAGAAGATTTGAATTATCAGCAACATGACTGGGAGGTTCTTAAATCTTGCATGACAAGTAGCAACATTTTAGAAGAGCCTGTTGCTTGCAACAGACTGCTCTGAAATGTTGATTTCAGGCTTCCGCCGCGATGTTGATGAAATCTATGGTCTTTTGGGTTGTTACACGGCGTCATGTGGTAATTGTTTACCGATGTTTCGGGACAACGTATCGGTCCCATTCTCACGGGTCAAGAGTCCGAGTAGGAGAGGAATTGTTGGTAACTGCTTACCATTCCACACTGCATCTTATGCCATAAGACTTCAATATTTATCACTACTGCTGTGAGAACCTCAAATTTTGCATGTGGGCTTTAGTGAGTGTGTCATTCACTGAGGAAGTAATGTATCTCTAGACTGTAGTTAGCTGTGTTCCATACAGAGGAAAGTCTGTGCTAACTTTGCTGCATCATCTTTGTAAGTTGGCCTTATTAGTGCACCATTTTACTGTCTTAATGCAGTGGTGGCTCGTGATATTGGTTCTCTATTATCTTGTCTGCTGTTAATTCTGTGCATATCTTACATAGCCACATTTATTTTTTGTGGAATTGTAGATGGATTTCATTCTTCTAAGAACACAAAGTATTTATAAAAATTTGAGAATCCTGTTTCGAATGAGGCTTGTTTTGCTCCTTGACAGTTGACTTGTCAGGTATTGATGGTGCTGTTTAAAGGATGATTTTCAGCATTCTTCACTGATGTATCCTTCGCACCTAGTTCAGAATATGTTGATAACACGTGCATTTGTTACTGAGGTAAGCATATAAGTAGAATGCTTATATGTAGATTTTGTGTGCAAATGAGAAGAGGTCAAAAATGGTTGCTTATTTGTAATTTCCTGACATTTAACTGGAAGGCTTTATATGGAATTTTGACAGTTGGTCAGTAAACAAGTAATGTAGTAAACTTTATGGTAAAACAATTTTTCAGGGCCTTCATCATCCAAGAGTAATGGATTCCAGTTACCATCGTTGTTGGAATCAGATGACAGTGAGCTGGAAGACTTCCTGGATGACATACTGGAACGTGGGCGAAGTCTACTGAGGAAGGGTACTGCAAATCGCGTGCCTGTGAGTGCAGCATCAAGCATATCAACTGCTGTGGATGCAAGACTGGAATATGGAGTGGAAGGGACTGCTGAGGTGATGTTGCGGAGACTGACGGCTCTGGGGGCATACAACTTGCCGCTCAGTGTGAATGCGGCGATCCAGCCGCCACCTGAAGCTGCTAGACAGACTGCTTCTTCCATGTGGGATGAGCATACTTTGGTGATAGGGCAGCCGGCCGACTGCAACCAGCCTGACAGCTTGCAGATGCTGACCATTTGCTTTGATAAAGTCTTTACAGAATTACATCAGCAGGTATGGATAATTTTCAGCAGCACTGTACCATGTGATTGCGTTTGTACTTCGTGGAATGAGACTTTCCTTCAAACATTTGATGTATTTTATTCTTCCAGAAAGTGTTTGTATTTTATTAACAAACTTTTATGCTTTTTATGCGTTTTGAGTATATTTTGTATTTTTTTATTGGTATTTTACAAGTTTTTTGAACCAAACAGCATTTTACATTCATAATGTTTTCTGTTGTTGAGATCATTTTATTGGTCCCATTTAATGATGAACTGCAAGACTCAGCTGTATGCTGCTGTTTTAAACATGTCAAAATTGCAGAAGAAAATATATTTGTCACAAATATAGTAGGCACACAATGCAAGAGTTTTTTTTTTATTTATTCCACATGTTTGTGTGACAATACACTGAATTAAGTTTGTTGCGTATGTGACATTTGCATTGTGTAGTGAATGCCCAAATGAAGTCTGTTCGTATTTCAGAACTCTTGGACAAACTTGGAATTGGTTCTGCAGTTATGGTTGACCCTGAATTTGGAATGTGCATGCGATCCAGGAGCACTGGGAACGTTTGCCCCTTGGGTTTCACCATGTATATACCTCAGTCCAAATGCAGTGTCAGGCCTAATGGCTGCGCTTGCATGGCATCCTGGCATCTCTCTGCGAGCTTGGTGTTTGGCGTTTCAGAGCCTCACAGTGTTAGCAAACACTCCACTTACTGAGGCTGGATCACCAGAAGCTACAGCGTCCTGGGTACCTGACACTGTAGAGGAAATTGAAAACTCATTACGCGGCATGGCGAATATAATCGTTGGTGACACGCAGTTTGTGCCCATGTTGCTTCGTTTCCTTTCTGGTTCTGGACTAAACACTGGCTCCTACCCTGCCAAAGGATGTGTTAGTAAACTGATCTCTTGTATGAACTTGTAACTTTTTAGTGCAGTGATAACTATGTGTTAAAATGCTGAAGTACTGATATTAGAGTTAGCCATTATAATGCACTGATTTATTCAATTTTGAAGATTTGAGGTTTTTGCAGTGGTGTTAATGGAGGAGTTGAGCCTTCTGTAGTGTGGCATTATGCCAGTGGGTGAGTGATTCCCAGCATTTCAAAGGATCATACTGCCATCATCTTCGAAGTTGAAGCAGTCCAGAAGAATAGCTATTCTTCTTGGAGTGCTTGGCCCTGAAGATGAGGCCATTACAATACCTTGAAACAGCAGGAGTGACTCACCTGACAGTAGAGCATCATGACAGCACTATGATGCCTTGATACATCAGTCTTTACTAAATGATGATACAGCATCATATTCCAGAAGGCACTATGATCCCTTGCGATGTTAGTAACAATGACAATACAGTGTCACAGTCCAGAAGACTGGGAGCCCTCAAATGTTCTGTGCTTTATTTATTTAATCGTTACCTGCCAGAAGAAATGGAAATGTTTTATGTGTGAATTATGTTTGTCTAATTGGGAAATAAATTTTAAATTAGTTTTTCATTAAAAGAAAAATGGTTAATTCTAGTAACAGTCTCATTTTCCTACTAAATTATGTACCATATAATCCTAATATTTTATGAAATTATATTGCCACGAAAGATATAATTAAAAAGAAACTTAATGTATGCTGCACATGATAAGAGAATTAACTCATAATTTATATTTACATTTAAATGTTTGTGTAAGTGAAGCTTGCTTTATTACAGTGATTATAACGAGTAGTTTATGTTTATTCAGAAAATAGCTGTTTTATGTGTTACAGTGTGTCCTGCATGAGAAGTTTTCCAACTGAAGGGCAAAAAAGAACTTCACCTTGTATCTGCTTTTATATTTTCATCCCAAGCAGTTGTTTTATAATGTTTTAGGTATGAAGTTCACAAATGCGCTTTATCAGGGCAACGTCAGTACACAGTTACTGTAGCACTAAAGAAAAGTCCACAAAACAAATCGTAATGGACTGCCTAAAAGATGCAAGCCTAAAGTCATTTGTTGCTAGCACTTGCTTGATTTACCTCACTTCTGTCCACCTCATGGCTCTCATTAACAGGTCTTCAGTGTATCTTAAGTTGCAGAACATTGTCACCTATTGCAGTTGGAAGTTCAAATCTTGTTGCATTATCTCTGTGATACACTTCAGTTAGTGAGAAATGAATAACAAAAACTGGAACCAGAAACAAGCAATGGGTAGGTTGTACACAAGTGATGACGTGGTCCAAAGTCAAGAATGGTACAGTTTGACCATCAAGAAATGAATAATGGATGTAAAGCTTTTATGTGTATTAAGTGGGAAATTGTTGTGTAAAAATGTGAAGAAAAATTAACTTTTAAAGCAGGAGAACTTCTTGTATAAGAATTTAATATGCAGAAAATTTAACATCATTCTTATGGACATTTTGGTGGGTCTTCAAAAAGCTAACTTCTTAGTGGGAAAACTTCGTATCTGGAAACTTCTTATTCAGGAGGCACTGTACTTGGAACTGTAACATCTTGTATGTAAACTTGTAAGTGGTTCATGTTTGCTAATGGATTTTTCAGGCTGGACCATCTGTTTGTCAGGCCCTACATGAGTTGCTGGTGAGACTGCAGATGAGATGTGATGTTGTTACAACCACCAGTAAATATGGAAATTCACTTAAAGAGTTGCTGTTGAAGCTAGTGTACCAGCTGGTGCAGCCTTCAGGAGCACTGGCTAACCGACAGGGACCTTTGGATGCTCAGTGCAAACTTGTTGAGCTACTGCTCAATCTGAACTTTGCCAACATAGACTTGAGCACAGCGATGAGTATTCTCGAGTCTGTCGGTAAGTTGTGTTGCAGACATGTTTTTTATTGTGGGGAACAGGAAGTCTCTTTTCTACGGCCAAACTGTTTGTTGCTTTTTGTGATACATGGAATATATGCGTGAAATTTACTGATGTTCTTGGTCTGCCCATAGGAGTGCTGGTGTACACATACATCTTGAGCCTAGAGAAAGTGAAATGTCGCAGTGTGTCTGAATCAAATGTGACTGCTTCCTTGTGTTTTGATGGACTGATGGCTTCTATGCTGGGAGGTGAAATGAAGCAAAGAAAATCAGCATCATGGGATGCTCTGCTATGCAGCTTGCTCAAATTAGTGAACAAGCTGGTACAGACACCTCTGGCCTCTCATGCACATGTAAGTTGCAGTAATTATGGCATACAGCAGTGTACATGCATCTTCTTATATGTGCTATGCTTTGATTATAGACATTAAATTAACACTGCTGCTTTGTGTGCTGTGTATGGTCTAATGGCACAGTTATGTAATATTTATTATACAAGGTGTTCAGCTTAAAGGGGAACTTGCGTATAGAGTGTACATAAACAGTCTGTATGCCTTTTTAATCACAGGACTTCTTGCTATAGAGCAGACAGCATAGCTGCTGTGTAGTAACTGATGATGTCAGTCATTCTGCAGTGCTCAGTCCTGTGTTAGGGCAGAAAGATAACTCTGCATGTTTACGATCCATAACAGCAGAAACTTTTTTTGTGTATCTGAATCGCTTGTGACTGCTTATGGTGGACCTTTAGCTGGGAGGTTACCTTGTAGTCTGTGGAAGATGCTGCAAGTGTTCTGGTTCAAATTCACTGTGAGATTGATATTTGAAGACTTAGATTGTTATAATCCATTTACATTCATCTCGTAACTAACTAGCTGTATAGTGCAGAGTTCTTAAAAATCTTTTAGTTTCTGAGCTAGTCAAGAAACCCCTAGCATTTTATGTAACCTGAAGGTTCATTACTGTTTTCACAAGACCCTGCCACTTGTCCCTGTCCGCAGCCAGTCTACACCTTTCCATCCCATTTGTTTAACATCCACTTTAGTATTATACTCCCATGTGTGCCTAGATCTTCCAAATGGGTTCTTTCCTTTGAATTTTCCTACTAAAACCACAGGCCAGTCCATGTGGGACTTGGGATGGGCAAAATGGTGCTGGGACAGGTGTTTCTCCTAGTACTTTGGCTTTTGTATGTCAGTATCATTTGACCATTGCTTCATTCTTATGCATGTATTTATTATCAGCACTGCATAATGTTAGCAATTGACAGAGTTCTTAAGTAACTCAAGAAAAATTATCCGTAATTAGATAATAATTTTTGTGTGTGTTTTGTTAATTCCTGAACGTGCTGGAATATGTACTCGTAAATTGTAGCGCTTCATATCAAGATAATATAAGAACGTGCTGTTCTGTTGCTCTTTGTAGTTTTCTCTGCTAGCAGGGTTTTATGTCAAATTTTTCTCCTGTCCCCCTATAAGCACATGTGTATGTGTGTGGTTTGCAGGCAGAGAGCATGGAGACGCTGGCCTGTCAGTCAGGCCATCTGGATAGCAGTGATCTGTGTCAGACAGACGAGCACAAGGCCGCTGAGCAGCAGAATTCCATTGACACGGTGTGTCAGTTGCAGCCTTCACGGCAGGAGGTGAAGGTGCCCTGTGTCGCAGATACTGGTAAGTCGATTTTAGTGCACATTACGGCGTTCACATATCTGTCTCCCTTTCTTAAGTATTGTGGAGTCAGGAGTCAGTAATGTTTGAGTCAGTGTAGAGCAGTCTTCTTGCACAAGGGCCATAAATCTCAAAACTCTGCATGAGCCACAAACCAGTTACAGTAGAACCCCAGTTTTACATTTTTGTGGGGCCACCTAAAATGGTGTAAAATCTGAGACATGTTCTTATGGGCATTTGGGCCAGGACCGTGCAAAAAGTGCGTAAAATTGCGGAAAATGTGGGCTGTAAAGGCGGGGCTTTACTGTAATAATAGCAGAGGTCTTATTTTTTAAAGGCAAATTTATTTCGTATTAAGTGAATAAGGAACTAAAATTACTGTTGATTAATTACTAATATTAGTAATATTAATATTAGTATAGTAATTATAATTAAATTTTTAGGAATTATATTGTTTTTATGGATGTAAGAATGTTAGTGAGAAGCTTGCCTGTTTGTGACTGACATTTTTTAAGAAAGACACAGAATTGCGTTCTGTAAAATCACGACTTAAATATAGTTGCACTAATTTTTATAAGAATGTACATAGAACTGAAAGAGTAAGGGGGATTGTGGAGCTCCAATTCTGTATTTTCTCTCATGCCACTGTCATATGTTGGAAAGTTTCCAACATAGGATGTTTACATGCAACAGGCATGAAGCCCATTAGTACTTAAATGTTGTTAGGGTATTCAATTGTGCGTGCAAAGTTCACCAAGTCACTCAAAAAATTGCCTTTCATTCTGATATTGGGGTGCGTGAGTTTAGTATGTTCTAAAACGCAGCCCAGGGATATAAATTTGGCAGGTTGTGGGTTGCTTTTCACTGGTCTGAACAATACGGCAGGTGTTCAACTTACAGCTTTGGCTCTGTATTTACGGTTGTGTTTTTGCCAAGTCAGTTCTTGAAATGTTAAATTTTTCAGTTTGATACATTCTAAGTTCGGGATTAAAATGTTATCCCCTCTTAAAACCTTATCTAGGGACTTCAATAAATTACATTAACTGTAGCACAAAAAATAGTACAAATATGTGATGCTTGTTCCCTTTGTATTCGCACTTTCCTCCACATATGGCATGTAGTTTTGTACCACCATCCTTGAGGTGTGCGTGGGACATGATGAGCCTACATATTTCCCATGCCTGTCATTTGTAGTTGGTTTGTACTCTACATCCATTTTCTTGAGCCTTGCACTGTGGGAAGCATCTTGTTAAGTTAGACAGTGTGATGGTTCAGGCACTGGCCATTCACCACAAATTCCTGGGTTTGATCCTAGGCCAGTCCATTTGGGATTCCTGGTGGATGAAGTAACACTTGGACACACTTTTCTAAGTACTTTGGTCTTCCCTGTCAGTATCATTCTACCGTTGCTACAAATCCTGTCACTGATGCTCTGTCATCGTAGTAATTGACAGTGTCATTAAATAACACACTAAAGCAGGTTTTTAAAAAGTTTTAAAAATTGTGGTACTGCAGTTCTCTACCCAACAGAATGGATTGGCCCAGAGCCCAGAGTTGCGTCGCATAGTATTGTTAATATGAATTACTGTAGCTACTGTGTGTGTGTGTGTGCACACGTGCATGCATGCATGCATGGCAGGAGGGTTGCGCACAACAGAGGAGCTTGTGTGCATATCTTCAGTGGTTTCAGGCCGTGTGATCTTGCGGTAGGCTAAAGTACAAAAGAGGTAGGTACATGTGAGTAGCTGAAAGTTAAGTGAAAGGCAGGCTTGAATTGTGTTCTGAAGGGCCATAATGCTTTCCATACATCAGTAGCTACACACTTAACGAATTCTTGACTGCTTGGCACTTAAGATGAATGCTTTATGATCCTGGAAACATAAAGAACTACCTGTGCAACAACACAGTGTCACATCCCAGATAACTGGTGTCTTCAGTAACACTGCTGTGACAACCTCAAATCTCACATTGACTTCTTAATATTGAAGATGTAAATGTAAAGAGAAACATAATTCCTTAGTGTTGCAGCACCATCCAACAATGCTCAGGCTCTTAAGTGCCCTGGCAGGCTGCAGTGGTTCTACCTTAGCAATGCTTTTCGGATCCTCTGCTCCACCTGAACAGCTGGCATTGGGTGAATTTGGGGAGCCATTATCTGTAGGGGATGCTGTATTCCAGCTGCTTGCCATGCTGGCTCACAAGGCAACTTCACCACAGTTGATCCTCAGGCCCCTGTTTGATTTCCTCTCTTCTGGTAAGTTGCGTTCAGTGTGTGATATGGTTGGAAAACACTTTTGTCCTGTAAGCTGATACACTGCTGGGTGATGAACACTCTGGCGCCAGAATTAAACACCCGGCCTATTGTGCAGGAGGCTAGAATTTAAATGAGAACTGCATATGGAGGTTCATTAAATGGCCATTGTCTGTACCTGGCCTTCAGCGTTTGGAGCATCACACTGCGTGATGGTTATACCTGATGTTAGGTGCCAAAGTGTTAAACAAACTTGATGGATGTGGTTTACAGGGGTTTCTGAGCTTAACACAGATGATATTCTCCTTTGGCCACGCAGAAAGTTGCGGCCAGTAAAACACATTTCTATAATGTGAGTGGCTGTGGGTTCAACCCTTGGATCTGATTCCTGGCAACGGCAAACATTTTCTGTGGTCACCATTTGTAGGTTATTTCTCCTGCACTGGAGGTTGAGGCTTGATTGCCACTGTGGCTGTGCTCATGATCTGCTTGTGTGTCGGGGAAAATATTATTTGCCTGTATTGAAATGAATTTGTGGCTATACCATGCCATGAACGTGATAGCTAGTGTAGACACTCTTTGTTTAGGCATTTTGAAGAAGATATGAGGAGGTCTTGACTGGAAGACGAGTGCTCCTGTAGTGCGCATCGGCCCAAAGTTGGCCATGTGGTATAGCTGACAGTGGAATTGGTTTTACTTACAGAACTTATAATTGTGATAATTATGATGATGAAACAGCAACAAAAACAGTATTTCCCATGTTGTAGTTAGTTACTTCTCTCTAACATGATTCTCAAAAATTAAAGGCTGGAGTACTGAAACAAACAAATATACAGAAACAATATAGGAAATCAGAAAACAAGTATATTCTTATATTTTTGCCTTGGAAGCATAATGTTTCATGGTTGCAGCATTGTCACCCTGCTGTGCCATTTTAAAGTTCGGTTTGTTACTGCATTTCTGCTGTTTTGTTACATGGCGTGTATGATCTGTACTTATTTCAGCATGCAATGCGCTGCCTCCTGTGGGTGCAGTTGGTGTAATGCAGCTCTCAGAACCTCTGCTCTGGTTTATATTACGAGTTCTGGACAAGAAGATTGCTTTGGTGGAATTCGACAGAATGGGCGGTGTCAAGGTTTGTTCCACAAGAATTGAAAGATTTTAATGCGTGTCATATAAACATAATTACCTCAGAATGTGAGATCTTACAAATGTTATTGAAACACATTAAATAGTGCAACAATACAAGGTGCACTAACAAAATAAGTCCCAGTATCAGGTATCTCTTTCAGCATTGACCCTAAATGTGTATTGGTTGTGCTTTGCAAACTCAGCATCATCAGACTTGAAATGTTTCATCTTGTACCATGTATTAATCAGTGTATGTATGTGTGTCTGTATGTATGTATGGATATATGTCTGTATACATGTATGTATATATGTCATCGTAAACCAACTGCATACACAAGCATTGTAAATTACAACCAAATTCTATTTACCTCTGACATGTTTCAGCTTAATAGGCAATTTTTAAATGTAATTGTGGGAGGTGCCAGAAGTTTAGATACTTAAATTTTTTTTAAATGTGCAGTAAGGTATGTCAGTGTTACAAAAATCATAGCTCTATTAGCTTTTGTGCATTCTCTGCAGGGAGTGTGTAAAATAAATGCATGGTGGGGAAGCCATCTCCCGGTTTAGTCTGTGACACTGCTTGCCTTGCATTAGTGCAATTAAGTGTTCGGAGTCTACAGAGTTACTGGACAGATTCCATTTTAGTACAGATCTGTCCTTACTTTTTTGTGAAGTCTACATTGAACCGTCTGTACTCATAGTGTAACTGCAGTATTCAATTTACATACTTGTATGTTGTATCCTCTTCCTTGTTTTTTTCACTAAATAGCACTAAGAAGGGTGTCAGGTCTCATTTTTCCAAAAAAATAGATTTTTTGCTGGCACTTACTGCTTTGGTTTGTCTGCTTTGATGAAATAAGGGACTTTTAACTGAATGTGGATGGAATTTATTTTTTATTTGATGATTCAGGTCTTGTGGGGTGTGAGGCTGTGTCATCAGGTGAGTGGTTCCTGATGTAAGGCCTTCAGAATGTTGCGAACCACTTGCCTGATGATACAACATCCATCCTGGAATCCCTGATTGCTCAGAATGCTGAGAACCACTCGCCTGATGATACAGTGTCACATCCCAGAAGCCCTGAATGCTCAGCAACACTGCTGTGATAACCTCAAATTTTGGGTTATAGTAAGTTAATTGCTGCTTCACCTCAGTTGCACAGAAACTGAATAATGTTCTTTGTCTGCAGGTGATCTGTGAGAATCTGGTGAAGAGTAATCAGGCACTGATAAATGCACATCCTAGCTTGGTGTCTGTAGTCATGCAGCATTTTAGTCATACACCTCCAAGCAATGCTCCGAACAACAAAAAACAGCCTAGTCCAATTGAGACGTATGAAGGACTTCTAAACTTTGCACCTTTGGGTAAGTTGCACTGATCTTTGTTTGTAGCTGTTTGATTTCAGACTGTATTGTTTCATTTCTTATCACTGTATATTGTTTTAGTATTCTTAAGAACTGGTTGCTTTTGGCTATGACAGTAGGCGTTGAGTGCCTTACATCATAGATGTTGCATTAATGACTAATTAAGAACCATGTCATGAAGACATGTTGAAGTGGAGGTATAGCTCCACACTTTCTTAACCTTACAGTAGGTGGAGGTGAGTGGTCTGCTTCATGCTCTGGCCACTTTTCCTTTGAGGAAAGAGTTCCCTGTACTCACTGGATTGGCTTCAGAGTTAGCCTGTACATTGTGACAAAGAGAAAGAAATCTGCCTAGGCCAGGAACTGAACCCTCATTTTCCAGCCCATACGCAGTCGCTATATGTTGTGCTGCCTTCACTTGTTTTTGGTGCATCCAGAGGAAAAGCGAAATTCATTCCTGTGGGCTGCTTTTAGAGTAGTTATAACCCATGGGTCTTGCACAGAACTTCCACATGTGTGCATGCACGTGCACACACAGTCCCTCGGTGTTCAGTGCATTATGTAATATCTTATAGAATTATGATAGTATGCTGGTGGGCACCGGGGGCTTCTTTGACTGGAGGTAAAGTGGCCAGTGAAGCTGAGAAATCATCTACAGCAAATGCAAATGTAAGGAATATTTGTGGGTCTGTATCTGCGCTCTGTGTGTGTCTTAAAGGCTTTGCGCTTAATGAAGCACAGGGCAATGATTTGTAGATTATTTTTGCTCTGATTAGGCTTGGATGCTTTTGTACAGACTAACATACCTTGAATGTGGAATTGTGTAATATTATGTAATACTGTCAAAAAGAAATTGGTTGATAGAAATGTTTTCTGTGTACTTTTCATAATTTCAAGCGTCAGTTGATAGAAGTGCATCTTGTGTAGGTACCATAAGTTCGAGCAATCCCACAGCACAACCAGCCGATGTTCTGATACAGTCTGCGCCCCCTCATCGAAGAGCTCGAACTCCAGCTTGGTCCTATCACTTCTACCCAGATGAGACGTGGGTAGATCTGACTGTCACCCTTCCGTGCGCTGTGTTGCTGAAGGAGGTGCAGTTGCAGCCGCACGTCACCTCACTGGCAAGTAGGTACCTGTGTCGGACAGCAGCACTCAGACAGACCAGGACTTCATTTGAGTTCAGTTTGAGCATCTTTAGAGCGGCTGTGATCGAAACTGCCGTTGGAAGTTGTCGCATTGGTCTTGTCAGTGGATCTGGCTAGATGAGAATAGTTGTTAAGTGACTGTTCTTAGTATGGAGTAGAGACCAGGTACCCCACTGACACACCAGCCAGTGCTGGATCCTCATTGCAAAGAACTGAATTAGGTGCTGTTAGAATGACAGCACCATTACAGTGGTGAAGTCACTGTGCAGCCCAGATCTTTAGCCTTTCGGTGCTTTAGCATTTATGGACCCTGATTTCACCATCAGCACAGGACACAGAAAGTGTCCCTGCGTGCTCACAAGTTGATGCCATCATATTGGAGAGTAACACACATCTCTGTGTTGCCTGTACTCTCCAGGACACGCTGTATTCCCTGTGCTGGAACATGTTGGACCCTCCACATTCAGCAGAGGCCTTTTAGCTGTTTGACTTCCATGTGTTTAGCCTTACAAAAGTGCTAAGGGCTACACATTTCCATTTACATGAAGATGTCAAAGCCATGATGGTGCACTGATTGCAACAGAAGCCCAGGGGACCTGTGAACTGGTCTGTCGGTGAGATGCCTGCCTCAGCACCTGTAGGGATGATTTTTATTGGACTCTTTTTTCCTTCGCCCAGAACAAATCTCAAAATAGGTTTCATTGGAAGAAACTAATAGGTACATTATCAAAATTTATAGGTCCCTTGGCAACTGGCACCCAAAATTTTTTAGTCCTGATTATAATAAAGTTAAAGATAAGGTTGTCCTTGTCGATGCCATTAAGGTGTATGTGAGGAGTGAAGGTAGAACTAGACAGAGGTGAGTGGTCAGCTACATGCTTTGACTGCTTTACCTGTGGACAAAGAACTCTTGATACTAATTGCATAGGAGGCTGGATGGGTCCCAGAGCCAGTGTGGACATTTGGGAGAAGAGAAAAATCTCTTGTCCCTGCTGGGGATCAAACCACAGATCATCCAGCCTGTAGTCTGGTCAGTCAGTGTACTGAGGGTGTGGTCCCAGCTCCCTGTTTGTTGTTATATGATTTTACCACTGATCTTATGGGTCTGGTTTGAGGGAGCCTCTCAACTGTCTGGCACAGTTTCTTTTTTCTTTTTCTTTTCTTTTCTTTTCTTTAGCTTGTCCATCAGCCGTAGCTGTTGAAGTGTCACGGGACAGCAGCTCGGGTCTTACGCCTGTCTGTCCGCCGCTGTCCACAGCTGGACTCACTTTTGTTCGCCTTAGTCTTCCACAGCCTGAGGTAGTCACCAGTGTCCTGGTCAGATTGTATAAGCCACGAGATTCCTCAAATATTGGATTGTCTCAGATTCGACTTCTTGGTTCAACAACGTTTGGAGAAACAGTTTTTAAGACTGTCAATTTGGATGTTCCAGATGAAGAACAGCTTACAAAATCAAGGTATGCATTCTGTTCTGAATGGTGTTTTGGACAAAGTGCAGTTACTGCAGTTGTTTACAAAAAATATTCAGAATAATCAGTTGAGTTAATCTCACTTGATTTTTTTGGCAAAATTAATGAAAGTACTGGACTAACTGTGATATTCTTTGTGCTTATTGTGATTTTTAGGCATTGAACTGGGTTTATACTTCCATGCACTCTTCTTGCAGGAATGATATGTTTATTTATTATGTGCAAACTGCAGTTTTTCAGAAGTCAAGTTCAAGTCATATTTTGCAGGTTTTGAGGTTCTCACAGTGGTTTGCTGAAGATTCGATTATTGTAGAATATGACGCTGTGTCAACTGGCAAATACGTATTGATGTTTCAAACGACCATAATGGCATCATCTTCAAGATCAAGCAGTCCAACTTCTCTTGGATTGTTTGACCTCAAAATTTAAGGGACTGCATCTCTTCACATCAGAGACTACACACCCAATGATGTGGCATCATGTTTCAATAAGACTTGAATCTTCAAGTCATTCCTCTTACAGCATAAAATAATAATTAATATTTTTGTGTTGCTATAAGACAAAAATGAAAGAAGCAAACTCTGTGTGTGTACTTAATATTACGCATTTTCCGTGCAGTTGCTTTACACATGTAAGTTTTTTTACCATCAACCAGTGCAAAATAAATTTATTTTTACACTCCTACATGTTTCGGCTGACCATTTCAGCCATCATCAGGGAGTCAATGTACATAGACATTTGCAGCATACATCGTGTCTCTGAATGATAATTGTCTTAGTCACTGTTTTTACAGTTTAAAATACATATGCTAAAATGCGATGTTATTACATAAAGTCTATATAAAGTCTGTCTCCAAACATCCGTCTCCCAACCAATTCCAGGTTTTGTAGGGTGGAGACCCCTGGCTGTAGTACCTGGTTGTTTACTTCTTAGGTAATATCTCTGTGCTGTGTGTACAGTAAAAATAAATTTATTGTGCAGTGGTTGGTAGTAAAAAACTTACAAATGTGTGTGTGATTCATCCCCAGTGATATAAGAATTTGTTACTGTAAATAGAAGCACAGGTCACTGACAGAACATTAATAATGGAGCATCAAACTGCTTGTTTGCAGTTTGGGTTGGCTAAGGTTGTTACATCACTGCCTGAGCCTGCCCAGGCAGGGTTCTGAGTTAGCAACTGCTGTACTGACATCAACAGCGGGTGTCCCCGGTCTGCTGGAGGCTTGCTGTGGTCTGCTGTTGATCCCTGCACCATCACCTTCACTGTTCACACCAAACTTGGAACGAGTCCTTCTTAAGCTTGGCTTACATAACCGTGATCTGGGACTGAAGCTGATAAATAACCTTCTGAGAAATGGAGCAGCTGCTTTTCTCCAAGGTACATGTGTCTGTAAATTCAGTTATTCATGGAGCAGCCTAGGATCATAAGAGCATGAAATTTTGAAGAGAAGGCAGTGACAATATTGAATTGCACATGCTGATAACACTGGAGGCCACGGGACGTACTTGTTGGGGATTGGTGGAATGAAACAAAGAAAGCAAATTCGTAAATGAACTTGGTATTTTTTTTACTGTGTTTACACAAGGCATGTGTAACAAGTAAGTTTCCCTAGCCCGTAACTTTTACGTTGAGCATTTTATTTTTCAGTAGGAGGCAGTAGTTGTGCAAGGAGTGACATTTAACAGATGGTGCAAGAGTCAGTCAGTCGGTCAGTCAGGCAGTCGGTTGGTCAGTCAGTTGCTTTTCCATGGATAAGTTGATGTGCTGTGACAGCAACATTGGAAACTTGGTCCCATGAAAGAAGTTCGTAGCATGATCTGCTCTGTGAGTGAAGCATTTCTCCTCCTCGAAATTCACCACCAATTGATACGGGTGTTAGGTGATGATGTAATGATAGTGCGGCATGTCAGGAAATGGTGCAGATAGTTTGAAAATGGTCGAACGGATGTCCGTGATGATGATCGTACTGGTTGACACATCACATCAGTGACAGGTGTTAATACAGCAGGAGTGGAGGAACTGATTTTGGATAACTAGAGTCACAGTTTCAGAGTTATCTGCTGTATGGCAGCTGTCCATTGAAACTGTTTCTGAGTGGTTGTGAATGGATGAGCCTGATTTCTACTGTATCAGAATTACTAAACACATGCCAAGATGGGACGCATGCATTGGTGTGCTCAGGGATTGTGTGTAAAATAAATGACACTTAAGTGGAGTAAATGAGCTATGTTTAATGTTTATGACATGGGAAACTTTCCTTGTTGAACATCCTACATAACATGTAGATGCAACAAGACAGTGTACATTTAAGAAGTGGTTTTAGTTCTCTCACAGAACTTGGTAAGGCCACAATTGAAACCCATATCATTGACTCTTGCTGAACTTTTTTGCCCAACATTGAAATGCAATGGAGTTTTTAATTTCATGTCATAAAGCTACACACAGTGCTGTTTTAAGACCTTGGGCAAGGTATTTTAATAAAAGTCTCTGATACCAAATTTAATAAAGAACATTTGAGGTCTCTGTTATGTGTACAGCATTGAAGTGTGTTGATACTGAAGGTTGTGAAGAATGCTGTCATGGGCTGTGATTCTGTGTCATTTGGATCAACATTTTGAAGGAATCTGCTGCCCAGTTGTCACGGTGGAAGGTATCACATGCTGTTGCATATGCAGAATGTGTCGTGACGGTTAGTGCCATGTATATGTGAAGTGCTGACAGTGGTTAATGGTATCAGAACTCCAGATGGAGTACAGCTGTGTAAAACTGAAACCTATCATCTTGGCTGAAAAGAAAAATTGAACCACTGCCACCTAGCTTCGCACATTTGCCGCAGTATGTGATTTTGGCCACTTACTGTTGCTTTGTCTGGACTACCTTACGTGACGAGGTCAGAGAGTGACACACTGACAAGACAAAATATTTCAGGATATTTTGAGGCAGAGCCAGCAATTGTTTCGCCTGTTGCTAGATGGTGCATGTAGCTACATTTTGCAGTACCTTAGACATCTAACGAACCAACAAACTGACAGTCCGACAGACTAAGTGACTGACTAACTCACTGGAGCAGATTCCTTCTGCAGAAGACATTCCCCACATTTTATGATACCTAAAGGTTCATTACTGTGTTTGTAAGAGTCCACCACTTGTCCCTATCCTGAACCACATGAAAGCAGTTCATGCCCTCCCATCCAATTGTTTGAAGATCCATTTTAATATCATCTTTCATGTATGCCTGGGTCTTCCAAGTGGTCTGTATGTATTTCTCTTTTCTCCCTTATATGCCACATGCATCACCCATCTTATCTTCCTTGATTTGATCACCTGTATTGTATTTTGAACATTAGCACATTATTTGCTATGAATTTCTTTGCTTTTAAATTTTGCACATCAGTCTGGAGCAGCTGAAATGTCTCCACTTGAGAGTTGAAACAGTAATTTAGGTCCCAGTAGTGAGGGTGTTGAAATGTAAGAATGGAAAGAATTTTTAAATTCCTGGTAGCAGATTTTCTCTGTCTTCAGTTGTTAGTATGTGTGTTCTGCCACTGAAGTTAAGTCTCTCTAATGCACAGGTTCATTGCCTGTTGGCCAGTCGATTTCATCAACGTCTGCCATTGTAGATTCAGTAGTGGAGCTGTTGTACCAGTTGTGTACCACACAGGATGAGGCCACAAAGGAAAGAGTGAATGCTCTGCTCTTCTGGCTGCATGAAACTGGAAGTGCTGCTGTTCAGGTTGGTGTTTATGGGTCACCTTATGTTCTTTTGGGATGTGCTGTGGGTACAGCAGGTGTCTCAAGAGTACACACACAGCTTCATGTCGCAGAAGACTGTCTACCTTATTAGGCCCTTGTGAGTGGTTGGACTTTGGTTGTCATGCCAACTATTGTTACCAAGTTGTGTGTTCTATATGATGTATGCACTTTTGGTGAAAAATAGTTTTTGAAACTGAGATACGATGTGTTTGCTGTGAGGTACGGGGTGAATTTGAAGAAACAGTTGAGCATGAAGCATATAATACAGCATAGCGCCACCATTTGATATTTTAGGTTCTCACAGCAGTGTTGCTGAGGATTCAAATGTTTTGGGATGTGACGCTCTGTAGGGTGAGTGGTTCCAGATGTTTCAAAGGAGGGTCAAGCTGTCACACTGGCAGATGAAAGCACTGTGTTCCTTTGACATGTAACGTCCCAGAACACTTGAATCCATAACACTGCCAGATGGCAACACTCGAGTAGATGAAATCAATGCATGCATTGGTGTGAAAGAGGCCACATGAATGTGTGTGTGTGTGTGTGTGTGTGTGTGAACATTATGGCAGCCAGTTGTATGATGGACACGTGCCTGCTAGTTGCAGTGTTCAGCAAGGTGAGAAGTTCAGACTTCACAATGTTCAGGATGTCATTTGTCAGTGCAGTTTTGTTTCTCAAATGTCAGTGTCTTACACTCCCTCTCATTTTTCACATTGTTTACTGTAACATATTGCATACCTATTGAGTATCATTTAGGTCCATCACAGAACAGGAGAATGCAGAGTGATATTTGCTGTCCAGTACTGGGTTCAGTCACACTTTATCCAACACTGAACAGAACAAATACAGCATAGGTGTGATGAATTTTACAATACTGTGCACTTGCAGAATTACCATTCATGTGTATCAGTCATTAGTGTAATCACATTATATTTATAGTCCGACAAATGTACAATTGTACATTTGTCGGAATATAAATATAGAGATAAAATGTATGGAATGAATAATATTAAGTTTGTAATCACTTTCTGTCATTACAACCTTTGTTTTACAACTGAAAGTAATTTTTATGATTAGAGTAACAGTTTTATACAGGTGTTCCTCTTCTCACTGCCTCAGTAGCTGTAATGGGATGTTGTTATGGAAATACATGAGGCCTTAATGAACTGGTGTTTTTGGAAACAGTTGAGGCCTTATCACCAAATTATTAAACTCTTTCACAGAACCATTGCTATGCTCGAGCACATAAGAAATGAATAATTGAGGGTCAAGGAAGAGATAAATTTGTGTAGTAACAATCCATGCCCTTTGTTTCTCAAGTTGCATGCAAACATTGCTGCAGAATTCAATGTTACATTAATTTACTTAGATTTTTGGAAGCAGAAACATAGTTATGACCCCCTTTGTAGATCAGTGAAGTGAATACTGAGGTAGTACCACACCACACTGTGTGTGCCATATAGTTCATCATTCCCACTTGTCTTACTGTGTCTCATTTACTGCTATGTACAATTCATGATCTGTGCAGTGTAATATCCATGTTGTATGCAGTCAACATCTTTGTTTCGCGACTGCACTGTTACTCCTACCAGGCACTACAAAGGATGTATGCTTCTTTCAATGTACAGAATAAGCAACATACCAATACACAGAGTGGTGAAATTTGGTCCCCATCATCAGCCTATGTACACAGTGCAGCAGCCATCTTGTGGGCAGGACATGAAACTGGAGTTAATTATGATCTGCCAGGGATGGTTACAGCAGATCTGTTTAGGTAGGTAACTACAATAATGCAGTATTGGGTATGTTGTTTGTTTGTGGACCATTGCAAACAGTGTAATAATCTTGTTAAGGTAAAAGTGATATTGTCCATTTGCATGTCATGGAGGCATATTTTGGGTGAAGGTATAGCTCCACCCATTCTCAACCTCTGCATTAGATAGGGGTTAGTAGTTAGCTCCATGTCCTGTCACTATGCCTGCAGTAAGGACTTAAAGAGATGGTTTGAAGTAACTCAGGATAGAGTCTGCTTGCAGGGTGTTGTGAACGCAGTAATGACTCTTGTGTCTCCTTGAGGGTTTATTTTTTTTACTACTAGCTGTGTCGTGATTATTTTCTCAACAAGGATTTCGTTCCATGATTTTTTTTTCTTTCTTTCTTTCTTTTCCCCAGTACAGTACAGTACAGTACAGTAAAACTTGCCTGGGCTCATCCCCAGTGCTTCAGTTTTCCACTGTCAGTATAATTCCATCAATTTTCCACATTGCTTTGTTCATCTGGTGGACAGAGTGGCACTGGGACAGGTTTTTCTCCCAGTATTTCAGTATTCACCTGTCAGTGTCATTCCACCAGTGCTCCATACTCATTTATTGGTTTGTCACCAACAGTACAAAATCTTAGCAGCTAACAGCATTGTGAAATAGAACATACTTAATAGGTAATTTATTTCTTTTCCAGTATTTTGTACAAGTGGACATTAATTCTGCCAGCTCACTCAGCTCTAAAAAGAGCTGTTGACACATTGCTGTGTTCAATGTGTTACATTAAACCAGCTCTCTTTCCAACACTGCTTCAGCGTATGGGTGTTCTGGTACCCAACTTGGCAACACATCACAATGCTTCAATCTCCGATGATAGGTAACTTACAGGTTGCATTAATGTATTTTTGTGTGCAGTGTGGCAACTTGTACAGTCTGTTTGGCTGTCACTTTGATATGTTGTGTGTCTGTTTTGTGTATAGGAAAGATCATGAGTTGGATGAATTGTATGCTCCAATCTCAGATGACTCAAAAGAGCAGGCGATTGGGAATGAACAGAGTAATGATACTGGTGAATGGTACAATCATCTAATGATCCAGGACCTTCAGAGAATGAGCTTAAGTGAATGTCAGCTGATGACAGTAGCAATGGCATGTCAGTCTCCTCCAGCCATTCACCAGTTGTTGGATTCAGGATTACCAACTGTGTTAACCCATGGGATCCTAGGTCAGTATGACTGAATACCTTCTGTCACATGCAGTGTTCACATCACACACTACTGACGTGAATACCTTCTGTCACATGCAGTGTTCACATCACACACTACTGAGGTGAATACCACGAAATACTAAAAACTTGATGTTGGCCAATTCAAAATACTATATAACTTTGAAGTAATTTTCACACATCATCTGAGAAGGTATGACTTACAAACTTTTTAATAAAGATTATTTGGAATTTGGTTACTTTGTAGTTTGAAGCAGAGTTCACCACCTGTTAGGTACTGAAAGCATGAATAATTTGTTTTATAAATGGGCAGTAAATGGTGTGGTTTGTTTTGTGGAGGAGGAGTACACACCTGCTTTTCTCCAGATGCACAGATTTTGGGAGACTTTTCAGACTCAAGCGGGGGCTTAATCTGTCTTCCAAAGTCAGTTCCTCTATGTGTGCTCCCCCCCCCCTCCCCCTCCCATCACTGATGTGCTGGGTCAACTAGTGCAAACATGATTGTGGATGTCCAACCATTTTCAAACTCTGTGCTACTTTTTCTGACATACTGCTGAATGTCACGAATTCCACAACAGTGAGCAAGTGGAAATAGCTTTTGTGAATGGCTGTGAATGTGGGAGTTAGTGTGCTCGTGGGTCAAATAAATGAGCTACATTTACTGCTCTAATGGCTTTTTATTTAATTATGACCCATGGAATCTTACTTGTTGAACTTTGTTTCTGTATTAAAATTTTTATCCTCAGTGAAGTATTATAGAGTGCAACATTTTTACTCTCGGTGAAGTATTATGAGTGTAACATATTCACTGTCCTTGAAGTATTATAAAGTGTAACATTTTTACTGTCATTGAAGTGTTAAAGAATGTAACATTTTTACTGTCCGTGAAGTATTATGAGTGTAACATTTTTACTGTCCATGAAGTATTATAGAGTGTAACAGGTACATTTTTACTGGCAGTGAAGTATTATGAGTATAACATTTTCACTGTCAGTGATGTGTTAGAACAGTTTATGTGACGATAATTAAATTTCTCAAACTTTCTTACCAGAATTTTGCACGCAAGAGCAGTGCCTAGGACAGAATAACCGCAAGCACTCTGATAAGATCCACAGTTTATCTTCAGCAAAGAGACAGGTGGAGCAGTCACGAATGACAGATGCTGATAAGGCAAGTGAAAGGGATGGAAGAACACATCTACTGTCGAACTCACAAGGTAAGTTGTCTTTTGTGGTGAAGGAGTTCATACCAGTATTGTGTTCACTTAAGTTGCTATTCTAACTTGGATTTTAGTGATTTGTCATTGTTAATAGCATGGGGTGATCAGATGAAATAGCACAGTTCAACAGGTTTAAGTGTAGAATCTTTATTTTAATGATCTGTTGTTGTTAATAGCACTGAAATACTGAAGTGCAGAGCAGTTAATTGTAGAGTGTAATTGTGAGTTGTGGCACTGTCTGATGAGCCTTGATTCCTGCTGTGAGTTATTTGTAATACAGGATGGCCCAAAAATCAGTTAACCCAAAAAAAAATGTTTCCATATTAATATGTATGTTTGGGTTTAAGCTGTTGAACAGTGGTGTGAGTCAGCTGCACACTTTGTTTCTAATTCAGTTACTCCAGTTTCACGCATGTAAATTTTTTGTAAGGAATAAGGCATTTACATTTTACTGATTGGTTAACTGAATTTTGGGCCACTGAGGATTGCATAATGTGGCTAAATTTTGTTCTGCTAACAGAATTTAATGGTATAAAGTACCTTATATATATGAGATCTGCGGTCTTGGATATTACTTGGCGTCATGTGGTAATTGTTTACCGACATTTGGGGACAACGTATTAGTCAAAGGTCAAGAGTCCGAGGAGAAATGAAAGCCGGCACCGTGACATAGATTCTATATGTGAGGTGGTAATCAGTAAGCATGGTGACACCATTAGAGTTGAACCGGGGATGGGGAGGGGTGGATAGAGACAGCGTTAGGAGTGTAGTGAGCTGAGGCTGATGGAAAAACATGTGTGGAATAAAGTAAGAGAAAGGGAGGAAAAGATAAAGATAAATGAATAATATAAAAATAAAACAAAAATATAAGAATTGAAATTAGAATAAACAAACAAATTAGGGGAAGAAAAAACAAAACAGCTTGAGCGAGGGAGAAGGGAGACACGTAAAGTGGCTGGTGGGTTACCTAGTAGGCGAAAACCGGTTCCGGCGCGGCCGAATCACTGCCTAGTGCAGAAAGGTGATAGTAATGGGAGAAAAATGTATGGAATGCAGCAATAACAAGGAAGGGAAATACACCAAATGAACGCAAGCATGAATGAAAAAAAAATTATGAATAAATAATTAAATAAGAATAATAAAAATAAAAATAGAAAAATAGAGGAATAAAAATAAAAAATATGAAGAAGTAAAAAATAAAATGAATAAATAAACAAAAACAAAACTTGAAAAATAAATAAAAATAATAAGTAATATGTAATAAAAGGTATAAAAAATAAAGAAAATTAAAAATAAAGAATATTAAAAATAAAAAATATATAAAAATAAATCAGTCAATAAAATGACTAGGAGAATACAAAAAGAAGAATAAAAAAGGAAATGGAACCAGACAGCAGATGGAGGAGTAAAAGGTGGGGAAGAAGAGCAGTTAGAGCCGGGGAAAAAGTGATAGAAACAGATGGAGCTATAAGGAAAGCAGCACTGGGAAATGGGAGAATGTGGACAAGGAAGAGGGAGAATGTGGTCCTCACAAGGACCGTGGGCTAGTCACCACTAATTTGGGGGGGGGGGGGGGGGGCGGACTACTTTCTCTAAGGAGGCGAAAGAGAAGTTTGCATGACCCACTTAGAGTCAGGTCATCCTCCCTGTTCATATTGTTTGGGTGGAGCTCCAACTCGATCGTCTCCCTGATGAGTCGGTTCATGTAGCGGATTTGATAGACAGGATTTGTGTGTCTTGGAATTTAATGTGATCATGATTGAGCCTATGTTCCGCCATTGCCGATTTGTCTGCATGTCCAAGCTGTATGTGCCTGTTATGCTCTTTAATCCTGGTCTCAATGGACCGACCAGTCTGTCCGATGTACACCTGGCTGCACGCACAGGGCATGCTGTACACGCCTGGAGTCCTCGGCCCCATATCGTCCTTCACAGGACGGACGAAGCCGGAGATCGTCCTCGGTGGCAAGCCCACACTCTTAATGTTGTGCCTGCCCAGCATTCTGCTGAGGCGGCCGCATGTAATCTGGACATATGGCTGGAGGGTGACTGAGGTGGGCTTATCTTTAGACTGGGAGGTTCTCACATTCGGGTTAAGGGCACGTTGTATCTGCTGACGACTGTGCACATTTTCCTTGGAAGCGGTCTTAAGGAACTCCAACTCACCATGGAGGCTCTCCTTGTCACACATAGTCCTGGCCCTGTGCACCAAGGTTGCAAGAACAGCCTGTTTATTGGAAGGGTGGTGATGTGATTCAGGTAAAGGTTTGTGTGGGTAGATTTTTGGTATACTCAATGACCCAGGGAGCCGTCCGGTCTCCCATAGATGTCAATGTCAAGGAAAGGAAAGTAGCCCTTGTTTTCCATCTCCATTGTAAATTGAATATTCCTGTGAAAGTCATTCAGATGGTCAAGGAATCCCTCCAGCTTTTCTGGTCCGTGTGGCCAGATGACAAAGGTGTCATCCACATAACGAAACCAGCACAGCGGTTTGTGGCTCGCTTGTTTTAAGGCCTTCTTCTCAAAGGCATCCATAATGAAGTTAGCGATGACGGGAGAGAGCAGGGAACCCATAGCCACACCATCAGTCTGCTCATAGAATTGTCCACCAAAGGAGAATTTATGTGGAAGTGAGGACATGCCTAAATAAGGCCAGGATATCTTCACTAAAATGTTGGCTGAGGAGGTTAAGGGACTCCACAATACGTACCAGGGTGAACCTTATATATATGTTTAACTTCTTATGTGCCACTGGTTTCTTGTGACTGGCTTGCACCATACTGTAAACAGAAATGGCTAAGTGTAGCATAAAGACACAGCCCAGTAGGTGCAGTGACATCATGTTCATTGTATACAGTGTGTAAGCTGATTAGACATAAAAAGAGCATTATGAGAGAGTTGTCTTGAAGTATTGCATAAAAAAGGTAAAGCTTACCCTATAACAGGCCATGAAGGTCCAGAGGGGGAATAGCGGTATAGCTGTACACTTTCTTTAACCTCAGCACTAGATAGGGTGGGTGGTTAATGCCACATCCTGGCCGCTTTACTTCCGGTAAAGAGACCGTTACCCATTGTACAGGAGGCTGGGTGGGCCTCAGGGCTGGTCTGGACAGGTAGGAAAAATCTTGCACTCACCGGGGTTTGAACCCAGATCGTCCAGCCTGTAGTGAGTTGCATACTGACTACACTATTCTGGCTACCCTTGAAGTATTGCATATGAGTATTATGTAATGAAAAAAAATTCAAAATGTTTATTTCATTGAGGTTCACAAATTTGGTTTTAAAATGCCTAATCAGTTCACATTGAATGAAGTGTTCTGAAGTAATGGAATTTGATTCTGAAGTCAAGTGGCTTGTGTGAATGGCTGATAATACATATGATTTACATAGGGTATTGAACTAAGTTGTACTGGCTCATAGACTGTGCAGACCCTCTCATAGTTGTACTGGCTCATAGACTGTGCAGACCCTCTCATAGTTGTACTGGCTCATAGACTGTGCAGACCCTCTCATAGTTGTACTGGCTCATAGACTGTGCAGACCCTCTCATAGTTGTACTGGCTCATAGACTGTGCAGACCCTCTCATAGTTGTACTGGCTCATAGACTGTACAGACCCTCTCATATTTGTACTGGCTCATAGACTGTACAGACCCTCTCATAACTGCGTTGCTGCTTGAATGATGCTGCTCATTTAGCAGTGCTCAGGCCCATGTTAAAAAAAAAGGTCCCTGTGCTTGAACTATAATGAAGAAAGCCACTGTGTCAAAATCTGTAACGCTCATGAAACAGCAGTTTGTCATAACCCACCGATACACAGTTTTACAGGAGACAGAAAAAACTTGACAGATCATTAAGTGACCAACTCTTAAGCATGTTATGTTTTTATGATAATGTGAGGACAAGCAATTTTTTTGTGGACACAACATTTTGACAGAAGGTGTGTTTGTAACACAGCTGTCTAGTAATGTGGGAATCTCAGTTTGACAAATTGTGTGGGTTGCTACAAATTGCTGTTTCATGGGCGATATAGAATTCAACCTTCTTGCCACTTAATCTGAAATGTGTGCTTGTTCTTGTCATACTGTGTGATAATTGTGCAGTGATGGTGAATGTGCTTGTTATTCCCATGTTAGTGCTTGAACTTTTACAGTTAATAAGTGTTAGCATTGACAACTTGAAGTTGTTGTGTCTGTGTAGAAGAAAATGGAACACCCTCATTTCCAATATACATTTTATGTTTCAGAATCTTTATTGCTGTATTTGGGTAATTCAGTTACATTTTTTAAACTAATATTTATGTTTCATGTGACTGAAATGCATTTGTGAAAGCTGTGAGTTGCTGTAAATTCTCTATGTTGCATGCAGTCTTCAAATAGAGAATTCTGTAGCATCATGAGCATTTGTTGTTATTCCAGATGCTTTGCCAGTGTTGAAGGTTGACACCATTGCCATGGTTCTAAACTTTTTTGCTGAAGTTTGCGCTGAAGGCCGCATGAGGGACTGGTTAGGCTCCCCTGAAGGATCTGTTTTCTGGCTGCCACTTCTGAGTCTCTTATGCAATAAATCCAACTCTGGTGACAGTAGTGATGAAGGACAGAACAGGTACAATAATTATTTATATGTGTGTGTGTATTCATAGATGAGTATGATAATTTGGTACACTTAATCAACAGTTTTGTAATAATTATAAAATTTTAACCATCTTTCATTAAAGTTAGAAATGTGCTAATTCTGTTTCACGATTTACAGCAGCATATACGAGCAGTGTACCTATGTGCATACCTATATATTGGGTTGCATGTTCGCTTGTGGAACATACAACCAGATACAGTATATAGGTATGCACAGAATTGCTGTTACAACTTCGTTCTACCTAACTGAATATTCTACATATAATATTTTATATATCTTGTATACAGATTTTAACTGTTTTTAACTTAAGTATTTTAACATTAATTTCAGTAACCACAAGACAACAAAGACAACATTTTAAAGTGTATAACCTAACATGTACCTTTGAAGAAGGGCTGGTCTTTTTTAAAAGAGATGTCTCTGAAGATGAACCTCATATAAGGTTCGAAACATGTTGGACCATCTTCAATGAAATATATGTATTGAATAATATGAAATAAAAGTGTACATTTGTCGGATATAACCTAAATAAGCAAAAAAATGTACGGTATGAATAACATAAAAAGAAATTCAGTCTTTATTAAAGTGAAATTTCTGGTTCTATTGTATAGAACTGCAAGTGTGTACTGTGGTAACATGTTTGAAACCTCTGAACATCACTTACTGTATGATCTATGTACAGTTTGAAGGATTATTATTTGCTACAGTGGAATAAGTGAGCTGCACTTGACATTGTAGTGACTTTCTATTTAATTTTTTTGATGTAGGGAACCTTATTTATTGAACATTGCTTTGTTACCACCATCTAAAGGGTTAAAGATGGAGACAGTGTGTCTGTCCACAACATTGGTTCAAGATGGAGACAGTGTGTCTGTCCACAACATTGGTTCAAGATGGAGACAGTGTCTGTCCACAACATTTATACCCACTAAATAGTGTTGTAACCCAGGGAATCACAATATGAACTTCCAGTGTTAGGAAAACCTGACTGACCAAGTAACAAACCAACAAACAAACCAATCAGTTGACTCCATAGAGTAGTCACAGTTCTCAGTCATAAGGGCCCTGTCCAGGCCTGTCCGTTTAATTTGTTTAAAATCCATGTTATTTTTATGTGTCTAGGTCTGTCAAGTGGTCTCTTTCCTTCATACTTTTGTACCAAAATCTTGTATGCATTTCTCTTTTCCCCCCATACGTGCCACATGCCCCACCCTTGTCATTCTATGAAAACTTGAAATCTTATAAATTTGTGACAATACAAAATTCAAGCCACATGAAGAATATTTGTATGTGATACAAAAACAGACATAACTTCGGCACTTTGGTCATTTTGGAATTATTTGTATTGTATTTGGCTTTAGATATTGAAGGATAATGTGGCCACTCGTCAGACTGCATAGATTAAGTGAATACTGAAGTGGCAGTGTTCAGACTTTCTACCACAGTTCGTGATGTGCGTGTAGTTTTATGTTATGTGCCCAGTGTTGAAATTTACGACAAATTACTGTTTGAAATATATCCTTCCTCCAGAAAAAATTGCCCTTTGTGGAAAGACCCATGATTTTTTATCAATTAGTATCATATATGATGCATATTTAGTGGGTAGTTTTTATGTGTGAAGGTATATGAGAAATATGCAATCACTTGGAGTATGTGGATCGTAGCCAAAGTGGGTAAGTTGTAATACTTTTAAGCTAACTTTGGCACTGAGTTGCTTGGGCTATGTTGTCATTACTTCCAGTAGGTTTTAGGGATTAATTCAATATTAACCTTTAGCGTACGGAGTTATTTTCTCGAGTTGCCCTTTAAATCGAGATAACGGGCCTACTTTACGGCACAAGCCCTGCTTGAGCGAGTCTGCTGTCCCCGCGTGGGCCCTTTAAGTTTTTGCGCTTTCGTTAAAAAAAACTAATATTATTTGATCCAGAAGAGATAAATAAATTGAATTGCTTCCATTTTGTAGAAAATGAAAGAGGCTTTTATCTGAGCGCTTTATAAAGTCAGCTTGTATAATTTCTGCCTAAATACACACAATAAAGTTCCGTTTTCATATGAATTTGCAGTTTATGTCGTCTTATTTGGGGCTGTTAGCGACATCTATTATGAAACAGGCTTTTAGCAGAGCGTTTTATAAAGTCAGCTTGTATCCTTACTGCCTAAATACACACAATAATGTTCCGTATTTGTATGAATTTGCAGTTTATGTCGTCATATTTGAGGCTCTTCGAGATATCTCTGTTATGAAACAGGCGTTTAGCAAGCGCTTTATAAAATGTCAGCTTGTATCCTTACTAATGTCTCGTCTCTCCTACTCAATGAACACAGTTTATTTATCTGAAGCATGCTCAAACGTAACACTAGCCTCTGCTAGCAGTCTAAACATTGGAAGGTTTTTAGGCGTCACTCATTGCAGAAGCATTCCACACCGCTTATAGCGTATAAGTATCTAAACTTATCTAAAGAATGTACAACCGTAAATGAAATAAAACGCTGTTCAGTAACAGTACCTTCGCTAATCTTTCTATATACACTATAAACTTTGGTTCTATCAGCTACCCACAACGCTTATAGCAAAACAGAACTATATCCCGAAAGAATTTCCAACCTCAGTCAGAGAAAACGTGTTTTTTTAACTAAAATAAATATTCAAAACACAAAGAGAGTACTCACATTCAAGAAATAATTGAAGAGTGTTATAAATTTAAGACAAATAGCACCTACAAATAATATAAAAGGATTTTTTTTAATTTTCTGTTACGACAAAGACAACAGAGATTTAGTACATTTTTGCACAGGAGTCTTCCTGCTCTGCAAGCGTGGGCTGACTTCTGACGTAATTTTCTTTGAAACGAATTGAATGCTGCCTTTGATAGTGATACAGTAAACACAGAGCTGTCCAGAGAGCTATGATTCTCTGCACATACGAAACTCCAGTGACCACGCAGTCAGTAGGAAAAACAACTTGCGTAAAGAAGTACGCTTAGCTTTCAACCAGATGAATAAAGAAGGCTAATCAATGCTTGCTACCAGAGATTCTTCCTGGGGTAAAGAGGTCGGAACGTGAAGCAGACCAAAAATGTCTTCTAAAGCGGAGGAGAGTGGAGATATACACTTTGCCTACATCAATCAGGGCTTAGGCAGCAAAGTAGAGTGGGGGATTTAAATACCCTCTGGGTCATATATGATACGCACGGAAGCGTAAGGTTAAGATAGATTATAATCTTCTGGGGTGTGATGCCAAGTAGTTTTTTGATCAGTGCCAGTGTTTTGGGTGAACCACCCATCTTCCTACATCTTCATGAACGTAGCCTTTTTGTCCAGAATATTGGTGCCCTGTCTGCCAGGTGAGTGATTGGTTGCTTGCTTGCTTGATTTATTTATTGATTGATTGGTTGGTTGGTTGGTTGGTTGGTTGGGCCTTAGTTGACCCTTGGACCGTGACCGCTGGGCTGTTCGTTACATGCAGAACTACATGGTGGTTACTTTCCAGAAGACCGTTATGTGAGTTCACTGCTGTGAGAACCTTCAGTTTCATATTCAAAGACTGATACAGAGATGGGTAGCTCTTTGTTATACTCTGCAAATTGCACTAATTTCTACAGCCGTGTAATGAAGAAAATTGCAATTAAATGAGCTAATATTCACAAATGTTGCAGAATGTTGCTAGTATTTTCAACCAGTTGATGTGTTGCAACTGACGCGGTTGCATATGTATTGATGCATGTGTACATATCGCTGTTGATCACAGGTGTGAACTTTCAAGTGAGTCACTCTCTGCTCTGGAATCTGCTATGGTCAAGTTCCTGTCTCGGTGCTGTTGGTGCCATCCGTCAAATCAGAAGCTGCTTTCAAGGGTTCTCTGTGATGTTATCAGTCAGCAGAAGACAGTACATCAAAGTAAGGATGCGTTGTGAGATTTGAGTTTCTGACAGCGGTGTTGCTGAGGGTTCAAGTCTTCTAGGATGTGATGCTGTGGTGTTGGGCGAGTGGTTCCTGGCATTTTGAAGGAACATAATGCATTCGTTATCAAAGTTTAAGCAGACCTTCTTCTTGGACTGCTTGACCCTGAAGATGGAGCACTGAGATCTTTAAAAATGTCAAGAATTGCTCACCCAGTGACATAGCCTCACATCCTGAGAGACTTGAGTCCTCAGAATACTGTGCTGTGAAAATCAGGATTAAACCCATTACCATAGAATTTCAGTAAGAGAAAGGCAGTTCTATTGCCTCCAGAGTATGGAAGTGAATGCAAAATTGTTGTTATTCTTCTGTTCACTATTGTCTGCTTCTCCCTTATTCCATACAATTCATCATTCACAAATTGTCCTCCCATACCACATTTACTGCTGTGTAATGGTTGAAATCTGTACATAATAGTTAATCTAAAAGAAGCGTATTTAATAAAACATGTATGTTGATTTTGTCCTATGTATCCATGTAAGTTTGCACTGAGAAACTCATTTTGGTGCATTGTGACTCTTCTGGGCCATTGGTATACATTTTGTCTCCCTGTAATTTCAGATGTTACCTTTCTGCATGGCATTTCTGGCTTTACACGTCGACTGGTGCTGCAACTCCTTCTTGAGAATGAGAAACTCTTTGTGTTTGTGAAGTCCAATTTTCCTCTCCAGCGGAGTAGCCTGGCTGTGACAAGTAACGCCCCGTACCAGCCTCGTTATGGTATTGGTCACCAGCATCAACTTCTCTACCTAAGCACACAAACAACCTGTGCTGATATACTAAAACATGTATCAGGTTAGTTAAAGCATTTTCTACATGACCTGCTGCACAAATTAACAGGTCCCAAGCATCAGGTTATTCTGCGTCTAAAGATTTCTGTGTTGTGTCCAGTATTGTGTAAAACATTGTTATAGTGTGTAGGTGCATTTGCAAGACAATTGCCAACAGTGAGTGTTAGCTTCAGCGTGTCTGTCCATGTGCATCAAACGGATCGACACCCACCAGATGGAATTTGTGAACTTTCGTATTTGAGGTTTTTCACTATAAGTTGTAATCACATTCAAATTTTGATTAATGTCAGACAGAAATAACAGACACTTTACGGGAAGACCTACATACATTTATGACCTCGTGCTAGTGCTGATCTTCATAGTTGGGACAGGCTGTCTTCTGTATGAGGTATGTGCAGAGGCTGGAGAAACAGTTTTTGTAATTGAGACAGGCTGTGTTCTGTATGTGATACATGCAGAGGCTGGAGAAACAGTTTTTATAGTTGAGACAGGCTGTGTTCTGTATGTGATACATGCAGAGACTGGAGAAACAGTTCTTATACTTGACACGGACTGTGTTCTGTATGTGATACATGCAGAGGCTGGAGAAACAGTTTTTATAGTTGAGACAGGCTGTGTTCTGTATGTGATACATGCAGGGGCTGGAGAAACAGTTCTTATACTTGACACAGACTGTCTTCTGTATGTGACACATGCAGAGGCTGGAGAAACAGTTTTTATAGTTGAGACAGGCTGTGTTCTGTATGTGATACATGCAGAGGCTGGAGAAACAGTTTTTATAGTTGAGACAGGCTGTGTTCTGTATGTGATACATGCAGAGGCTGGAGAAACAGTTTTTATAGTTGAGACAGGCTGTGTTCTGTATGTGATACATGCAGAGACTGGAGAGAAACAGTTCTTATACTTGACACAGACTGTCTTCTGTATGTGACACAAACTGTCTTCTGTATGTGACACATGCAGAGGCTGGAGAAACAGTTCTTATAGTTGAGACAGGCTGTGTTCTGTATGAGGTATGTGCAGAGGCTGGAGAAACAGTCTTTATGGTTGAGACAGGCTGTGTTCTGTATGCGATACATGCAGAGGCTGGAGAAACAGTTCTTATACTTGACACAGACTGTCTTCTGTATGTGATACATGCAGAGGCTGGAGAAACAGTTCTTATACTTGACACAGACTGTCTTCTGTGTGAGGTATGAGTAGTTAACATCTGGGGCAATAAGAGAGTGAACATGCCAGAAGTCTTATGCTCTGCAGACATTTCCATCTTGTTATGTAATCGTATTTGCAAAAATTTGTGTTTTGTAGTTGTGATTTTCTCCTTCAGTCCATGGTATCATCTACTGGCAGAACCTGAAACCTTACTATGCATTAATCCTTTGGCACCAAATGGCACATGCTGCCTCACAGGATGGAGTGTATAATTTCCAAACGATGCAGCATATGTGTCGACCAATTTTTGGCCACTCTTGTATGGCCCTGTTGGAGTTTCTTCTTGGCCTTTTGCTTTGTGTGTGTGTGTGTGTGTGTGTTTGTACGCGCGTGCATGCATAAAAACTGACGTTATTTAATTTAAATGCTGGTGCACCTTGAATGAATTCCAGGGTCAAAGTTTTAAAATCCTCTTATGCTGACAGCTGTGTCAGGTGGTTCATATACACCACTGTTTCAAAGACCAGTTTGCGTCTTCATCACTGGGCTTGTGATCGGACTTAACGCCCAGTCTGTTCCGTGTATATACTCACATAGGATTGGTCTTGTACAAGTTCATGAGTCACTGGGGTTTGTGGCTTGTGACCTATTGTGAAGCCAGCCTCTTGAGGTATACATCTAACAGAGCAGAATGTGTATCAAGTCATCAAAACCCTGGTGTTGGAAACAGAATCAATCTTTGAAACAGTGGTGTATTTGAACCACCAGATGGGGCTGTCAGCCTGAGAAATTTTATTTAATTTGGATCCATGAAATCTTCAAGACATTCATCTTACCATTCAAGCTACATCACCAGTGATCAGAACAGTATCAAATGTTGTAATTGGCATAACTAGTGATTTTAAATTTGGCACCATCTGAATCGCTGCAGACATGTACTGAGTGACCAGATAATATGCTAGCTGAGCTCCCTAACACTGTGCGTAGCTGCAGTCGGCACAGCGTGGCCAGTGCTAGGCTCATCTCAGAACAGACAGGCAGCGTTATATCTCTTTTAGAAACATTTGCACTGTTGGGAGTGCATTTATAGCTGCAGTCACCATGGATTTTTTTTAAAGGAATAGAAAACTCTTGGTGGTGTGTGTGTGTGCAGTGCTTCCCCTTTCTCCAGCTTGCCTCCTTCATCTTGATGCCATCAACTAGCACGTAATGTGGTCACTACTATACTTCATGCATCTAACCTACATCTCACTTCTGTTCTGTCTTCCATTTGTTTGGACCTTAAAGCTATAACTTCCTGGAAAGCGCTGCTACAGAAGCAGTTGTTTTCATCATGAAGTGTGCTGTTGGCTGTTGGGGCTGAGCCTGGACTTTTACTGCAGTGTTGAAATAAGTGCCTTTGTAGGCAAGGTGATTATGTTTAAAAAGGCTGTACTTATTTGCCTTGAATGCCATAGTATCGTACCCGTACAATTAAGTCATGTGTGAAGTTTGACGTTCTCTCAGCACTGTTGCTGAAGTTGCCAGGTGTCTTGGACATGACGCTGTGTCAGTGGGTGCATAATTCCTAGCATTTTGAAGTCAGTATGATCATTCAGAATGTTGGGAACTACTCGCCCAGTGACACAGCAACATATCCCAGAAGACTGGAATCTTCAATTAAGCCCTCTTTATAAAATTGTGTTGCCACATTCTCAGGCCTCCATATTTGTTATGCTTATGTGCCATCTGAGGGACACATCAATGGTTGTGTGTAATTTCAATTTTATATTGTACTGATTTATGACTCTTCTTCACAGGATCGGGAAATTTGCTTCCTCTGTTGGGAGACGCAAAGGTCAGTGACAATGTGGCAGGTCTTAGTGGCACCAAGGATTCACGGAAGGAGTTATGGGAAATAGGTCTGGGGCTTGTTGATCAGTTGTCTGTGGCAGCAGGTGTAACAGCGAAGGATAAACGAGTGAAGGATGCGAAGAATGCTGCAGCTGCTGGCACCCGATCATCTTTTGCTAAGAAGTCTCGTTCGAGTGGGCTCACAGGTATGACAGCTGCAGTACTAATTGTATCACTTATTGTAAATGTTTTCCATTTTGTTGTGTTATCCATATTTCAGTTCAGAAGAAAAATTAGTGAACAAGTTAATTGTTTTGTATTGTATTGTATTTCATCCATAAATCATTACAGAATGATATTGGACATGTCCAGAGAGTAGTTACAGTAAACAAAATAAGAATGTGTATACATATTTACATGAAGTGAGATTGTGTCTGCCATTGGCCAAGTGGAGGTTTAGAATCTTCAAAGTGCAAGATGTGGTTATTGCAAAAATAAGACCTTGAACATGAGAGGGACAGTGCCGGTGTTTCACTGAATTTTCTCAAGTAGAATGTTATACATTGGTGTGTCAAATAGGAACCTTATGAACATTTTATCAGTTAGTTTAGTGCAGATAGGGTTGGTGCTCTGCCATGTTTATTTATCAACACAGTTCAAGATCTACTGTACATGGTACATGCTTCTGACACATGCCAGTGATTTACTGTACATGGTACATGCTTCTGACACATGCCAGTGACTTACTGTACACGGTACATACTTCTGACATGCCAGTGATTTACTGTACATGGTACTTGCTTCTGACACATACCAGCGACTTACTGTACATGGTACATACTTCTGACATGCCAGTGACTTACTGTACACGGTACATACTTCTGACATGCCAGTGACTTACTGTACACGGTACATACTTCTGACATGCCAGTGACTTACTGTACATGGTACTTGCTTCTGACACATGCCAGTGACTTACTGTACACGGTACATACTTCTGACATGCCAGTGACTTACTGTACATGGTACTTGCTTCTGACACATGCCAGTGACTTACTGTACATGGTACTTGCTTCTGACACTTGCCAGTGACTTACTGTACACGGTACATACTTCTGACATGCCAGTGACTTACTGTACATGGTACTTGCTTCTGACACATGCCAGTGACTTACTGTACATGGTACATACTTCTGACATGCCAGTGACTTACTGTACACGGTACATACTTCTGACATGCCAGTAACTTACTGTACACGGTACATACTTCTGACATGCCAGTGACTTACTGTACACGGTACATACTTCTGACATGCCAGTGACTTACTGTACATGGTACATACTTCTGCTATGCCAGTGACTTACTGTACACGGTACATACTTCTGACATGCCACTGACTTACTGTACACGGTATATACTTCTGACATGCCAGTGACTTACTGTACATGGTACATACTTCTGACACATGCCAGTGACTTACTGTACATGGTACATACTTCTGACATGCCAGTGACTTACTGTACATGGTACTTGCTTCTGACACATGCCAGTGACTTACTGTACATGGTACTTGCTTCTGACACATGCCAGTGACTTACTGTACATGGTACATACTTCTGACATGCCAGTGACTTACTGTACATGGTACTTGCTTCTGACACATGCCAGTGAATTACTGTGCATGGTACTTGCTTCTGACACATGCCAGTGACTTACTGTACATGGTACTTGCTTCTGACACATGCCAGTGACTTACTGTACATGGTACTTGCTTCTGACACATGCCAGTGACTTACTGTACATGGTACTTGCTTCTGACACATGCCAGTGACTTACTGTACACGGTACATACTTCTGACATGCCAGTGACTTACTGTACATGGTACTTGCTTCTGACACATGCCAGTGACTTACTGTACATGGTACTTGCTTCTGACACATGCTAGTGACTTACTGTACATGGTACTTGCTTCTGACACATGCCAGTGACTTACTGTACCTGGTACATACTTCTGACACATGCCAGTGACTTACTGTACATGGTACGTGCTTCTGACACATGCCAGTGACTTACTGTACACGGTACATACTTCTGACACATGCCAGTGACTTACTGTACACTGTACGTACTTCTGACACATGCCAGTGACTTACTGTACACGGTACGTGCTTCTGACACATGCCAGTGACTTACTGTACACGGTACGTACTTCTGACACATGCCAGTGACTTTTTGTGCCCACAGTTGCACCACTTTTTTTTTCTTCCCCACTTTTAAGGTTTTTGTTTGACTTGCTGTGTAAATTTTTATTGTTAGGACTCAGAAACTTGGGGGAAAGTGTGAAAAAACATAAATTTGAGAAAACGTAATTCGTTAAGATTTAACATTGTTCTTATGGTCATTTGAAGAGGATTGAATGAAAAGTGCATAACAGCAGGAATAACACGAGAGTCTGAGAGTACAAAATCAAAGTTTTCCTGTAAGTGCAGAGCAGTGTAGGCATTATGTAAAAGAACCTGTTGGAAACTGGAATATTTCATGGCATATCCTAAAATATGGTCACCTCTTTTGCGGAAGAACTCGGCTGTGGTGTTGTCTGATGAATTTCTGCCAGAGTATGAATGTGTTACATTGTGCAATCACATGCCAGGATTGTGCGTCACATTAGGCCTTGTCACTTTGCGTCCACATCCTCACCAGTTGATTAGTCTGTAGTCTATTTGTCCTGTTATTGGATGCTGTATAGTCTGGGCTATTGTAAGCATCATTGAGTAAACCATAAATAAATAAACAGACCAAATACTACAGCTTTCATTGAAAGCCACAAAACTGTATATTTTATTGTTTAGCCATGTGCTTGTCTTGCTTGCAGACTCCATGTCGCCCACAGCATCATTTGTGTCAGGCGTGACGATGCCCCACCAGACACTGCAGCACCCTGCTTGTCCTGGTGTGCCATTACCAGGCCAGATGACACTGGCACAACTTCTTACTCTGGCACAAGAACGGGGCATGTCCCTGAGCACCCCCTGTATTGGCCTCACACTTACGCAGCATTCTAAAACTTCATCAAAGAAGGACACCAAAGGTATGTGAAAGAACACAGTGCACAGTCTGTACTGCCTAGTATATGGATGTTCACATAACACGGTATGTGCTCTAGTGAAATGTGTCAAGCCGTGCGTTCATTACTAGTCCCATTCACCACCATATCTACAGAAAACATTGGGTTGCAACATCATTTGCTGTGTGCTTGTGTATATAATTCATCAGTAACAACCAACACAGTACACAATATGCTGTGGAAAACAGCCATAAGTTTGATATTCAGGCTAGGCCATTATCATAGAGAGACATTTAAAGTACATGTAGAAATTACTTAAGTTCACATGGTGGAAGGAAAGTTATCTTATGTTAGCTACTTCAGTTAGTTATGAGAATAGAAGATGGAAATGGCTTAAAGTTAACTCAGGCACCTGCTTCAATGAAATTTGTAGGTCAGTTGATTTAAGAAAACTGTTTTTATTATAATACTTATGTCATTTCTACTTTGTATATTACATATGTATCCGTGGTAATGGCCCAAGCCAGGCTGAAACATGTAGGACGAATATTAAACATACAGTTGTTCTCCATGACATATTGTGTACTCTGTTGGATTTTGTTGTGTAATTATACAGACAATATGTTTGTCTTCCAGATGGGACATCAAAGAGTGACAGTGACCAGATGCTGTCTTACCCTGGCTTGCCCACACCTCTGCAAGTGTTCACTCAGCAGGGGGGTTTGGCGTTGTTAGCTCAACACTTGCCGCTGGTATACCCCGAAACTCTCCGTTACTCCACTCCAGACAAAGCTGCCACTCCAGATGCCATTGATGCAGAGTGGGTCAAGGTGGATGCCACTGATGACATCTATGAGGTTAATGTATGTTTATGCTTGTTTCTGATACAAAGTAAAGTGTATGTATAATGCTGTAGGTATTGGCCAGAATCTCATCCTTATATGTGACATAGCTGATTCTTTTCCTCTCAGATTCTGTCCTCAGATATACAGGTTATGGAGCAAAAAGCAGAACCTGCCCATACACTATACATACCCACTCATACAGTGTTCATTAACCGTCTGTATGATACAGGGTGTTATTTTATTACTGGGCCATTTGGTGTAAAGCAGATGAAAATAGTGTTGCGCAGTGACTGATGATGCCACTGGTTTTGCAATTCTCAGTACTGCTGATTCTTGTCTGTACCTCGCAAGGTTTTGCCATTGTCAGAGATCCTGCTGGTGTCTGTCAGCAGATCAGGTCCATCAAATTCCCTCATCCCGTTTCTAAACATATTCTTGAACTATTGATCCCCCCTTCCCTACATTCTTGTTCTAAACCACCAAATTGATTGTTTTTGACTGCATTTTCCAGTTCTTTCCATGTGTCTGTGCCACAACATCTGTTTTTCTGCCAGCTGTGCAGTATTTTGTTTTACATTCATTTGTTCTCTATTTCATTTCAAACATGATTCCTTGCAGTAAGTTTTAAACATCTCCAAAAATTTAATTTCATTGACTTTGGATTTAATTTGAGCTCTTTCTCCTTGGTAAATGGCCAGCATGTTGCCTTATACGTTAATACACTGTCAAGTAATGTTAAATTGCTGCACCAGTCACTGCACTTCTGTACCATTCTGCAATACAGACGAATAACATCATATGATATGATGCTGTGTCGTGGGGCAAGCAGTTTCCCGTTGTTTCAGAAGATCACAGTGCCATCATCTTCAAGGCTTGAAGGGGGTCTGGAGACACTTTTTTCCAAATGTTGGGAACTACCACTCACTCAGTGACACGGCGTTCTATCCCAGGAAACCTGAGTACTCACTTGCAATGTTGTTTGCTGTGATGTGTAGTGGTTACATTACCAAGATTTCACCTTATTTTCATGTGTTGTTAAACAGGAAACTGCTGTGGCCAAAACAGGATTTCTGTATCTTTAACAATGCAAGTAGAATGCATAATATGACAGTCTTACACCCCAGAGACACCTATTCTGACCAGGGATTTTCACAGTGTTCCTTAGTCTGTGCAGGCCAATATGTCACTGGGCGTAATTTGGTTTGACATGCTGGCGGTTAAGTCACTGAACTGTTAATCATCTATTAAAGCCCAGTGGTTACTTTATGTACCAGCAGGTTTAACATTCAGCAATTCTGCATTCTGCCCACACAGTGTATTTATGTGTTTTGTATGGATCTCAGAACAAACAGCGATTATTTCACTGTACAGCATTAACTGATCAGTTTTTATAACCGAGATGGAGTGTGTTTACTGCGCGGTACGGACTGAATCTTTCAACATAATTCAGGTTAATCAGGTCTTTTGATTAGGATATGCCAGAGGTGAAGAAAACCACAATGACAGCACAATTCAGCTGTTTTGTTAAGATTTTAAAATATTCCTTGAATAGTGTTGTGAGATACAATATGCAGTAGGTGTGTCATATTTATGTATTGGTCCCGTAGGTTCACTGGATGGGATTATGAAGAAATCTTTAGTTCACTAAAGTTGGTTTGAGATATTACACGATCAAAAGTGTTGAGTGACAGGAAAAGTCAGTTCCTTTAGAAATTAAGTGCTGTTATTTTTTTGGTTAGGAATTTTATGTTGAAACACACTGTATTTGCATTCTATGTCAGCCACATTGTGTTGTTTACTACATTTATTTTTCTTTAGGACTTGGAAGACTCCATTCCTGCTGGCAGTTCATCACCTGGTGCAAGTGGGAACCGTTCAAACACATTACCACCCCCTTCGGTCCCTCCACATTCCCTTGCAGCATTTGGTTTGTTCCTGCGACTGCCTGGCTATGCTGAAGTTCTGCTTCGAGACAAGAAGAAAGCTCAGTGCCTTCTGAGGCTTGTTCTGGGTGTGAGCGATGATGGAGAGGGAGGTAATGTGCCGGTCACTGGCTTTCAGGCTGTAGTAACATTCCGATTAAAGGCATCTGTTAAACTGGGGTAAAGGAACCCATGATTAGTGTCACTTCACAGTTCATTAACACAGAATTGGTCGCTCGTTTAATGTTTCTTTGGTGGACAAAAAATTTCCACGGAAAACTTTGGAAAACCTTAAGTAGAGGGAACATAGCTGTGAATTACTTGGAACGCTGGAAAATGTTGATGCAGGTGTGGGATCTTTTATCCAGAATGCTTGGAACTCAGTTTTGTTTTTTCCATAATCTGGAGCACCATGCCTAAAATCTGCTAAAACACATGTACATATTACGTAAAAGAATACATGCAGGTATGTTTGGTTAATTAACGTCAATTACAAGACATCACCTGAGAAGATGTCATCAAATCAGTGTAAAAACAAGCACCATCCCTGTAATTAGTTGATACTGATTTTAAACGCATTTCTTGTAGCGCATAACAAGTTTTGAGAGCATTTGAGATAACATGATGGTGGATAAAAGATCCCATACCAATAGTACTATTAACATTTTGTGTGTGTGAAAATAGCTGAAGCATAAGACCATAGGTACTTGATCTGTTTTAGAATTGTTAGGTGAAGAGAAATTGATACAGGGTATCTGAACATTTGTTTGCAGGAAGACCCCACCCTCCCCTGAAATAAATTATGTGAAAAGAAGTATTATTTCAGATACAAAATGTCATATCATATTTGATTTATGAGCTTGTGTTATAATTTCTGTTGATTGATTTTACAAAGTGCATCCTGAAAAGAAATCCTGGCCATGATACACAGTTTGTATTATTTTACTAGGTTCTTTACACAAAATGTGTAGTCAGGTTATGTATTTCAGAGAGCAGAGGTCTGCAACTCAAATTTTACACAGGTGAAATGAATAATTTTCAAAACTACGGCATGCCATATCATTTTCACCAATAAATGAGTAAATTGTTTTGTTTAAAATTAAACTGCTGTTAAGAATTTTTCCTACTTTTGATATAACAACCCCAAAGTATGTTGTAATTATTGAATTTTAAATGTTACTTTGTTGTTATCTCTGTTGATGTGTGCTGTATTACAGTGTACGGACAACAAATGTCTTTGAGCCACTATGGCCTGTGATGAAAAACATTTCTAATTCTTTAAATTAAAAATAATCTTCAATTCTGTGCCAGGCGACATTCTATGATTAGAATAAGATTAATTTGAGAGCCACATAAAGTGAACTGGCAGGCCTCATGCACTCTTTAAGCCACAGTTTTGAGACCCCTGTCCTGGAAGAAGGTTCACATAGACATACAGTAGAACCTGGATAAGAAGTCCCCGCATAAGAAGTTTTCCCCTGTAAGAAGTCTGACTTTTAAAGTCCTGAAATCCTATTGCTTTTCATAAGCTTCCCTCTTAATAAGTCTTTCCGCTTAAGGAGTTCCTAATCCTCTGGTCCCTTGAAAGACTTCTTAACAGGGTTCTACTGTATATAGAATGCTGTTGCATTTAGACATTCTTGCTTACTAAGGGGGAGAATGGTGTAGGTCAGCATAATTTTGGGAGGCATATGGAACAGTGTGCCTCAGAGTACAGGAGAATCTGATTGAAATGTGCTACTTTTCTTTGTCAGGCTTTTATCCTTGCAGGTAAAAGCTAAGATGTAGCAATACCTTCAAATAAAGCAAGACATTTTTGTCTAAACCTTGTCACGTCATTGTACAAGCTGAACATGAACCTTTCTTCTCATATAATATCACATCATGATTAAGTATTTATTACAGCTTTTATAAATAATTGTGACTGAAGTAATGGTAATTTTGGATTTATTTTTGCCCCTAGGAGACATCTTTAGCTCACCAGTAGCCAGTTCTCTGCATACATTGCCATTCCAAGTCTTGCGTCAGCTTTTTGACTCTACGCCTCTTACAACCGATGACGGGGTTTTGTTGCGGCGTACTACCATTGACATTGGCGCCATTCATCTCCTGTTGGGTTGCCTCTCTGTATTTACACATCAGTCACAGGACATAAATCTGCCTGGTGTTCAGCATGAGGTACGTTTAAATTGACAGAACTGAGAAGGGAGGAAGAAGTGCCAGTAATTCCTTTGGTTTTTGATACTTGTGGAATGAAAACTCCAAGTGTCAGAAGAGATGCTTATTTAATCCTGGGTAATTTGCACGTAGTAAAGCCTCTGTCATTTACTGAACATCAGTACGAGGGCATATCCGAAAGTACCTGGACTTAGTTGATAATGAAATACATGCTGACCTTTGTTACTGGCTGCTGTTGTCCCTTTCAAAGTAGTGCTCTTGTGAGTTTACGCAACAGGTCCAGTGTTTCTGCCCACTGCTGGAAGCACTGCTGAAACTTATGTTTTGGAATCGTGTGGGATGGTCGGTGATTATTCCTGAATTTCAGGGACATCTTGGAAACAATGCTTTTGTGGCTGTGATTTCGTTCTCAGAATCAAGACAAAATCTGAAGGGGCCAAATCAGGCAAGTAAGGGGTTAGAGGACCGTATCAATGTGTTTAGCAGCCAACTGTTGTTGCTCTGACAAAGCAGTTTGCACCAGCACGTTGTCATGGTGAATCAGTTGGTTGTGGTTCCACCATTATTCCGGACATTTTTGGATGACTTGCTCCATCATACATGTGAATGAAAAAGTTTCTTGCCCATGCTGGGAATTGAACTCCAGATCATCCAGCCTCTAGCTAGTCACTTGACTGACTGTGCCATCCTGCCTCTGGCAGTGAGTGTATATCTGCACATGTTCTGAACTTCAGCACTAGACAGAGGTAATGGGCCGTCATCATGCCATCTGGTTTATCCTTATGGGAAATACTTGTAATGTCCATCGTATGGAAGGTTGGGCGGCTGCAGGAGTTGGTCTAGGTGTTTTGGAGAAGAGAAAACTATCCTGTCTCTAATATGAATCATGCACTGAGTCCTCATTTCTAGCATTTAACGTAGTCACTATATCACCTGAGCTATCCAATGTACATCAGTAATATAGAATGAACTGTATTTCCAGTTGGTCATTGCTGCCACAAAAGCCACGGCTGTTTGCCAGGACAGTCGAGGAAAATCTGATGACAAGTCACATTTGTACTGGGCTAAAGGAACTGGTTTTGGTACAGGCAGTACTGCACAGTCATGGAATGTGGAGCAAGCGTTGTTACGCCAACGCAGTGAAGAAGAACATGTTACGGTGTTGCTGCAGGTAAACCTGAGCATGGACCATCAATGTACCTAGATGAGTTTATAGTAATACCTGCTTTATTGTTACTCCAACATGTTTTGCTCTTTGTGTGACTGTGATAAGGGAGATGAGAAAGAGTTTATGTAGGATATCACACAGTATTAAGCTTCGTGCATTATGTGGGTCACATCTGATTAGCTTGCATTATGTTCCTGATGAAAGTAGTTAACATGCTGTACTATTTGTCTGACATGTTCACAAAATGTTGTCTGTTAATCCAAAATAGGGACATTGAAGTGCAGGTGAGTATTTAGTAATGTACCATTACCAGGTACATTGAAGTGCAGGTCAGTATTTAGTAATGTACCATTACCAGGTACATTGAAGTGCAGGTCAGTACTTAGTAATGTACCATTACCAGGTACATTGAAGTGCAGGTCAGTATTTAGTAATGTACCATTACCAGGTACAAAATTATGTTGTCAGGACTTGATTTATTTTTGGATCCATTTCCTACTTGTTTTAGTCTTAAAAGACCATCTTCAGGGAAACACAGCATACAACAGTGGAACATTGCTGAAGGTTTTAACATTAATAATCAGTGATGCTGCCTTCTGATACTGTGTGTCCATTAAAATGGTCTTTTAAAACAGAGGCATGTGAAGTGAATTTGTAAGTAAATGATGGTTTCACATGTGATTGTATGTATAGTGATGGTGTGTTATTTAATATTGTTTTATGGTGTGTACATGGTGTTTGTATATATAGTGATGGTGTGTTATTTAATATTGTTTTATGGTGTGTACATGGTGTTTGATGAATACATTCAAGATGAAGTGCAGATGTTGGAAAATGGAGTGATGAGGAAAATATTACATAATTAGAAACTTGTGATTTATTCAAGTAACATAATTGGAAGGGATAAGAAATGCATGCAGAATTTATTGGGGAAATGTTTTGAAAAGTAGACTCATAGAAAAGTGTGAATATAAACATGATAACAGTAAAATGCATCTTAAGGAAATAGACTGAACTCTCTCATGAACATGTCCAGTAGCAGGTTCTGGCATAGCAATGTTGCTGTCTTACCAGACAGTTAGTTAAAGTATGATGGCATAAAAATAGAATTATCATCTCTTTATCTATCACAGTTGGTGATTTGAAACCTCACAGCATCTGTCATATTCATTAATAGGTTTTGTCAAGTTACATTAACCCTGGTGGTGCCATTCCACCAAACTTCTTCACTGAAGATGGCGAAGATGAGAGTGACAGTGAAAGTGTACCAGAACAACCTCAGTTGCCTGTGTTGTTCCATGACCTCTTGCAGCAGTCCTGTCTTCTGCCAGCTGTATCTTCGTATCTTCGAAACGATTCTGGTAAGACTGGTAGAAACTGAAGTCTTGAGTCATATGTACTGTACACATGTTCAAGAACATCTTGGAACATCCTATTGTGAAATCAGGAGTTCTTGCTGTGATGTTACTGAGGATTTAGGTGTTCAGCAATGTGATGCTGTGTCACTGGGTGAGTGGTTTGTGACATTTGAATGATCATGGTGCCTTCATGTTCAAGGTCAAGCAGTCAAGACCCTTGAAGATGAAGGAACCATGATCCTTCAACACATTGCGAACCACTCACACTGTGACACAGCATCACATCTATCACATGTTTGAAGATTAAACTCCTCAACATAATACAGTAAAACCTCGATTTTACATTCCTGCATTTTATATTTTCCGCAATTTTATGCACTTTTTGTATGGTCCCGGACAAGTGCTCATAAGAACGTTTCCCAGATTTTACACTTTCCCAATTTTTATGCCATTTTTGGTTGGTCTCCACTAAAATGTAAAATTGGGGTTGTACTGTATTTGCGTTGTTTCTTTGTATACTGTGTAATTTATACATTTGATATGTTGCATATACTTTCAATATATCAGATATACCCACAAAGTTTGATGTTATCACTTTGAAACAGTTATCTTTCAAACAATATTTTCTGTGTAATGTGTAGGTTTGTTGAAGCCCTATTTCTATGGAGCATGTCAGTTGCCTGTCTGTTGTGATTCATTAGTTACTGCCATCAAACCAAAACCCAATGAATAATTTTGCATGGCTTCCATGTTACCACTTTACAATTCTACAAAATTAGCCACAGTAAGGAAAGTAGAATATTTTTTGAAGCATCTGTTACCAGACATCATTTTGTAAGTGCCCTAAAGTTTGCATGACCCAGAAGTCTTGTGAAACAATTTGGTTGTGTAACAGTATATGTAACCTTAATGATTGCAGTTCTGGATATGGCCAGGCACATACCGTTATATCGAGCAGTGTTTGTGTAACAGTTGTGTAACAGTATACCTAACCTTAATGATTGCAGTTCTGGATATGGCCAGGCACATACCGTTATATCGAGCAGTGTTGCAGCTTCTTCGGGCAATGGCACTTAGTCACCAGCTTGTGTCTCTCCTGCTGCCGTCTGACAGACGACAGAAGTCATCTCATGGAGATGAATTATCAGTAGTATGTCTACTCACAAAAATGAAAAATTGTGTTGATACATATGCTTCACGGCTCAAGTAAGTAAGCATGACTCACTTATATTGGTTTATGTAGAAGGATGTGTGTAGTGCTTAGTGAAGTGAAGAACACCACTGTTCCTTAATATGAAATAATTTCAGTAATAAATTGCAGATCAAAGACTGCCGTGTGGATTGCAGAAAATGTTACTCAGTAGTAAACATGTTGCCAACACTTAGAAATTATATTATTAGAATTATTGTATGGAGGTGAGTCAAATGAAAACTAAAAAAATGGCCAGCTAATTTAGTGTAGATAGGTTTGGTATATCACTGTCATTTTTCAGCACAGTCCCAGATCTACCACACACAGTACATGCTTCTAACCCACGCTGATGACTTGCTCTTGCGTACAGCTGCACACAGTAGGGTCTCCATACAAAGTACATGCTTCTAACACATGCTGATGACTTGCTATGCCTACAGCTGCATACAGTAGGGTCTCCATACACAGTACATGCTTCTAACCCACGCTGATGACTGGCTGTGCCTACAGCTGCACACAGTCCGGTCTCCATACACAGTACATGCTTCTAACACATGCTGATGACTTGCTGTGCCTACAGCTGCATACAGAAGGGTCTCCATACACAGTACATGCTTCTAACCCATGCTGATGACTGCCTGTGCTTACAGCTGCATACAGTAGGGTCTCCATACACAGTACATGCTTCTAACACATGCTGATGACTTGCTGTGCCTACAGCTGCATACAGTAGGGTCTCCATACACAGTACATGCTTCTAACCCACGCTGATGACTAGCTGTGCCTACAGCTGCACACAGTCCGGTTCTCCATACACAGTACATGCTTCTAACACATGCTGATGACTTGCTGTGCCTACAGCTGCATACAGTAGGGTTCCATACACAGTACATGCTTCTAACACATGCTGATGACTTGCTGTGCCTACAGCTGCACACAGTCCGGTCTCCATACACAGTACATGCTTCTAACCCATGCTCATGACTGGCTGTGCCTACAGCTGCACACAGTCCGGTCTCCATACACAGTACATGCTTCTAACCCATGCTGATGACTGGCTGTGCCTACAGCTGCACACAGTCTGGTCTCCATACACAGTACATGCTTCTAACCCATGCTGATGACTGGCTGTGCCTACAGCTGCATACAGTAGGGTCTCCATACACAGTACATGCTTCTAACCCATGCTGATGACTGGCTGTGCTTACAGCTGCATACAGTAGGGTCTCCATACACAGTACATGCTTCTAACCCATGCTGATGACTGGCTGTGCCTACAGCTGCACACAGTAGGGTCTGCATACACAGTACATGCTTCTAACCCATGCTGATGACTGGCTGTGCCTACAGCTGCACACAGTCCGGTCTCCATACACAGTACATGCTTCTAACACATGCTGATGACTTGCTGTGCCTACAGCTGCATACAGTAGGGTCTCCATACACAGTACATGCTTCTAACACATGCTGATGACTTGCTGTGCCTACAGCTGCACACAGTCCGGTCTCCATACACAGTACATGCTTCTAACCCATGCTGATGACTGGCTGTGCCTACAGCTGCACACAGTCCGGTCTCCATACACAGTACATGCTTCTAACCCATGCTGATGACTGGCTGTGCCTACAGCTGCACACAGTCCGGTCTCCATACACAGTACATGCTTCTAACCCATGCTGATGACTTGCTGTGCCTACAGCTGCATACAGTAGGGTCTCCATACACAGTACATGCTTCTAACCCGTGCTGATGACTGGCTGTGCCTACAGCTGCACACAGTAGGGTCTGCATACACAGTACATGCTTCTAACCCATGCTGATGACTTGCTGTGCCTACAGCTGCACACAGTCTGGTCTCCATACACAGTACATGCTTCTAACACATGCTGATGACTGGCTGTGCCTACAGCTGCACACAGTAGTGTCTGCATACACAGTACATGCTTGTAACCCATGCTGATGGCTGGTTGTGCCTACAGCTGCACACAGTCTGGTCTCCATACACAGTACATGCTTCTAACCCATGCTGATGACTGGCTGTGCCTACAGCTGCATACAGTAGGGTCTCCATACACAGTACATGCTTCTAACCCATGCTGATGACTGGCTGTGCTTACAGCTGCATACAGTAGGGTCTCCATACACAGTACATGCTTCTAACCCATGCTGATGACTGGCTGTGCCTACAGCTGCACACAGTAGGGTCTGCATACACAGTACATGCTTCTAACCCATGCTGATGACTGGCTGTGCCTACAGCTGCACACAGTCCGGTCTTCATACACAGTACATGCTTCTAACCCATGCTGATGACATGCTGTGCTTACAGCTGCATACAGTAGGGTCTCCATACACAGTACATGCTTCTAACCCATTCTGATGACTGGCGGTGCCTACAGCTGCACACAGTCTGGTCTCCATACACAGTACATGCTTCTAACACATGCTGATGACTGGCTGTGCCTACAGCTGCACACAGTAGGGTCTCAGTTTCTTTGGGTTTTAAAGTTTTCATTTCACTCGCCCTCATAAATCAAGAGCTGCAGAATTTATTCTTAGTAACTTTCATATATTCTTGTTCTTCAGTGTCTGTGTCTTTGTTATACTGCTGTCATTATCATCATCATCATCACAGCCGCCACAGTTTTTCTTGATGGTTTTTTGTTTTTGGAACCATGTGGAAGTGGCCTGTGTTGTGTTAGAGGAACATGCTATCCCCATCGAGGGTTGTGAGTCCGGTTTGATTGCGGTCAGATTTTGTGGGTAGGTGGGCTGTCAGAGGAGAATAGAGGAGAGGTGTAGAAAGGGGAGGAGAAGAGATGAGAGGATAGGAAGGGAGGTAGGGCCCAGGCCAGGGCAATATGACCAGTGCATTGTGTGTAGGTAGAAAAGTCCCTTTTGAGGGCTCCAGCACATTTTTGTGTGTGCTGCAGTAGATACCAACATTATCAGCATTTAATCACTGTGAAAGCTTACAAGCAGTAGTCATTATTGTGTGCTGTTTCTCTGTGATGTTTGATACTTCCTGTGCTTGATACAGGTATTACATCACACTTGAAGTGGCAAAATGTTGAGTCTTTCAGACTTTTGAGATGTGAGATGCGGTGTCATGTGAGTGGGTTCTGACATTTTGAAGGATTGCATTGGCTTCGTATTCAGGGTACAGCCATGCATCTATTCCTTTTGGACTGCTTGACCTTGAAGATGAAGGTACAGTAGTCCTTCGAAACATTGGAAGCCACTCGCCCAATGACACAGCATCACATCCCAGAAGACCTGAATTCTCCTCAATGCAATAGTAAGAATTTCAGGTTTTACATTACAGAATCTTGTTTTCAGAATCAACAAATCAAAGGGCAATGGAAAATCTAGGTTGCCAACCAAATATCAGGATGAATTAGAGCAAGATGAGGGATTGGCACTCCTTATTCCTGACATTCAAGAGACAGCGAATCTTGTACAGGTAAGCTGAAGCCGTGGGATTTGAAATATTTTGGACAGTTTGTACGTAGAGTCAGTCAGCGAGCTGCATGGCATTGGTTTTCAGTCGCTGCAACGTAAGACACTTGGCATGGTGGCAATACAGTTTAGTATGATGAAGCACAGGGCTGTTGACTTAGGTGTAATTGGACTGTAAGGCTTAAGGTATATGCAGTAAGTATATGAGCGACATTGTGCAACTCTTTATACGCTAAGATTATCCTTAATTACGCATAAAGATTCAGTTGGTACCACCCAGTAAACACACTCTGTCTGGGTTATAAGACCCTATCAGTTAATTCTGTACAGAGAATTAATCGCCGTTTGTTCTGAGATCCGTACAATATACATAAATGCACTCTGTTAGCAGAACAGAGAATTTCTGTATGTTAGACCTGGTGGTACATAAGGTAACCACTGAGCTTTTAAGGGTTAGTGTGAAACTGAGTATTTCAGAGTCAGGTTCTTTTTATTGTCCAGTTTTGTATGTTTAACTGTGTGGTTTTGAAAAGACTGAACTAAAGCTGCTCATTATCCTCAGAAAATAAAACTAATTTGTGGCCCCACCATGTCACCACCTTAGTTCTTGCTGTGTAGAATTGACGGTGGCCAGTGTGGGGAAAATCAATCAAGAAGGGTTTGACAGAACTGCTGTAATATGAGTTCAACTGCTTGCCCTACTTGAACAGGTACACTGTATATTATGTAGCTAGCATGTAATTGATAATTGTGTGCGTGTAGCTTGTCAGACTGAGTGACTGACTGACTCACTGTTCTTACATTCCTAAGTCTGTTTCAACTACAGAAGGTATATATCATCAAAACAGTTGATATGGTGGTCATGTGTGGTAAGTAATAATGGTTTGATTGGCTAATTTTAAATTATTAGTCCAGGATATGCATGAAAAGAATGGGGAAACCCACAGGCAATGTCAATCATGGTAGCTGGTAGTCGTGATGAGAATCTAATACATCTCAAGCATTACTGCCATGCTGTGAGAATTGTTGGATGGAATATCAGCATGCAAACAGAAATGGAATTCTGAATTAGAAAACAGGCTTAGAGACAGAGGTTGAACTGTGGCATAGAATACTGGCATATAGACAGATTAATAATCACAAAAAATGCTGTTACAAATTGCTCACCAAAGATAGCATCACGTCCAAAAGACTTGAATCCGTAACTGCCCCGCTACTAGAAGTTCAGACTTTGTTAACATATTGTGGTTGAGAAGAGGCTGCAAACTGCATTGGTTTTGCTTAGTTTTTAGGGAATGAAGTTAATTTCTTGTTGAGTCTTGAAAGTCCACTGCAAAATGTCATCTCATCTTAAAAACAATGAAAATCTGTTTCCTGCTATATTCCATACATGGCTCAATAAACTGAAATTTTGGGCTGAGGATTCACATTGAAACAACTGAGATCATTCAAAGTAAAATGGTGATGGTGTCACTTGCTGGTGTAGCTCCCTAACACTGTACATAGCCGCAGTCAGCACTGTGTGGTCACTGCCAGACTCACCTTGGAATGGCAAGGCAGGGTCATGCCTTGAAACGGATATTGACGTTGGTGGTGTGTGCACACTGCTTGCCCTCTTACCAGCTTGTATCTGCACCACTGTGCCAACAGCCAGCAAGTAATCTGTTCATTGCTGTACCTGCCACCTAACTTGAAGGTAGTCACACTTTGTATTGCATCATACTGTATCATGTTTCACCGACATTTTTTGTTGATTGATATTATTCAGGTTGCCACTGATCGTCTCGTACTGGAAGATGAGATTGAGGCTGCAGCAGGCAAGGATAGCTTGTTGTCAGGCAACCTAGAATTTCCGATGCAGAGGTCTCTGGAAGAGAGATACTTAGAAGTCATGAAGCAGTTGCAGTTTGGTAAGTATACTTACTTGTCAGTAGAGTATATTGGTGATGAACAAAAACTGTGGCTGGCAAGTGGCAAATTATTCCATGCTGTCCGTGCATGTGAATTTTGTATTTGTATTTTGAATAATGTATTTTTTTTTCTTTCTAGATACATACGAGATGATAACTGAATACAATGAAGGAGGGTATCAGTTTGTTGTTTCATATCACTTTGAGTCAAATATGCGTGCAGCAGGTGAAAGGAGTCACCCATCAAGAGTGAAGAGGCTTGCACAGGAAGCAGTTACACTGTCGACATCGCTGCCTTTGTCCTATAGCAGTTCTGTGTTTGTTCGCTGTGATACTGACCGTCTTGACATAATGAAGGTGAGATACTTTTGGTTGTTACCATCATCACTGATCCTTAACATCCAAGAACATGTAAATGTAAACTGTTACTGCAGGGCTGGTGGCAAGATTTGAAGTTGGGTATAGTGGTATTGGGATTGACAAACTGAGCTGCTTGTCCAGCTGCACTGCATACGTGTACCATGTGGATAATGCAGGTTAAGATTTGGCCAGTTTTGTTTATTTTATACCAGCATGAAGTCCCGTCATTTGCAACATCTGAGGTTCCCACATTGGTGTTGCTGAACAGTCAGGTTTTTCTGCCTGTGACACTGTGTCATTGGTTGAGCAGTTCGCAACATTTTCAAGGACGGTAGTGCCCTCTTCTTCTGAGTCTGAACAGTTGAAGAAGACTTGGACTGCTTGATGCTTAAGATGAAGGCATGACAATCCTTCAAAATGTGTGGAACCACTCATCCAGTGACACAGTGTCACATCCCAGAATACTTGACTTTTCCATCATTTGATTTCTAGTCTTTAAGTTGCAGTTTCAGTAATAGATTTGCTAACAACTGAGTCTTTGGACAGACATATTTTGCCAACTTTCCTTCCAGCAGTGCTGCAACTAGTCAGTTTGCAGAGTGACAGTTACATTGGTGTTTAACCAAGAGGCTGTTGGAGACATTGCTGTACTGAAGAATGTTACTCATTACAGTAAAGTGTCTTGATTTAGAATTTCATTTGTGTAAGGTTTTGTCTGTATGATGTTTCAAGTTTAATTTTACTGTGAGATTAAAGTACCTATTTAATTCTATTACTTTTATTTTATAGTTATGCCATTTCTTATGTTTAAAAACCTGACCGACATTAAAGTAGGTCAGGTTTTTTGTATGAGCTCATGAACATGTTTTCAGGATCAAGGGTGCAGTCTGCAGTAAAGGTTAAGCATCATTGAGTTAGAGAAACAGGTTACACTTGACACAGATTGTTAGCACTGTGTTACAAGGACTCAGAAGTGGACAACATTTTTTGGCTTAATTAATGGAAGCTATCTTCAGGTCTGTCACACAAGAACATACAGAGAATGTTCAGTATCATACATAATGCATACACAAGGTCTGAGATTTCAGTACTTTTAGAAAACTTGCATGTACAAAACTGTTTGCCTCATGGGTTGTGATGTTGAACTTTGTCTATGTATTTTTGTATAAGAGACATGAAGATAGCTTTCATTAAACAAGCTGAAACATTGAATTGTATTTTATTAAGTGCATTTGTTAGTTGATGTATTGATTGTGGGAATATACACGGTATGAGTAACGTAGAAAAAAGCTGAAACTTGTTCCTGTAAGTAATGTAACATGCATACTGGATGTTGTGCTTGAAGATTTCAAGTCTAAAATTTGTTTCATATCCAAACACTGTATGACAGATTGATGGATAAATGGAAACTATGTATGTATGTATTTAGTATGTATGTATTTGTATGTATGTGTTCATGCATGTATGTATGAAGGACATCCAGAAAGTAAAGATACAAATGCAATAAAATTTTTTAAAAGTATTTATTAACAAAATTGAGTGAAAAAAACATACCTTTAGTTATTTTTCAACATAATTCCCACCTTTGTCAAGGCATTTGTTTAGCCTGGGTACAAGTTTTTTTAATCTGATGTCATAGAACGCCGCCGCACAACCACGTCATGACTTCATTTTTCACCTCTTCGTCTTCGTGAAACTTCTGGCCAGCCAGATGGTTGTCGCAACCATACAGGAAACTTGGAACTAACACAGTAGTAGCATATCGCATGAATATAAACAACTTGTTTGTGGATCAAGTCAATCTCATGCATGTCATTAATGTTATTTTTCTTTCTCAGGTGTTGATAACTGGACCTGCTGAAACTCCGTATGCCAATGGATGCTTCGAATTTGATGTGTACTTCCCACCTGACTACCCAAATTCTCCGATGCTCATCAACTTGGAGACCACGGGTCATCACACTATCAGGTTCAATCCAAACCTCTACAATGATGGCAAAGTGTGCTTAAGTGTGCTCAACACATGGCACGGACGACCAGAAGAAAAATGGAATGCTCAGACTTCAAGCTTCTTACAGGTATGTCTTTTGTTTGTGCCTGTGGTTGTGATTAAAATTATAGGTGTCTGAAGCAGTGAGTGAAGGTATGTAAAACAGGAAACAAACTGAAGCATATACAGTTGTTATCCTACAGGAAACAAATGGTTGCATATACAGTTGTTATCCTACAGGAAACAAATGGTTGCATATACAGTTGTTATCCTACAGGAAACAAACTGTAGCGTATACAATTGTTATCCTACAGGAAACAAATGGTTGCATATACGAGGTCTGTCCAAAAAGTATCCGACCTTGGGCCGGGAAAAAAAAGTTCTGTATCTGGGTGGTTACAATACCTAATCCCCTTCAAAGTAGGCCCCTTGTGACTCCACACACTTAGCCCAGCGGTCCTTCCATCGCTGGAAGCAATTCTGGAAGGCTTGTTTTGGAATGGTGTGCAGCTGCGCCGTCACGTTCTGTATGATGTCCTCGTGGCTGTCAAAACGGGAGCCTTTTAGCGGTGTCTTCAATCTCGGGAACAGCCAGAAATCACAAGGAGCCATGTCAGGATAGTAGGGAGCCTGGCGAACCTGCGGAATGCCGTGCTTAGCCAGGAAACCCTGGATCAGGTGTGATGAATGAGCTGGGGCATTGTCATGATACAGCTGCCAGTTGCGTGCGTCCCACAGCTCCGGTCTCTTGCGCCGAACTGCATCACGAAGATGACGGAGGACTTCTTGGTAGTACTCCTTATTAACAGTTTGGCCTAGTGGTGCGTACTCATGATGCACAACACCCCGGTAATCGAAGAAAACAGTCAGTATCACCTTCACATTGCTCCGAACGTGTCGTGCTTTTTTGGGCCTCGGGGATGTTGGATGCTTCCATTGTGACGACTGGACCTTGGTTTCCGGGTCATATCCGTACACCCACGACTCGTCACCAGTGATCACAGTCTTCAGGAACTCAGGATCCCTGTTGGCGCACTCCAGCATGTCCTGCGCGACCTCAAGGCGGAGTTGTTGCTGCTCCGGCGAAAGCAGCTTGGGCACAAATTTTGCCGCCACTCTTCGCATGCCCACATCCTCAGTTAAAATCGTGTTTGCCGAACCTCTGCTGATCCCAACCTCATCAGCAATTTCCCAGACGGTCAAACGACGGTCCTCCATGATCAGTGTCCGCACTTTGTCAATGACATCAGCATTTCGGCTCGTTGACGGTCTCCCGGAACGCTGGTCACTGTCAGCCGACATGCGGCCATCTTTAAAGCGGTTGAACCACTCTTTAATTTGAGTGACCCCCATTGCATCATCACCGAAAGCCTGCTGAATTTTGCGGATTGTTTCCGCTTGGGTATCCCCAAGTTTCTGACAAAATTTGATGCAGTATCGCTGCTCCAAACATTCTGTCATCTTGAGCGAAACGAAACACATGTTACACCACTTCGCTATCTGGCAGCGACAGACGCATCCGGCGGTGTTGCGAGGCAGCAAAAAATCACGCATGCGCATGAAAGTCCCTTCTACCACTACGCTCAGTTTCCCCACCCTTTCGCCATTACTTACCGCGGGAAAAAATATATTCGGATACTTTTTGGACAGCCCTCGTACAGTTGTTATCCTACAGGAAACAAACTGTAGCATATACAATTGTTATCCTACAGGGAACAAATGGTTGCATATACAGTTGTTATCCTACAGGAAACAAACTGTAGCATATACAATTGTTATCCTACAGGGAACAAATGGTTGCATATACAGTTGTTATCCTACAGGAAACAAACTGTATCATATACAATTGTTATCCTACAGGAAACAAATGGTTGCATATACAGTTGTTATACTACAGAAAACAAACTAGCATATTTAATTGTTATCCTACAGGAAACAAATGGTTGCATATACAATTGTTATCCTACAGGAAACAAACTGTAGCATATACAGGTGTTATCCTACAGGAAACAAACTGTAGCATATACAATTGCTATCCTACAGGAAACAAACTGTAGCATATACAGTTGTTATCCTACAGGAAACAAATGGTTGCATATACAGTTGTTATACTACAGAAAACAAACTGTAGCATATTTAATTGTTATCCTACAAGAAACAAATGGTTGCATATACAGTTGTTATCCTACAGGAAACAAACTGTAGAATATACAATTGTTATCCTACAGAAAACAAATGGTTGCATATACAGTTGTTATCCTACAGGAAACAAACTGTAGCATATTTAATTGTTATCCTACAGGAAGCAAACTGTAGCATATACAGTTGTTATCCTACAGGAAACAAATGGTTGCATATACAGTTGTTATCCTACATGAAACAAACTCTAGCATATACAATTGTTATCCTACTGGAAACAAATGGTTGCGTATACAGTTGTTATCCTACAGGAAACAAACTGTAGCATATACAATTGTTATCCTACTGGAAACAAATGGTTGCGTATACAGTTGTTATCCTACAGGAAACAAACTGTAGCATATACATTTGTTATCCTACAGGAAACAAATGGTTGCATATACAGTTGTTATCCTACAGGAAACAAACTGTAGAATATACAATTGTTATCCTACAGGAAACAAATGGTTGCATATACAGTTGTTATCCTACAAGAAACCTGTAAACCTTTCATTACGGTATTTGTACTAAAATAATCATGGTATGCGACTCTTCAAATTAGCACAAACGTGCAAATTGCCTTCAGTATTAAGCAGAGGTACATCCAAAAGTTAACTTCATTTTGTGTGCAGTAGGTCAAGATCTCTTCTTTATGCAGTAAATAATTAATCTCTTTCAGCAAGAAGTTTTCACTTTGTAATAAAGGTTTTAACTATGTATTTTACTTATTCAGGATGGGTGTAGGAATACATTTGAACATCTGCTGCCTGAGGTCCAGAAATATAAGAGTTGTGCCTAGTAACATTTCTTTAAAAATTAGAAAACAGTATTCATGTAAAATGTGTAAAAGTATATAAGGTTGTAGGAGTACAACATATGGTTTATTAAAGACATGCAACATAATAACATGCCAGTATGGCACCAGGCCTGCAAGTCAGAAAATCACAAGGTATTGCTGCAGAATTCAGACGTTTCCACGTTAAAAGAGTACCATACATGTATGACACTCAGAACAAAAAAATACATAAAGAAAATTAACATGAACTACAGTCGACCAGACCAGTTACAACAGATATCATGCTACTATAGCACGTGTAGCAAATTGTAAATATTTCTTTGACTTTCAGTACTTAAATTGGACCTACATACCCTGCCCTCACTGTCACTGAACTTTCTGTGAGTACCACTGACCTAACCAGATGGGTTGAAGCCAGTAAGATCGTAACAGGCTTTCACCGCAACAACTCAGTTATCCTTTTGTTCTAGGTTCTGGTCTCTATACAGTCATTAATCTTAGTTCCGGAGCCATACTTTAATGAACCAGGCTATGAGCGATCCAGGGGAACTCCTTCTGGTAACCAAAGTTCACGAGAATACAATTCCAATATTTGTCAGGCCACGGTTAAGTGGGCCATGCTGGAGCAAGTTCGCAACCCGTGCCCATGTTTCAGAGAGGTATGTATGCCAGTGAGGTTGGCAAGGTATCAAGTGATGATTGGAAGCCCGATCTTGACAGAGTGGATTGGAGGCCTGATCTTATGGACAGAGTGAGTGATTTTGCTCTCATGCATAAGATCTTAACCCTTCAACGATGCTGTGGTTTAAATTCCAACTACTGCTGAGGATGGAGAAGTGTTAAATTTAAGGTACCCTAAAGTGCACTTACTCAGTAGAGTGCACAGCGAGCAGTGCTGAAGCACTGCGAGTGGCATCAGTGAAGAGTTACACTGAAATAAAAGACCTTACATGGACAGTGCGCTGTTTATTGGTATGTCTTCCTCACATCTTTAATACCCAAACACTGTGTTAAACATTGAGTAAATTTAGCCTCTTTAGACAACATAATGAGGCAGTTTGCCTTTTTGTGCACCATTTATTGTCTTGTAAATAGAAAAGTTTATGCAATTGTGGTGCCTTGAAACTTTAAAAATTTCATTATAATGACCAGAAGGTACAAGTAAACTCACCTCTGTACACACCATGAATTCACACAGGGGGAGTGGAGGTATAACTCCAGTCATTCTTAAACTATGTGCTAGATGGAGGTGAATGGTCAACCCCATGCTCTGGCTGCTTTTCCCCTGCAGTAAGAGCTCCTGGTACTCATTGAATAGGAGACTGGTTGGGCCCCAGAACCAGTCTAGACATTTTGGAGAAGACAAAACTCTCTTGCCCCTACCAGGGTTCAAACTCAACATTGTCTAGCCCATGGTGTAGTCACTACTGATTGAGCTATTGCAGCTCTGTACTGTAACTGTGGCGTGGGTACATTTGTTGATTGTTGAAGGGGGTGTTGTGAATTAAGCAATATAGTAACTGTGTCATACAGGTCATTCACACACATTTCTGGATGAAGCGTCAAGAAATCGTAGCTCAGATTGAGGGCTGGATCTTGGACATGGAAACACAGTCAGGAGACAGGCGAACTGGAAGAGCCATATCTCTGAATGCAATGGCTCTGAAGGTACAGTTTATTATATGTTATACTCTCACTACAACAGTTTAGATCAAGTCAGTATTGTATGAGGGACGTACAGTGAGCAAGGTTCCCTGAGATACGTCATGACAACATTCAATGTAGGAAACCTGATGTATTGAACATCCCTTGTACATGACTTGTTTATGTCCTTATTTGACCGGAATCTGTTTATATACTGTATATTCTCGAATCTAATCCGCACTTTTTTTTACAGTTTTAGAGGGCTAAAAAATCAGATGCGGATTAGATTCGCGGTCTAGAGCTGGATTTTGGAAAAATGATTGAGCTGCTGTACAGTATAACAATAACGTAATTAACATAATTAATAAACAACGTAAGAACAATACAATACAATAATCTATTATTTTATTATTTATTATTATAATTTATTATTCATCAGACTCGCCGTCATCACTCATAATTCGAGGAATGTTCAAAGATCTGGCCTTCTTTATCGCCTCCTCGCGAGTAGATCATAACTCACAAACAGTCCAGTCTTGCGTCTCTCTTGAAAAAACGTGAAGACTGCTTCATCAATTTCAGGAAATCGTCCTTTCTTGGGTCCAGTGAATTTCCTTCGTGACGCCTCACACCTGCTGATCGCTGCCTTGTGTTTCCGCCATAGTCGAACGTTGCTTTCATCAACTCCAAAAATTGCAGCGGCTTTGCGGTTTCCATTCTCCTCTGCGCACCGAATAACTTCACGTTTGAACTTTGCCGTATATGAGAGTCGTTTAGATTTCAGGTGTCCCTCTTCCATAACTACGGTACATGACAAATTGGAACAAGCACCTCCGACGTTTCAACAACTAAAGATCAGCTGGCTTCAGACGAGATTGCGCACGTCTGTTGAGAAAGGCCCCGCCTCTATCGGTATGACTCATCGGCCACAGGCGTAGCGTCGGATTTTAACGCATTGGTAACATCCAATATTATTCAATCAGTCGCCCCGTGGGCAAGGGGTGGTTGAAGGAAAGGTGCGGATTAGAATCGCGAACTAACTTTTTTTCGTTTAAGAAGTCGCCAAAAACTGGGTGCGGATTAGATTCGAGAATATACGGTATTTCTGAAGGTACTGTTTAAACAATGATAACCCAGAACAGCAATATTATAATAAGAAAGAAACATTTTATGTGTGAAAGCAGTGAACTTAATTTCCTTTTTTTGTGTTTGAATTTATATTTTATATTTAAAATAAATTTTTGTAGAGTGTCATATTTAATCGTCTGTGGCAGTGCTGCCAGTTGTATTAGTTTCAGAAAGGGACACAGAACATAGTGTTATATTTTTTCAGCGACACTTTCGGCAGTTGAGAGAAGAGCTTGGTAAACTGAAGACTCCTGAAGGTCTTGAGGACCTTGCGGATCCAGCATTTCAGTTCACTTCTCCAACTGCATCAACTGCTCAAAGTGCTGTGGATTCAAAAGAGACACCATCAACATCATCGGTTGTAGGTGCCTCCGGTGAAGGATTTGCACCTTTTGGTGCCACAGCTGGTGTTTCAAACACTCAGAAATATCCCGTAGAAGAGAACACTCATCATGACATTGACACGGATATTGAGATGGAGAAAATGGTGTCTAAAGTATGTGAATGAAGATGAAGTTATCAGCCTTGGCACTTGTATGCCTCTGGGGCTTGTTATGATGACTTAGTGTAGACAGTCAACCTGACTGCACTGTTGTTATGATGACATAGTGTAGACAGTCAACCTGACTGCACTGTTGTTATGATGACATAGTGTAGACAGTCAACCTGACTGCACTGTTGTTATGATGACTTAGTGTAGACAGTCAACCTGACTGCACCATTTCTTAACACTTCACACCTGTAAAGAGCTTTTATTGTTAGGGTGCAAGTGTTTACATTTTGAGGAAAAGCCAGGCCCAATTATTGATTAAGGGATCTCACATTTCCCACATTGAAACATGCCATTGTAATTGTGGCAGACATGGAGATTAACTTGTAGCATCAAAGGACTTTTTGTGTTCTCTGCATTTCTGTTGGGACTCGAAGAGAATTTATGTTATATTACGTAATGTCAATATTATCAAGAATACAACAGTAAAAAATTGTTATACCTTATACATTTCTGAATCTAATTATTTATTATGTGTGACTGAATTTCTTCCCCAAAGACATTAGCAGGTGACAATGTATATAAGTGCTGAAACGTGTGGCAGCTATCTTCCTTGTTGTCGTAAAGAAGCGGTAATAAACTTCCAGCATTTTTGTGGATGATAATTTTGTGTAAGAAGTGACAGGAATTGTCAGTGAGACAGCTGGGATAATTAATTCAGTGGCATCAATTCGTTATGTGTTTTTCACTGTGATTCTTTTTCTACAAGTCAGTTTGTTGTGCTTTACAAAAGATTAGTTACTCCTTGCATATGTTAACTGCCTGCTGCAAAATGTGAATTAACAGAGTCTGTGTCAATACTTCTCACAAGCAATATTCTGATTTTGATATGCTGTCACTATATGTTTGAGCCAAATGGGTCACTCATAAAAGCAAAATAAGCCTAAAGTACTGACACTCAAGGAAATATGTGTACCTTTACACATTACAGACTGTTTGTTTATACCTATATTCATCTTTATAATTGGGAGTACAACTTTCGTACAGTACTTCTTTTTATGAATTGTATTTACCTAAAAATAGGATGACCCTCTTCACAGTGTTCAGTTTTCAGGAAAATACAGAACATGTTTAATTTTGTGCACATTTATAAGGAGATCCTCCCCCCTTCATGATGTTGAATTAGGCAAAAATTCTCATCTGATATGTGGGTAGATAATGCTGTATTCTTAAGGTTAGTTTGTAACTAGAAAGTGCATTGTTTACATGTACTGCGTTTGCTTCAGTTACATGTTACTTAATGTGTTTTAAGAGCAAAGACTTGAGTGTAGTTTATAATAATCTTTATAATCATTTCTGTGGCTTTAACTTCAAAAACTCTTTACTACTCCTTATGACTACAGACTACACAGTCCTGTCTCATAACTCTCACAAAATCATGGCTATTGGTGAGTGCTTGCACAGCCTACTGAGGACGTACCGTAATTTGTGTAATGTATGCATTGTCTCTTACCAAAAAGACTACAACGTACGTACTTCACATGTGATATACGGGTCACCACTAACAGGACGTGATACCTTCGCCAATGTGAGGTTGTGGAATATTTTTTTGTTCTGTTAGAGAAGATGCTTGGTTTATTAGTGGCGTCTGTGTGTTTACACCTTGACCCAGTGGTTGAAACTGTGAATATTGTGTAAAATGTGTCTTTAGAAGAATGTAGTATGTTTGGGTGAGTGTTGTCCAGTGACAGAGGAAATATGCACCTGTTACGGAGAGGGGTGCATGAATATCCTTAAGTACATACGGAATCATTATAAGAGAAAATATTGCTTAAAAGAATAAACAGAAATATTTTACTTGTTTACAAATTTATGGCTAGAGTCGGGGGATTTTAGTGACTGTTTATTTCCACAGTTAATGTAAGAAGTTTTTCATCTTGAAAATTCTTACGATACAGTGGTGCCTCGCAATTCAACACTAATCCGTCGCCGAAGTAATGTCGAAATGCGAAACTGTCGAATTGCGGGACATTGTTTCCCATATAAGTCTATTGAAAATAGATTAATTCGTTGTCACTGGCAGCTTATATTTAATGATTTTTTTCCCAAAGCACCGAGGATTTTCTGAGTGATAGATCAGAAGTGGCTTTAGTTTAAAGTGTCCGCTTTCATTTGCCGCCAATAACAAGGTAAGCCTATCTTTCATAGGCTTATGTCCTGGGAGTTTCATTTCTTCTTGCGTGATGTAACTTCGATTTGGCAAGCGCTTCCAAAATAACACAGTTTCATCCCGTTAAAAATTTGCTGTGGCAGGTAGCCTTCCTTCCTGATTAAATCTTTGAATTTTCTCACAAACTTTTCTGCAGCATCTTTATCTGCACTAGCAGCCTTCCCATGTCTGAGAACACTATGAATGCCTGTTCTACCTTTGAATCTATGAAACCATCCTCGGCTTGCTTTGAATTCCTCAGTTTTATTTGAGGTAGATCCTGGAGTTTTCTTCTGCAATTCTTCAAAAATTAACCTAGCCTTCTCACAGATCATTGCTTGAGTTACTGGATCTCCCTTCATCTGTCTTTCTTTAATCCAGGTAATAAGCAGCTTTTCCATCTCTTCATTGATCGAAGATCTATTCTTGTCAGAAATCTTCATTGCTCCAACAGACACCCTAGCACTCATAATCTTCTCTCTCTGTTGCCAAAAAGTTGCCACAGTTGACCTAGGAACGCCATACTCTTTAGCTACACTTGTAATTGTGCTACCTTTTTTGCACTTTATCTACAATTTCTTTCTTCTTCTCTATGCTCAACCAAGTGTGTATTTTCTGTTCACTTCTGTTTTTACTTATTCTTAATGGTGTAGGGTATGAAAAATGCAGAATTGAAAATTAGCACAAACAACACGAGCAAACACCAACGCACTTCAATAAGAACTGACAAATAACAAATGACAACGCACAATTCTATGCACGCGCATGCGCCGGCTGGCGCAACTCAACTGTCGAATTGCGAGGCACCACTGTATTTGTAAACATAGTGAAGGGGTGTATATTGTACACTGTTTTATAAATATAAATAATTTTTAAGATGGAAGCTGTTTAGTAGCATTCTACTGTGGATTTAAGAACATGTATGCAAGAAACAACACAGAACAAAATATTTTGTATGTGTTCCCAAAATTTACCCATTTCATGTTGAGTCACCCAAATCCCCTTAAAGACCTTTCCTTGTTGTGTTTGAAAGAGGATGGATAGATGTTTTTTGTATTAAGGCATCATTATTCCTTAAGAGAGGCTTATGGTACTTAAAAGGCGATATGCACTTGCTAATTTTGGAATCAACCGATGGTAAAGTTTCCTGCCTTTCAGTACATATCATAAAATGTGCTACTGAACATATCCTTTGTCCTGAATTGCTATGGTGTTAGCAGTATTTTACACATTACATTACATTACACATTACATTACATTACACATTACATTCACCTGTTATTTTCCTTATTCATGTATTTTAACAAAATATCCATCACAAACTCCGTTTGAAAGAGAAAGTACACATTTGAAAACTGTGACAAGAGAGTTGACTGATAAGATAGCCACTCTTGAGCAAATGTTACAGGGAACGAATCGGTCTAAACGAGGAATTTTGTCCATAGTGGGTAAAACTTTTAAATTTCTCTTTGGCACAGTGTTATCAGATGATATTGTAAGATTAGACCAGAAAGTAGATGAGTTGAAAACTCAGCAAGGTAATTTACTACATGATGTGAGCAACCAAATAGCAGTGACTAGAGACCTTGATGACAATATTAAAAACAATGCTAAAAGGCTGACGACATTAATTAGTACAAATTAGTACAATGAAACAACAGGCCACAAGTTCCAGAAGTATGTTAGAAGCAATAGTGTCGAGGGGAAATTGGATGGGACCAAACCAATGGTTGAACAAAACACATATACTTCTAGTTATATATGGGAGATAGCATTAGTGTTGTCTAAATTATGCGCAGATATAGGAGAAATATTTTTTGCACTAGAACTAGCTTCGCTGAATAAGCTAACTGTATCTCTTCTCCCATTCAAAAAGCTTATGTATATTTTGCAGAGCATTCTAATTCATTTAGAACCTGGCTTAGGGTTGGTAGCCCCATTGAAACCAGAGTTTAAGTATATATTTTACGAAGCTATTCAGATTACTGCAGTAGCGTCCCCCCATGCAATTAGACTATTTTTACAGATGCCTTTAAGGGAAGACTGCAGAACTTTTTTTATTTTCAAAGTTCTGACAGTTCCAATATTTAATTTTGACATTAAACGCTACGTACATCTGAGGAATGGATAGCAGTTTAGCAAGGATAGACAGAACCTTGTTGTGTTAGATACTGACTTTTCAAAACTTTGTAGAGAGGGTTACATAAACGTTTGTGAGTTTAAAACTCCTGTTTATGATAGAAAGTGTATGACTTTGCTCAGGTGCACTTTATTATGGCAAGGTTGATGCAGCTAATGAATTTTGTGAGAGAGTAGTTTGGGGATCTAAATTCGAACCAATATTTGTATTAGTTTTGAAAAATCCGACAACTTGGTCTACTCCCTCCTTGACCCCTTCACGCTGGAATGCGAATGTCCCGAGACACGAAAAGACAGCTAAGGGGACCCGGTTTGCTACGGCATCCACCTACATGTCGACTACGAAATGAACTGTTGACCCTCAGTGTGGGGAGATCTTTTAAGTCAGAACACAGAATGGAGCCAAACGATAATTGTGCCCAGAATAGCCGAAATAAACCTAACCAAAGGACACCAGTTCTTTCAGAAGGAAAAGGGTGACATTTCTGCCCTCCTGTCCGAGCTAGAGGAAGGTCTGTCCGCTATGCCTGGAGATGGAGACACGGAAGACAGCCGGCGGCCGCATCCAGTCCCTTTGCGACAACTGGTCGAGGAGGCGGTAAAACACGAGTGCGGCGAGACAAGAGACGCATCTGACATGGGTGACAGCTTGTGTCATCCTCCTACTGACAGTCGAGTTTCTGAGTGTGAGCACCTTCATTTACCGTGGAGTGAGAGGTATCTGGCGCAACCTTGTAATCAGGCGCAGAACCAACTCGTCACCAGCAACCCGATCGGGCGAGCAGACTCGTCCTGGGACTTCCGCAGCCTTCCACAACACACAAGTAGAGAGGGTAGACAACACGCCAGTCCAGCTGTGACGTCGCCGCAACACCCGACCAGCGTTCTGGTATGGCACGCGATGACACGGCAGCAGCGGTTGAGAGCGAGACAGCGTTATACAACACGCATGGGCAAACACGTGTGTGTGTGAGTGCGAAATGAGGACGAGGAAGTACAAATGTCTAATAGTGATATCGCCACGATCCTAAGTCAATAATGTAAAAAGGCAATGTAACACGACGGATAATTCGTAATTTGTAATTGTGCAGATTTTGGGGGAAACATGCACATTTCAAGGTTCAGAGGATCTAGTGTCATGCACCCTTCAGGTCACCGGCCCGTAAAAGCGGCCATTTTATTGTAGTCAGCACTTCACCTGGCAGCTAGGGGAGGTGGAGTGATGACCTGGCATAGTAGAAAGGAAAGTATGCATGACGCTTTTTAGGGGATTCTGGTAAGAACAGAGTTAGAGTGAGCTGAGATGGGTAACGACTCCGAGGTGAGCTATTGGTGAGATTCGGCGTGGAGCGGAATTGTGCAGACGAGAAGACCGACTGACATGCCTCGAGGACTGCTTGTGACTCTGCTCTGGGTGTTCGCATCCAGCGTCGGGTTCCCATGGAGTGATTAGACATTTATGTTGTCTGGAGAGAGTAAAAGAGCCTAGATAGGGGTCGCATTGAGGAAATGGTAACTTTTCATCCATAGGATTCGATGTCAATGTTAGTAAACCTTGTGTAAATGGGTAATTTGTTTGTTTGTTTTAGTTCTTGATTTATTCAATTATATTGTGCTTGTGAGTAAATGGGAGTAGGTTCTCAGCTGTTTGGTTGCGTAAGGCACTATTAGGTGCGGTGTTGGACCATAGCGAGCGCCCCTTTTCCCTTCCTAATCCCACGTCCAAGAGAGGGTTAAAACCAGTAGCAGATACCTTAAACCCCAGACACAGCTAGCTTACCCACGGAGCTAGATCACAGTATCAACAATATCGGTAGTAAGAATAAGAATTCGTGGGTGGTGGCAGTTCTACCAACACTGTGCATCAGCACTGAACGATCTTTCCGATCATAATGGACAAATTGTAATACTGGAAAAATGCAAGTCAAGGCACAAAATAAAGCTTGCAAATACAAAGCAAGACAGATTAATGTGGAAACAATAAAAAATTTTCAGTTAGCACTAGAGAATGAAAATTGGGAGGAGATTTATAAACAGGATAATGTTACTAGTGAATTTAATATATTCCTCAACATTTTTTAAATACAGTATGAAAATTGCTTTCCAGGAATATACAATAGAAATGAAGATAATAGTAAGAAATGGATAACAAAAGGTATAAGGATATCATGTATAACCGCTAAAGAAGCCTACATATACTGGCAAAAGAATCAGGTAATCATATGTTAAAGGCATTTTATAAGAAATACAGTATTGTACTAGGTAAGGTAATAAAAGAAGCAAAGAAATTATATTATTATGAATTTATAAATAAATCATAAATAAAGTAGAGAAAAAATGGAAGATAATGAAAAAAGAAACATAAAAAATGCAAAGGATTGATAATACTTTACAAATCCAAGTACAAGATAAAAAGATAAATATTCCTGATAAAAAAGACGCCGTTAAACTATTAGACAAATGAAAAATAATACTATACTAAAAATGAAATTAATACCTACAACTGAAATTGAGATAAAAAATACAATTAAATCATTCAAACCAAAAAACTCCATAGGATATGAAGAGATTTAATCTCAAATATTAAAATATTGCAGGAATGCAATTAGTAACCCGATTAGTCATATGACGTAATCAAGGTATCTATCCTGATAGATTAAAGTTTGCAATAGTGAAGCCGATTCACAAAAGAGTGAAAACCGATGTGCCTAATTATAGGCCCATTTCATTATTAACAACTTTCTCAAAGATATTAGAAAAAGTGATGTATAGTAGATTAAGCCAACATTTATTTGTAAATAAAATTATAGCATCTGAACAATTCGGCTTTCGAAAAAACAGCAGTACTGAGACGGCAATTTATACATTAAAAAATATCTTAAAGGCCTTAGATGAATGTAGCCAAATAGGAATTTTCTGTGAATTGGCTAAGGCCTTCGATCATGTGAATAATGATATTTTTTTTGAACAAGCTACTGTATTATGGTATGGCGATGCTATGGTTTAAATCCTACTTGGAGAACAGAAGACAAAGAGTTGAAATATGAAATAGGGTTCGGTTCTGGGTCCATTGTTGTTTTTGCTATACATTAATGATTTACCATTAGGGATAAATATTGATTCTAAACTTCTATTATTTGTAGATAATACCAGTGTATTAATTGCTAGTACTAATATGCAGGAAGTTCAAATAAAGTTATAATTTAATTGGATAATATAAAAACAATTGGTTTATGAGAAATGGCTTTTCCTTAAATGTAAAAAAAAAATAAAATAATTAAATTTGATTCAAACTATCTAAATAATGTACGTTTCCAAATTCTTTATAAGGCTAAACTAATACAAGAAGAAATAAACTCTAAATTTCTTGCATTAGAAATTGATAAACATATGAACTGGAGAATGCATATACAGCTTATATTACCAAAATTAAGCAGTGTGTGCTGTGCAATGAGATGCATGAAGCATTATAACAATATTGAAACACTTAAGAAGATATATCACGCATATTTTCATTCAATAGTGACGTATGGAGTGATCTTTGGGGTAACTCGACGGACACTAATAAAGTTTTTCTCCTACAAAAGCAAATTGCAAGAATAATGATGGGAATAAATCCCAGAGTGGGCCGGGATAGCTCAGTCGGTATAGCGACTCGCTACGAGCTGTACGGTCCGGGGATCGAATCCTGGTGGGGGCAAGATTTTCAGCACCCGTCCAGACCGGCCCTGGGGCCTACCCAGCCTCCTGTACAATGGGTACCGGCTACGGGTAAAGCGGCCGGGGCGTGGCGTTGACCACCCACCCCTATATAGCGCCGAGGTTAAAGAAAGAGTAGAACTATACCTCTACTCTCCCTCTGGGCCTTCATGGCCTGTTCTAGGGTGAACTTTACCTTTTACCTTTATAAATCCCAGAAGCAATATAATTCACACAAAATTTACAAGAAATAGAATATGTCTTCATATGCCACAAACAAACGTCATGTCAAGGAGGTGTTTACTACACGAGTATAAAAGTTTTTACCAAATTATCCAAACATATATAGTTGACCCTTTAGAAAACAAAAAGCAGTTTATAACAAAACTGAAAAATTTATTATTAGATCAATCATTTTATTCTGTAAATGAGTTTTTAAACTATAGCCATGATTCAGTGGAAAATATAGTGGAATAGTGATATGTAAATTAATTTTAGGGGTTGATATGTCGATTAATGTATGTGTATGTGTTGTCATGATTGCTGAACAACTTAATATACCTAATTTTAAGTGTTTTGTAAATATGATATGACACGATTGTTAAGCAATCAAGCCTACAATATATTATATTAATATATTAAGTATATTATATATTGTTGTGTTGTATTGCATTGTAATGTGTTGTATTCTATTATGTAGTGCTTATTGTGTTGTATTCTATTGCTCACCCTATTATATGACATTGATCAGTTTTATATTCAGCGCCGTATAGCGAATTTGATGGATCTATGAAACAAGATATGTAAATAAATAAATAAATAAAAAGACAGTCAGGTCCCTGATGACGAGGACAGAGATGGTTCTGGAATAGAAACGTCGGTTTACTCTCCACTCAACCACCTGAAGAGGCTGCTAGCCTGAGAATATTTTATTGAATTAGTCGCCGTGAAAGCTTTAAATTATACGAAACTTGATCCTTGTAGCGACAGCAGTTGACGTGACTCAGTATATATACTAAGTTTTAAAACTTTCGCGGCGACATGATTCAATATAGTCTTCTCGGGCGCACAACCGCGTCAATTCGTTTGAATACAACGTTTCGGGGACTAGCTCCGTCCCCATCCTCAGGCAAAACTGATTTAACATACAACTCGTCTGTCCCGTGTTTTTCTACCTGCCGCGGCAGGGAGAATCACTAGGACACTCAGTATACAGAAAACCTACACACACAGATCTCTATCTACATGCGGAATCAGCACACCATCCGGCACAGAAAAATGGGGTTTTGCGAACTCTGGTACACCGGGCAAAGACGATCTGCGATACGGAAAGCATAAGAGAAGAGCTACAGCATTTAAAAAATGACCTTCAGTAAAAATGGTTACAGCGATCGGGATATCAGTCACGCCCTTAACTCAAAAAGGAAACAAAAAGAAAACAACGAAAAACCAACTTCTACAGCACTTCTGCCATACCAACAATCCACTTCCAATAAAATCAGCAGACTTCTATCCAAGTACGACATCAGAACCATACACGTCCCAGCAAAGAAAACCTGCCACATGCTCAGACCAGTGAAGGATGACCCTGGTTTAAAAACACCCGGCGTATACGGCATCCCATGTGAATGCGGAAAGACGTATATTGGCCAGACAAATAGAACGATCGAGACGAGGCGAAAAGAGCACATACGGCACCTTAGACTGGGACAACCAGAAAAATCAGCAGTTGCTCAACATGCCCTGGAAACAGGCCACAAGATAGAATTCAATAACACCTGCAGACTAGCCAGGACAAAAGGATACATGGACCGCATAATAAAAGAAGTCATTGAAATAAAATACATCCGGACAACATCAACAAGGATGGCGGTTTCATACTCAGCAGAGCCTGGCAGCCTGCAATACGTCAGATAAGGACCTCGCAGCGAGGCGTGGGAGCACAACAGTCAACAGCCCACCCACCAACTTAACTGTTTGTGGGTACTACAAAACCGGTCTGATTCTCCCTGCCGCGGCAGGTAGAAAAACACGGGACAGACGAGTTGTATGTTAAATCAGTTTTTCCTGAGGATGGGGACGGAGCTAGTCCCCGAAACGTTGTATTCAAACGAATTGACGCGGGGTGTGCGCCCGAGAAGACTATATTGAGTGACTCAGTATAGTTTTGCTTATTGCGTGTAGATGGCAGTCAGCAGCCGTATGTTTGCAAGGTTCTAATCTATTATCACAGGTGGCGGTACGTAAGTAGAAATTAATGATGAGACATACCTACGAAGGAATAATCAAGTCAGATGATCTATGGCTGAAGTGACCTCTGATTCATGCACAAATGAGCTTTCATCCGTGGAAAGGCGTGTAGATTATATAGTAATCCTTCAGAATATAGTACAGTAGTGTTGCATAGCTGCCGTAAGTGGCTCTGATATGATGGGAACTCTTTCGCCCGTTTCCGTTGCGTGGCATTGTTTTGTCTCGCTCCCTATCTGCCTTCCCCTCACCCCAACCCATAGACGACATCATCATCATTTATTTACAATCCATAGATCCAATACACAAAAACAAAAACAGGATGTGGATTTGGTCAAAAGCATGTGAATTAATGAGCTATATAACATATACATTGTCAAAAAATACAAGCAGTTAGTAAAAACAGACATATGATTTATAAAACACGATGATAAAACAATCAAGCTTAGGATAACGGAACCTGCTAACATCAGGAAAATAACCTTTAACATAAAATATAAACCTAGTAAGAAATGTAGTACCAAGTATACATTAATTACAACTATTATGATTTGGGATGGTAATAGAAAATTTTCAGTTTTTGTCGGAATCAAATTTAGCATCGTAAGCAAAGTATTCCTCCAAGGAATAGAATGAGTTTACTAGAATGAATTTTTTTAATGCTACTTTAAGCTAAGTCTGTTCCTGTCAGTGGCATGCTACATTTTATGTCACTTTTGTTTTGGACATTGATCAGTGCATTCCTCTCAACATGCACAAGTGTAGTTCGAAAATGCTGTATCTTGGAAAACTCAAGACATTTTCCAGTGTCCAGTTTGATTCGATTGTTTATTACAATTATTTCCATCACACAGATCAAAATTGTTATGAATCTGACTGGATGAGGAAAATATACTCTTGCAATTCAGTGAGTAGGCTGATGTTACTGGCAAGGAATGATGAATCTGAAACTGGTGTCACCATGCAGTCTAATGTTATCACAAAACTTAGCATATGTGCTAAATATAAGAAGCGACATAAAAATGTGTGATTGTACACACACACACATACTGTATTCTGCACACAAACTCATTTTTATTCATGCACTTATGTTCATAGTTTGATAATTTACACTATAGTGACTGGGGGTAGCATGGAGAAATTTGTTTTTAACATGTAAAGTGTTTTTGCTGACACTGTGTCTAGAGATTCTAAGGTGCAATACTGGTTTTGTATTATGTGTTGTATAGGGGTCAGAGTTGGTCTTGTACACCAGTCTGAGGGGATTAAGAAGCTCTCTGCTTTCTGGATATTATTATTATTGTTGCATTTGAAGTTATGTTTATGAAAACAAAATAGAGTCTATAAAAATATTGTGAACTGCGATATGCTTCAATAGTCTCAGTTACATGACAAGTTTCAAGATTTCAATTCATGAGGACGTATAATGAGTGTGGAAATACAACTGCACTGATCCTTAGTCTCAATACTAGATGGAGGTGAACAGTCACTTCTTTTCTGACCACTTCATTCCTAGGAAAAAGCCTGCAGTATCCATTGAATAATAGGCTGTGTGGCCGTGCACCAGTCTGGACATTCTGGAGAACAGATAAATATATTAACCCAGTCAGTATTTGAATGCCTTATCAGCCAGCCCCTACTGTAGTCATAATACTGACTGCTGTATCCAGCGTCCCCAATTCCCTGTCCATAGAAAGGAAACTAGGTATGTTCAAGGCATTTGGGAAATTGTTTCAATAACATCTTACTACCCATATGTTGCGACTTACATGCTGGTAGCTGAGTATGTAGATGATACCTGATGAGTAACATGCAAATTAACTAGGTGATGGTGCCATATGAGGCCACTGTCTGAGGGATTTGGTTGAAAACTAGCATAATTGGTATTTTAATTCAATTCAATTCAATTTATTCACATCCATATTGTTACAAATGTAACATTTGGACAAGTCATTTTATTTAACATTCTGGATATGTGTGAGAATCTCTTTACATTACATATTATTAAATATAATTTGTTAAAAAGATATTTTAAGTCAAACGAATTTTCTTCACAAAGTGGAGGAATGCCACCTATATAAGTATGAAATTGTTCACATGACACACACTAAAATTGTATTGCACAGTCAGGATGTTATCAGTGCTGAAGGTTAAAACAGCGCAGATTAACCTTGTGCCCTATACTGTGCCACATTCTAAAGGAGTTCAGTTCTACCATCAGTATTTAAAACTTTTGCATCTACGCTAAAATTTCTGACGACAATAATGAATCCAATTGCACAATTTGAGATCATTAGTATTCCTACTAACCTAATATAGTCGTAAGGCTACACTTGTGGTCCATGTACCGCAGCGCCGCGGGCGGGAGACAGTGCAATCTGCTCCACTGCAGCGCCACACACGCGAGAGAGCGCATTCAAATTCATGTTCCGGAACAAGTCGTGGGAATATTTCCTTCTGTTAAGGAACACGTGGTGTTGTGTGGACAGAATTTTGTCAGCTTTTTCTCTGATAATTGTTGTAGCTACTGTGTAGGATGTCAATTATGCAAACACAGAATTAGGTGACGTGCAGGTTTGGCGTTGTCATTTACAAATCGGACTACGTCAGGACGTATACTAGATAATCTATGGTCAGGATCCATCCTATATGGGGCCCAGTCGCTGCAAGTTATCCGTGCCGAAGGTTAATCCGTAGTGTTTCGCTGCGGGCGAGACACCACGGAGTACCCTTCAGCGCGGATGACGTGCTGTTTTGACATTGCCTGCTTCCAGCGATGCCATCAATGATGGATGTTGAGAAGAAGTACGTTTACGTGTAGCCAGCCCCGTCTTGGAGGCTTAGGAAGATGGTGGTGGCCGCGAGGTGTATGAACTTTGTAAAATCGTCACCACCCTGAGCCCTGTACCTCGCAGCGAACATGTAATGCCAAGGTGATGGAGGTAGTTCCCCCTTTCTGTTTTAAGGGCTAAAGAATGGGTTTACATGGCGCCACATGCAATAGATAAGTGGTATTCAACCTTTTTTGTTCGCGTACCCCCAGAAATAATTTCTCTTCAACTTTGCACCCGCAAAGTTGTTGGTGCATAATTCAAGTTATACATAGTCTATAATATACATCTAAAATAGGTTAAATAAATAAGTTTTAAATGAGAAAAAGGAGAGTCAATTTATTAAATAGCAAATATATTTTAGGCACTATGTGGAATCAAATGAAACTAGCCGCCCAGATAAGAATAGCGTAAAGGAGAGAGAGTGAGAGAACAAATGACGGTCCCAAATCGCATGTCCTTACGTCCGGGTCTCTTGTGGCTAACCCTAAATGTGGCCCTGATTATTCAGTGTTTATCATGAAATAATATATATTTTTTTAATTTTACGAACCCTCTAAGATGTCTTCGAGTACCCAAAGGGGTACGCGTACCCCAGGTTGTATAGCATTGCCCTAGATGGTGTTGGTATGAGCGCCAGTAAGCTGATCAACGAAGCAGATCCTGTGATTGCCTGTGCGGTACGTGTAATCTCGCGCGTTAAGACCGCAAAACAGCTACGATATTATCAGGGTTTTGGAAAGTTTTTCGTATTTTTTTGTCATGACTGAGGACATGCTGATAAGGAATTGTATGGTTGTGTTACAGAGCTGCACAAATTCACCGAAAGTTGTAGTGGGCTTGTGTAGTGAGACGGGTGCAACATCGTCTTGTGATGGGCATGAAGGTGTCAGTATAAAACTTGAGGAGGTGACAGATATGGATGTGAAAGTAGAGGAGATTTCTGTGGTAAAAGTTGAAGAGGACACAGTTATGGATATTAAAGAAGAGGAGATTTCTGTTGTAAGATTTGAGGAGAAGACAGCCATAGATGCAAAAGAAGAAGAGATTCCTATGATAAAATTTGATGAGCCAACAGATATAGATATAAAAGAAGAAGAGATTCCTGTAGATGTACTCGTTCCTGCAATAAAGGCTGAACAGGATGAGGTGAGTTACAAGTATGTGTGTCCATTTTTAGACACATTTTACCAGTATCCACGAATTCTGACTGTCTGTTGTCATCTCCATCTCTCTGTCTACCTAACAGCCCCACTGTGATGAATGCAAATTTCTGTTCATGTGTTTTGTGAAAATAGTAAGGGGGTTTGTCTGCAAGTAAATGCAGAGAACAATAAATACATGTTCATGTCCCAACACCAGACAATAGCAGAAAATTCTCATCCAAATATAACCAATAAATTAATTGTAAATGTTGTTTATTGAAGAATCTTTAATCTTCCTGTCACCAGTGAAAGCATAAAGATTGAAGTAAACTGTACTTTTATTTGTCCTTTTGTATGGCTGTAAAACCATAAAGGAAGAATACTGGGTATGGAGGGTGTTTAATAACAGGGTGCTAAGGGAAACATTTGAACCTACAAGTGAAGATGTAACACACAGGTAGCTTGAGAAGGCTGCCTAATGAGTACTTTCACAATTTGTACCTTTTGTCATATGTTGTTAGGCTGGTCAAATCGAGCAGAAGGAAGTGTGTGGGTGCATGTGGCATATTTGGTAGAGATGATATTTGTATACAAAATTGTACTTGGTAAACTTCAAGGGGAGTGGTCACTTGGAAGGCCATGGTGTAGATGGTAGAATAGTATTCATATTTATCTGACTGGAATGGTATATGAGTGTAGGACTGGATCCATCTGGATCATTATAGGGATCAGTGGCAGGCTATATGATACGGTAATTTAGCTTCGGTTTCCATGGAAGATTGTCTTTAAAAGCTGAGGGTTTGTGATCAGTTGTCAGAGTAAGCATTTTGCTGCATGGAATTGTGTAGCTATGTGAAAAGCACTGCAGAAATGAAAGGTTCTATTTAAGATCCAGTTCATCTGGATTGTTATGCTCTGTAGACTGGTAAACAGTTACTAGCATTTTGAAGGATGTAGACAATACAGTCGTTTCAGATATCAGTGACTATTAAGAATGTGACATGGCGTATCAACCCAGAAGACTGAGAACATGTGATCTCACAAAAGCTATCTTACCTTAAATTTATATATGCCTCCAGATTGCACTCTGGTTATGGTTGAATCGTGAAACTTGTTACTGTGATCCTGCGTATTGAAGTAGTGTTAGATACTGTTACATAAAAGTAACCTCCCACTGGGTGGCAGCCTGAATTAAAGAGAATCTGTATTTAAGAATGTCGTTTAGGCAGTGCAAATGAAAACCTTTATTTTGGACAGGGTTCTCTGTACATGATGGAATAATATATGTGTTTAAGATAGTAGTTTGTGTTTCTGGTGTGTAACACTAAGAGGTAGGTAGATATACTTCTTAGTGTGCCTGTGATTAGTGAGTGTACACACAATTATGAGGAAGCAGAGTATGTACTGAACCAATTCCCTTGCTACCACATGACAATTTTATTGGGAGGTTTCAGCATTGAAACAGGTAGAGAAGATTCCTGGTAACAGGCAATTTAGACTGACACTTTATATGGAACTGTTAGTGATAGTGGGGTTAGAGTGGTGAACTTTGCCCCTCAACACATCTAATTTTGAAGGTATGGTGTTCCAAATCCCAAAATTTATTAATGCACTTGGTGTTGGTTTGATGGAAAGACGTGTATACAAATTGATTTATTGATAGCTAATGGCAGGCACACAGTTGATATCCTATCTTTCAGAGCAGTTGACTGTGATATCTTGTTTGGTGGTGGCTAAATTTCAGGGGAGACTGTCAGTAAGCACAGTAACAACAAAAAACTTATTTGAAGATATCTGATATGAAAAAGGTGAATGAGAAAGTAAAAGAGCAATATCAGGTTGAAATATCAGGCAGGTTTGCAGCTTTGTGAAACATAGGTCATAATATGGACATCAGTAGGACCTGACAAACTGTTAGAGAAAATATCAAAACTTGGCCAAAAACAGAGTAATTTTGAAAAGCTGCATTAACCACAGCTTTAATGCTCAAAATGAGTGTCTCAGTGAAACAGGCTAAATTGCAATGATTGCAGAATCCAAGTGACATGAATGGAGGCTTTGTGAATAACATGTAGTATGACAGTAGTAGATTGTGCACGAGCTGTTCGGGAATATTTGGAAGACAAAATTAATGAACTTAATGCATTCAGTAAAGGTCACACATCACAGGTCAGGTAATGTAATAATTACATATCTGATTTGTATGTTGCTTTATGTACTCTTTCTGCCACCTTTTAAGGTTTAAGCTGATGTATTTCTCTCTTTTTTTTTTCTGCCAGAGTACGTTGAATGAAGATCGACACATACGAGATGTAGATTGTTCAGGTCCCAGTTTTGTGTGTAATACAACACTCAGGCAGCAGAATACTGTGCAGAGACAGCAAGGGGTACGTAGAGGAGGGCACATGTGTACCTGTGATGTGTGTAACAAGTCATTCAGTATGCAGAGTTATCTGAAAGTACATCAGCGCACACATAGTGGAGAGAAACCATATACCTGTGATGTTTGTAATAAATCATTCACACAGCGGAGTCATCTGAAGAGACATCAACACACACATACTGGAGAGCGACCCTACAGGTGTGGACATGTGTAATGCATCATTCACGGACCAGAGTAGTATGAAAAGACATCAACGCGCCCATACTGGGAAGCGGCTATACACCTGTGACCAATGTTACACCTGTGATATGTGTAAGAAATCGTTCTCTCAACAGAGTAGTCTAAACTTACATCGATACGTACATAGTGGAGCGCAACCATATACCTGTGATGTGTGTAAGATGTCATTCACAGACCAGGTTAGTTTGAACATTCATCAACAATTACATAGTGGAAAGCACCCACATACCTGTGATGTGTGTAAGAAGTCATTTGGGAAGCAAATTTATCTGAAGGTACATCAACGCACACATACTGGGGAGCGTCCATACACCTGTGATGTGTGTAGTAAGTCTTTCGGGGACCAGAATAATATGAATAGGCATCGACGCCTACATGGTGGAGAGCGACCATACCGCTGTGACAGGTGTAATAAGTCATTTACTGTAAAGCATAATCTGAAGAGACATGTGCTGTTACGTTGTAGGCAGCATCCATAATACAGTGGTGTGTATTTAGTTTCAGTTAACACTAAAATTGCTTAGCTGGTAGTATTCTATGGTTTATTTAAGGAATTGCGAAGTGAAAATTGGATAAATTATTTTATTTATGCTGTAAGTGATTGTTCTACATTGCAGACAACTTGAAGTCTGTTCTTGGTAGATAATGAAGTGGAAGTCTAATGGAATATTATACCATTCAGACGCACACTTCTGTTGTACAATTTGGTAATTTTGTGTGATATATACGAGGGCTGTCCAAAAAGTATCCGACTATATTTTTTCCCGCGGTAAGTAATGGCGAAAGGGTGGGGAAACTGAGCGTATTGGTAGAAGGGACTTTCATGCGCATACGTGATTTTTTGCTGCCTCGCAACACCGCCGGATGCGTCTGTCGCTGCCAGATAGCGAAGTGGTGTAACACGTGTTCGTCGCATTCTCGTTTCGCTCAAGATGACAGAATGTTTGGAGCAGCGATACTGCATCAAGTTTTGTCAGAAACTTGGGGATACCCAAGCGGAAACAATCCGCAAAATTCAGCAGGCTTCCGGTGATGATGCATTGGGGGTCACTCAAATTAAAGAGTGGTTCAACCGCTTTAAAGATGGCCGCATGTCGGCGGACAGTGACCAGCGTTCCGGGAGACCGTCAACGAGCCGAAATGCTGATGTCATTGACAAAGTGCGGACATTGATAATGGAGGACCGTCGTTTGACCGTCCGGGAAATTGCTGATGAGGTTGGGATCAGCAGAGGTTCGGCAAACACGATTTTAACTGAGGATGTGGGCATGCGAAGAGTGGCGGCAAAATTTGTGCCCAAGCTGCTTTCGCCGAAGCATCAACAACTCCGCCTTGAGGTCGCGCAGGACATGCTGGAGTGCGCCAACAGGGATCCTGAGTTCCTGAAGACTGTGATCACTGGTGACGAGTCGTGGGTGTACGGATATGACCCAGAAACCAAGGTCCAGTCGTCACAATGGAAGCATCCAACATCCCCGAGGCCCAAAAAAAGCACGACACGTTCGGAGCGACGTGAAGGTGATACTGACTGTTTTCTTCGATTACCGGGGTGTTGTGCATCATGAGTACGCACCACTAGGCCAAACTGTTAATAAGGAGTACGACCAAGAAGTCCTCCGTCATCTTCGTGATGCAGTTCGGCGCAAGAGACCGGAGCTGTGGGACGCACGCAACTGGCAGCTGCATCATGACAATGCCCCAGCTCATTCATCACACCTGATCCAGGATTTCCTGGCTAAGCACGGCATTCCGCAGGTTCGCCAGGCTCCCTACTCTCCTGACATGGCTCCTTGTGATTTCTGACTGTTCCCGAGATTGAAGACACCGCTAAAATGCGCCCGTTTTGACAGCCGCGAGGACATCATACAGAACGTGACGGCGCAGCTGCACACCATTCCAAAACAAGCCTTCCAGAATTGCTTCCAGCGATGGAAGGACCGCTGGGCTAAGTGTGTGGAGTCACAAGGGGCCTACTTTAAAGGGGATTAGGTATTGTAACCACCCAGATACAAAACATTTTTTTCCCTGCCTAAGGTCGGATACTTTTTGGACAGACCTCGTATTATAGTTATTTCCATATTTTGCATTTGATTCTGTATGCTTGTGTACATATGTGCTGAAACCTCTTTGACTTTGGGAAGTCTGCATGCCTGATGCTGTGCTTTGTCTACTCAATATTTCTACAAATCGTAGCAAGTTTTGACAACTAGCCAGCAGATTTAGAGTGCATTAATGTAATAAGCGGTTGATATTTTGTGCAGTATTTTGAGGAACGAAAGGCTGCACGTTTTGTGTGGAGTGAGTTCAGTCATCCACCTATTTCCATCAATCTTGTGTCTCTTTGTGTTAAGATTATTAAGCCAAGTCTGTTTTGGACAGTAGCATGTTACATCAGACGGGACTGTTGTTTTGGACATTGACTGTTTACTTGTTTCAAAGTGCTATGTCTGGCAGAACTCAGGACATTTTTCAGTTTTCGGAATGATAGCCCTGTTTATGATAATCACTATTTCCATCACACAAATCAAAACTGGTAAGAACCTCACTGGGTGAGTAAAAACATACTCTTGAAATTGTGATTTGATGTCTGGTTTTAGTGGCCAGGAGTATACAATCTGAAACTGGTTTCACTAGGAAAACTAATGTAATCATAAAACCCAGCTCAGTAACAATCTTAGCCACAAACTTTCACTTGAATAAAAATATTTTTGTACAGTGAAAACCAAATTTACAATACTACTTGGGTTAAGTTGTAAGTCTGTCATGAATGAATGTAACCACCGCTGCCTGTTCGAGTTAATAGTTAATGTGAGGAAGTTCACGAAAAAGTGGCCTAATATACATCAGGTTTGGTTACAGAGTGCTAGAAAATAAGCATGAAAATTATTTGCATCTTGAAATTTGAAGATGGAACAAACTGTTCATTAACAGCTGACTTCAGTTGCGAGAGTTTAGGCTTCCAACACAGTGTTTTTGTGGGCTTTTGCGTAGTGTAGGGCAGTTTGTTACTAACATTTCAGTAGAGCATGTCAGTCCCATCTTGGATATTTTGACCCTTAGCTGAGTTCAGTTGCTAACAGGAGAGCACTGCTTATACAAAACACCAGTGATTTGAGGAATACATTTGATAAGGCAAAGTGTAATCACCACTTGCATAATTCTGAAATAAATGCCAAAGACATTACAAAGTGTAGGCTAACAGCACTCCAAGTTAAATGACCACAGAGCAGTTATGAACGAGGCCATGGACGCACGGCTGTTCCGCTGCGTAGGTTGGTTTGCTACTGAAGTTTTTGGGCCACCAACAGGTTCTGCAGATGCACCAGCTTCTGTCTACTCAGAACAAGTTGGTCTGAAACGTCGGTAGCAAACCACCCTAGCTGCGCATTGTGACGATATCAACGACACAACAGCAATAAATCCCACAATGGTTATAAATGTCGGAAGAACAACACTGACCGTGGATATTACATTGCTTGACAGGTGTAGCTCTGTATAGTTCCTGTTTCATTTTTTAACAGGTGTAGCTCTGTATAGTTCCTGTGTCATTTTTTAACAGGTGTAGCTCTGTATAGTTCCTGTGTCATTTTTTAACAGGTGTAGCTCTGTATAGTTCCTGTTTCATTTTTTAACAGGTGTAGCTCTGTATAGTTCCAGTATTTTGACAGCTGTAGCCCTGTTCAGTTCATTTGCAGTATTTTGACATGTAGCTGTGTATAGTTCCAGTTGCAGTGTTTTGACAGCTGTAGTCCTGTTAGTTCTGGTTACAGTATTTTGGCAGATGCATCCTTGTTTAGTTCTGGTTCCAGTATTTTTTGGCTAAGGTACAAGAATTTTCTTGACCAGCGGAATACCCCTGTTCGCATTCAGTTGATTTAGCTACTCTTTTGTTAATTTTACATTACGAATTGTGTACAAAATTTGGCTGTATGGTTAACAACCCCTGAGCATATTATATTGTTGTGATAATTATATTATGTGAAAATAAATGGATGCACAAATTAATGGATGAAAGTCTAAACTGGTAAATGAAGTTAGTGCAACATGTAACAAATAAAGATTGCAAGGATCCCTTTCTTCGGTGATATGCCTCTGCGTCAATGGGTAATCAGATCCTGACATTTCGAAGGAACGTACAGCCGTCATCTTCAGGGTAGAATGTCTCACAGGAATTCACCATGCCTATAGAGGTTGTGGCATGGTGCTAAAGTTATGTGGTGGGATAGACAGGCATGATCACAGCAAATTCTGTGAGGACTTCTTGGCCTGCAGCTGGGTCAATACAGTTGTGTTTTCACTTGCCATGAAATCATTGTGCTGTCATTACTGACTTTAAAATGGAGTCATGCCTTAATTTGAAGTTTGGACAAGGGCAGCTGATTCGGTGCTTCTGCTGTGCAGACAAAGTTGTGTTGATTAGGTACTACTACTGTGTGTACCTGTTCGGATACGAATTTCCTCAACTCGGCACGCTAAAATAAATTTGGCGCAAAAATTATGGGTTGTATGGTAAAGGTGAAAGGAAATGTTACCCCTGTCCGCACCACGAAGGCATATGGCTCTACTCGTTCTTAAGATTGGTGCTAGATGGAGGTGAGCGGTCACATCACGCCCTGGCTGCTTTGCTCCCGGGCAAGAACCCCAATACCCATGGAAGGGAGGTTGGGTGGGTCCCAAGCTGATCTGGAGGTTTTGGAGAAATTATCTTGCCCTGCAGGGATTCGAACCCACGACCGTACAGTCCGTATAGTAGTCGCTATACCGACTGAGCTATTGCAGTTAGTATGGGCAGTGTGAAAACTATTAATCAAGCTAAAAATTCGACACTGAGATATGATGGTCTCTCATAGAGATGATGAGGAATCTATCACAGTCTAATGAGCAACAACTTTTTAGAGGGGCAGAAACTAAGTAGCTGATCCTTGATTATACGAAACCGTTTCTACTGCAGAGGTTTGATAATGCTAAAGACGGAGCCAAGGCGAGGGGGGGCAGGTGATGAGTATATAAAGTGAATATGTAAGGAGTTTGTCATAAGCACTCGTAACTGTGGTGAAGGTATGCCTACTGCCAACACTACATGATCTGTGCCTGCTACAGATGTCCCTTTTATCGTGTTCCCGAGCTTGGAAACTTGATGGCATTTGCGACTCGTCAATTGATGACAGTACAGTAGGAAGCTTTATCACCGATTAGTATCAACTTATCGTAGTCATCTGTGCTGTAATCCATGAACAAGGGAGCTCTTATCCGTGCAAGAAGTCGTCGTTGATCCATGTTGTTTAGCGTAGGAAAATGGCGTCTGGTGAGGAAGGTGAGATTTCTCTGCAAGAATCTGGTAAATATCAACAACATTGTGAATATTTATTTTAGAATTGATATATATCAGTGTACAAATTGCTTGCAGTGCTTTTATAGTAAAGTATCTTATGTAATTTTGCACGTATGTGACCTCATAGCGTTTGTAGAATTGAGCTGTAAGGCGGCTGTGGGGGGCCAAAAGCGTCTTTGAAACATTCGAACGTGTGATACAACTTGATGTGGTTATTATTTGGTGTATACTAATTCATAAACGTGTAGCATTAAGCCCTCTGTTTGTGTTGGGTGATGAAAATTGCTGTATTTGTGATGATAATCTCAGTCGTGCTGATGTTCCCCATAAAATACATGAGACGGAAGTTCGGTAGGTGGAAATTATGTAGTCCGGATTCGTGTACATAACTGGGCTTGAAGATGTGCTATTTTTTCCTCTTTTCCTTAGTCTTCAGGCAAATTCTGGATTTGTAGCCTACATTCTTGTACAGTACACCAGATTCATAATTCTAGAATGCAGGGTCATCTTAAAGTATGAAGCTGCATGAGAGGTGCAGTTGATGAATCACTGAATACTCAAGAGAAAGGAATGTCAGACATCAACATATTTGGAAATTCAGCCAGTGGTAGACGGAATGTTTAACGAAGATGGGTAGACTTAATGTGCCATGAAAGTTATCGTCATATGACTTCCAGGTCATGCCGAACCAACCAGTGCCAGTTAGGTACAGCTGTTGTTAGTGTTTCAACTGTTTCCACATGTTGTTCTTAGTTGATTTTAAGTGTTCTAATGATGAGTTGTCGATAGATAACCTTGTATATTGGGATTTCAAAATGAAAGGAGAAGCAAGTGAGGAAAAAGTTCTCACCACACAAAGAAGGGAACTGATATTTGATGTATGCCAGTAATTCAAGCGTGGGCGGTGAAAAATTGGGCACTACTGTATTATAGGTCGACCACAGTGTATCAAGTGTGCCATGACTGACTAGACATATGCTGTGGGGCATAGTGTGTTACGGCCGGGCCCCCATCCCGCTTCCTCATGAAACCTGCCAGTTGAGACGGACTTTGGTTAGGGTTTAGGCTATGTCTCTATTATAGTCTGTGCTGTCCGTTTTAACTGAAGCAGCTAGTCGAGATGGACATAGGTTAGGGTTTTGGCTATGTCTCTATTATAGTCTGTGCTCTCCATTTTAACTGAAGCAGCTAGTCGAGATGGACATAGGTTAGGGTTTTGGCTATGTCTCTATTATAATCCGTGCTCTCCATTTTAACTGAAGCAGGCAGTCAAGATGGATGTTGGTTAGGGCTTAGGCTCTGTCTCTGTTTTTAGTTGATGTGGGTGTCATTGACGTCAGAAGAAGTAGGATGTGTTGACTGGGCGCTACAGCTGGTGTGTTGCGATACATAACCTCCCCCACCCCTCCTTCTGCAGTAACCAATTCCGTCCCACTATTTCACACTCAGCCCACATCTGTTCCCTTGATACCCACTCCTTCATCTCCGTAGAAACCTTTCCTGTCGTGGTTGACCTACAATACAGTAGAGCCAAGAATTGTACTTGTAATATGGTTGGTAATGTTGCAAATTGTTGAGTGAACAGCCAAGTCATGGTGTTGGATTTAGTAATGTACAAAGAATTGTGAAAGATGCTGTGACACAGTTTACAGCTCAGTATCAAGTGCAGCACCTGTGTTAAATGTGCTAGTCTAAACCATTAATATTTTGGATGATCATACTAGAGACCCACAAAGTTTGGAAGTTTTTCTCTTCCACAATATAATACGGTCTGATCATCTCACTGCTTCATGTAACACATTTTACATTGAAGTAGACCAGACAGTTACAGACTCTCTCTCTCTCTCTCTCTGCACATTTGAATTAATAAAGTTTTGTGCATTTTGCTGGAAGGCTTATGAAGAAGGTTTTTATTCTTGTGATTCTGTGAATATTATAAATTGTGAAGACATGAGCATTCACAGATTTTATATTTACAGCAGCATATCATGACAATATGATGACCAACTGCTATAGTTATGACCATGAAGAAAGCCCAGATTCAGTGACGTTTATATATAGGGTGTATCAGAATAATGTTAAACTTTCATGGGTGGTAGGAGGGTCAAATGGGAGCAAATGTCAGTATGTGGGTGAGTTAACGAGTATCTGGAATGTATTATTGTATAGTACAGTAAAAATATTATTTCAGTCTGTATGTTAGCATCATTCCTGCACATAGTCACCCTTGTTTGCAATGCCCTCAGTCCACCTGGACACAAGCTTCTGTACGCCATCAAAAAAGAAAGAAATGTATTTTTGTTGGCTGACAGGCTGAGCATGCACCACTTTTGTCATTCGTTGATCAGTGGTATAGTGGCACTTTCTTGATGTTATAACGGAGGCAAAGGGGCTGTGGATTGTATACAAGGCTTCTTGAAAGAACAGAGACTTTTTGGAAGGGCCTTTATACGTGTAGTTGTACAATTTTGTCAGTTTGAGAAAAAAAGAAAATAACACCTGTAAATAATTTATGACTACTTGTGTGCGTGTTGGTAAGAAAAATTACTGTTTATAAGGGAAAATTTTAACTATAATTAAATTTAAGGCAGCCTCTTATAGCTGTGCAGTTTGTTGAGACAAATGTGGTGAAAATGAGATCTGTATTTTCAAATGCAGGGAACATCATGGCATTGTGGGATACCGTTTCCCACTTCGAGCTTAGAGACATTTCATTTAATGGGACATTGTTTTCCTGTTTAGCAGTTGAAGGTTAAGAGCTCCTTCCACACTAAGCTCATTGTCGTAGTTGAAGCCATTTGTTGATTGCGATGCACAAGCTGTTAAGTAGTGAAGTGCTTGTTAACCAGAACTTAAAAGCACTATACTCACAACACACAGGTATGGCCTTTGTGCCAAATACTAATGTATAGGTGGTGACAGTGTGATATAATTGTATCTTGCTGTGACTGTAACTAGATATTCACTGTATCAGACTGAGATGTTCTGCGTGCCTAGCTTAGATGTATGCAGGATCTGTGGAATGTAGGTAAATTCTGTTATACTGTGTAATGTCTTGGTCAGCTGTGGTCCATGGTAAATGTTACTTGATTACACACACATGTATATGTATGTATATGCATGTGTGTGTGTGTGTGTGTGTATATATATAAAAGAAAGAAACCCAACTTAATACCAGTATCAATGAGAAGCTCCACTATTCATGAAAACAATACTTGGACAGTAATCCTCCTCAACATGCCACTTGTTGTAATGAACTGTAACACTAAATCCCTTAGAAGTAATTACATATGCAGTCATGAAGACTTAAACCTAATCCTTTATGGCAACAGAATTATAATATCATTAATTAAGAAGGAAAACCTCTGCCAAATGTCCTGTTGATGGTCATTGTTTAATTGTTTAATCAAGTATGAATACTCCCCATTATTTAAACTTTTTAACATTCAATTTTCAGTTAAGTATACAGGAAGTGCAGATTGGTTCAGATCCTATTTAACAAATAGAAAACAGAAAGTTGATAAACAATAGGAGAGGCAGAAAGATGGTAGAAGATTTTTGACCACTTAGCAAACATTTTTTACTTTTCCCAGAAGTTTGGGTGAGAGATGTCTTCCTTACCATAACCATGGGTAAGCAGTAATGTTTGTGCAGTGCCTTGTCTAAACAGCAGTAATAAACCACTAGACACAGCCACCTCCACATTAGCTGAGTGTAACTTTAAATACTTTCTGGTCACATCATGTAATATTTTCTGTGTATAACCAAGACTGAGTGTTCCATGGCCCTCTTCACAGATGAAATTCTGGGTCCCTGGTACTTTTTCGTAACATTATTTGCATTCCTAAACTTGTCCTTGGTATTGTCATTGTTCACATAAAAAATAGTTTTAGTTCTTGTGACCACATGGACAATATCAGCATTACTTTTCGTACATCTTGTGAGGTGTGTGTCATCTAAATGTGTTGCATCTTTATGAAAGAAAATCATTTTAAAGTTGAGATCTTGTGGTAGTTTAATTCAGCGAGCTTTCAGTGTGTTCGTTTTTAGGTGTTCGCCGTACCAGGTCAACTCGAGCTGTTGCCACCAGGAGGAGGAGTGGTCGAAAGAAGACGGCAGCAGCGCCGAGAGCAACCAGGTCAAAGAGAAGTACACGTGTGTCACACACCGTTGATTCAGATGGGGAGAGCGATGAAGTTCAGGTGGTGAGTGCTGTACTGCTGTAGGATCCATTTGTCTGACCCATATTCTCTTCTCACTATTATCCATGCAGTATAGTTCAATGCATTGTAGTTAATATTAGGCATCTAGAAGTGGAGGTCTTAGTGCAAGCAAGCAGAGGGGGCAGGTGTGCTTGCTGCTGTGTCTTCTGTTTTTCTAGAAACATGGGTTTGTGGTCTTACCTATGTGCATCATTTTTACTCTGTAATTACTCCCTGACAGTGTTGTTCCATACATTGTGTGCTGTTTCGTGTCCTTGACTTTGTGCAGCTGTGTGTTAACCTCTCTTAGACAGTGCAATAGCGTAGTGCAGCATTCTGTGAAGAACCATGTTTTTGTTCGGGTAAATGCAGGTAACACAGAATGGTCCCTGCTCTATAACTGTTTCTAAACAATCCGACCCCCTCCGGTACTCCTGCAGGTGAGGCCAAGTAGGTAGACTGAAATCAGTTCCTGCGCAGTGCTGTAAGATTGCAGTCTGACTCTGGTCAATGCATCTGATGGGTTTCTCTGCTTTTCCTCAGCCCTCCTAAGCAGATGCCTGCATTCCTACTTAAAATACGCCATGATCCCTTCCATGCCCCAGTTCATCCCTTACCGTCATTGTGGCATTTAACATTAACCATTATAATGGACAAGTTTCATTGACACGAATTGAGGCTTATATTGAGAAGCTTGGAGGTGAAAATATTCTTTTTTTCTCCATAGGAAGTTGTCTTCCCACAAAGTTTTGTTAGCTTTACCCTCCAATGTTATTTTCCGCTGAAAGAGTTTGTGAACATGAATTTATCCTCCTCTCTCTCTTTTAAGGAACTGAGCCAAGTTGTGTCAGATGCAGAGGCTTCACAGGATCATGCTGATGAGCAAGTTTCACCAGAAGCACCTAGAGATGATTATGAGGAGGAGGATGAACAGATACCAGCTTCATTGGATACTAGTACAGAGGAGAACAGTGCTGTAGAGAATGGGGTGGGGGAGGGGGATCACAGTAACTATGTTGAGCAAGATGCAGAGAATGAAGACAGTGATGTGGAAGAGACCTTTACCGCTCAAGTTGCTGAAACCACAGAAGAAACTGAAGATGGCAGTAACATTGGAATAGCAGTAGAGGAGCAACAAGAAACTGCTGTTGCTCCTGCTGCTGCTGACAGTGGTGAAGATGAAGACAGAGCAAGTGTCAATGGCAGTACTGAACCTCCAGAGGACAGTAATGAAGGTATATGAATTTCAATATGATATGCAGTGAAACCAAGATTTTATGATTCTGAAAGGACCATTTAAAATTAATGTACACTCAAGGAACTGAATATTTAGGTACAGGCACTTCCAGACTTATGCAATTTCAAGTTACACAGTTTCAGGCTTGTGTAGTTTTTAAAAGAGAATGCACACAGAATTGTTCCTTGTGGGAATGAGAGTGCAATGAGACGAAGGTTATGAAAGAATACTGCTGGGTGATGATACAGGTGCTGGGGCAGTCATGCTGTGGCCAGTTAGATTCCAGTATACTGGAGTCTGGATTTCAGCTGGACCCCCTTGTACATACATACATACGTATATACATATGTGGTTGACCATATGAATACTCGGTTGCGACTTGTGCAAAATTCAGCTTATGCTGGACACTACATAACATAACTATTGTGTAAGTCAGGAAGTGTATGTAGCTGTGTAGCTGGGATAGCTCAGTTGGTATAGTCACAAGGCTATGGGCTGGGTGATCCTGGGTTTTATTCCCAGCAGTGGCAACAGACTGGCTCTGGGGCCTACCCAGCCTCCTGTTCAGTGGGTGTTTGGTGCACTTCAAGCTTACTCTCCTGTATCCTTGGTTCAGGCTGAAGGCATTCAGTCTCATCAGACTGACACTTGTCTGAGATGTCCAAATTTGTGAAGTGTTAGTGCATGGCATGAGTTCACAGGTTAATGTACTTGGTATCATGGATTGTCATTGTACAGTAAGTACTTTTTGTCATGGGACTGAACACTGCAGAGCAGGCAGCATCATCTCTTGCTATGCAGTGACAAATTCAATGATAAAAAACACTCCCTGTTAGTGAATGCAATAAACTGGTAGTCACTAGCCTTATATACATATTTATAGTAATTTCATTATACTTGTTACTTTTAAGTGCCACGGAGGAAGGTGGAAGAGGAGGAAGAAGGTCCGATTCTAGAGGAGGAACCTAGTAGCCAAAGTATAGATGAGAAAGAAGTAAAGGAAGTACCAGAACTAGAGGATTCTCCTCCCCCAGTTATTAATGTTGTTACGCCTTCTTCTATCCGATCAGGACTTAGAATCAAGTCTGATGTCTCAAGCATTTGCAGCTTGGAAGAGAGTCAGGGTTTGTCGCAAGAGGCTCCTGAAGAAGCAGATGCTAATCAGTATACAGGTACTGAAGAGGCAGATATGAGTCATTACCTGGTTGATGATAGTGTGAATGAGACGGAGTCTGAAGTCGTAAAGAATGTTCAAGAACAAGACGAGCAGATGGAAGTTGAAACAGATATGTTACCTGCTGTTCAGGAAGCCCTTCCACAGGAGGAATTTGACGTAGCAGAGGAAATGACTGTGATTGATGAAGTGACAGGTGATGCAGAGCAGGAAGAGAAGGCTGTAGCCGCTGGAGTGCGTGATGTTGAAGAGCAGGCTGCAGATGGGGTGAGCAGTGATTTATGCATTTGTATGTTTGAGTGGTCTGGACATGCAACAGTTGCTTGTACATTTCATGACTTATGTTGCTAATGGCAATATACCCACTTCCCACACCTTGTAAATATTCGCATAATTTGTGCAGTACCATTCTTTTTATAAAGCATTTTGTGTTTGGCTTAGGACATGCTTTGTTTTCATAATATGTAATATAGTTATTTACCAGTCTCTCTTTTTTTGTATAAAACGTTCCTGTCAGAAGATAGACGTAGGAGAAAGGCAGTAGTTGAAGTTTGAAATTCCTGTGGCAATGGCTTTGAATGTTGTTGTCTTGTGGGATGTGACACCTAGTGCTGTGGTAGGTGTGTACTGATGTTTCAGAGGATCCTGCAGTTTCCTGCAGCCCTAAACCAGACCACATGACGTTCCATCCCAGAAGACAGCAGCCCTCAAATCAATAGTTGATTTCAGTGTTTAGGGCATCATGCTACTATGAACTTACTTGTTTGTGTTACTAAAACTTATAAGTGGGAGTCAGTAGGAAGCTGCTCACTTATGTGTTGCTGCAGTGCTCTCTGTAGAGTCCAGATCTCTTAAAGTTCAAATTTACCATTTTGTACCAGTAAAGAAGGCACTCATGGATGCAGTTTCTAATCAGACAGTGAAGTGCAGCAGGTTTTTTAGGGTTGGTTTTACTGGCAGACCAAAATTTACAAGAAAAACATATTTCATGACCTGACTGTACTGATTCCTGGTATTGACTTCTTTCTCTTCCCTGTTGTTTAAGTTCTTGTCTGTATTTTACCTTATGGAGTACGTTTTTGTCAAAATCATCATGACAAAATGCACTTCCATACAGAGAACACTTTCTGTGCTTTCTTTAGTGAGTCAAATGAAAACCTTACAGAACTTTTACCATCTGATTTATTGCAGAAAGGTTTGGTACTGTTTTGTTAGTGCTCAGTATACTGCCACATCTACCATGTGTAGTGCATGCTGTACTAACGACATGTGCTGATAGCTGCACACAATAAAGTCTGTTTTTTAGTCCACCGCTTTTAAGGGTTTCTCTTGGCTCATCTTCATGTTTGTGTCATAAATTTGTGTGGAAATGTTCATTTCCATGTCTGCTACCTGATTTAATTTAGTTTTCAGTTCTCTTGGTTTATGCTTCTGTTGCTGTGGAAGGTTTGAAAATATTGCCTTTTCCACCAAATCAGTTTCTTCTACAAAAATTTTGAGAAAAATGGGTAATTATATCTAACATTCTTAATTAGATTGTAAGAAAATAAGATGATGTAAGTTGACAAATATCTGGTATATATTATTTTTATTTTTTATTACATGTCATTTTTTTCAGTGTCATATTGATGGTGACCTCCTTCCCTTGACCATTGAGAACAGTTTTGACCTTGACAGCATGGGTGTGGTCACTTTTCTCCTGGCTAACCTTGTGTAGAAAACATATACATATACATCCTGTCAAAGATTTGTCGCCATCAGTGCATCTGTCACTTTCTACTGGTTGCCATTTATTAGGTGTTCCATTTATAATGAGCTTAAACTCCAACATGTGCAAAGTTCTAACCAGATGGAACACAATAGAAAATTATAGCATTAACATGCATGCCAAAGGAACAACTGTGCTTGAGCCCAGTGTATTTTTAACTGGAATACATCAGTTACTGGTCAAATATCGTAACATTCTGACTTCCTCTTACACTGCAACAGCCAAGGTCAAAGATGGTTTTATGACTTGTAACTACTTGTTTTATCAACATGGTGTAAGGTGAGTGGAGCCTGAAACTGGTGCCTTAACTTCCATGAAGATTGCGTGAAGCTGTACCCTGACACCTTTAATATTCCATCAGGATGGTGTCACATTATCCCCTTTCCTTGGAGCCATGGTGGCTGTAGTACAGCATGTAATTCTCATTTGTAGGAAGGTGGTTTTCAGACTGAGCCTGATACTGAAATGGTATCAGAGGATGAACTTCCAACAGAAAGTTCAAAAGAACCATTAGAAACGGAAGCAGTGTCGGACGAAGAACTTCCGGATCCGACAGCAGCTGTTGATTTGCCAGAGACCGAGGCCGTATCAGAAGATGAACTGCCACCAGAGAAGATGGACAAGAAGAAGAAAAAGGCTACAGCAAAGCAAGCCAATGTGTCAGGTAAATATGAAACCAAACTTGCAGCAACACAAGTCTAACCTAATGACATACTGTGTAAATCTTGCTAACAACATGCTTGTATTGCTTGCTCTCATAATTTGATCCATATAGCAGTCTTCCTGCTACATTTGTGTATGAATACAACTTGCTGTATAAACACCCACGGTTCTTGATATTAGTGTGGCTGTAAAGTTCCTGAAATTAATTTTGTTACAAATAGCCCTTTATATTTAGAGCTTAATGACTGAAGTCCCATTGAAGCAGTTCTCTTGAGCAGCTGTAAACTTAGCTATGCAATGCTGCCACTGTTGGAATATTTACGGCAGTTCTCTTTTAGAATAACCTTCAGTGTTTGCATCACATTTTTTGTAATGTCTTAGATGACCTGTAATACTTGTCCCTTTTAAGGTGGACCTTAATTCTGGAAAGAGCTGGAAGTCATTGGGAGCTGAATTGGATGAATATGGGGAGGGGGGTGGATTCCCAAGTCCAACAATAGATTTGTTTTGCTTTTTAGTTGAGAGTACTCACTGAGTTGGAGCATTTTCATGATGGAGGAACCAGTTGTTGGATCAAGTTCAGGACGTTCTCTGTGCACAGCTTTGCATTATGTCATCTGTGTTCCTTAATAAGCCTTAATGACTGTTGGCCTTGTCTGAACAAACAACATTCCATACTTTACATCATTTTTATCAGATCTGTGTGTTTTCCTGTGACTGCTGCTTTTAGTATCTTTTACTTCGTTCATCCCTCTTTGAGCCATTCATGCCACTCAGAGAACACTTTACTTCTTCACATCTCCTGTGCCGTATGCTTCAGAGAACACTGCGCACATTTCACTTTCACTCTGTTCTAATTTTATGCAAAATTTGATGTTAATTCTTCCCTCAAAATTCTGATCACTTGTTTTTCGACGACAGGTCTGAACACACCTCTTATTTCTGTCACAGCTTTGACACAGCTGATGCTACACTGTTGAAATTGCAGCCTTTGCAAATGAAAACATGCACAGACATGATTTTAATGTGATGCAGTCTAATGTAATAAAATACTTCACCAAATGAAATCATTCCAGGAACTTCACAGCCAAATCTCATATCTTGGATAATTGTTCCCACTGTGCAGTGATGTCAGAGATGTTTTTGTTTCTTCTGTCCATGTAACAGAGTGGATTAAGGTTGTGTAGACCATGCCTTGAATTCACTGCTGAACCTAATGTTCTTTCATGCTATATGCGTATCAACCATGCCTCCAAAAGTGCAACTTCAGTCTGCTAGACACTTAACAAAATCCACGTGCCCATAGTCGTGCAGTATCCTTCACACAAATATTTTTATACGTGCCATTGGCCGTTTTTTTAACTCTGCAACAGGGGGTCAGCAAACGTAGTTCAGAAGTTCAGGCTCTTGAGAATAAAGCATTCAGCTACAAAAAAGAAGGTTATGTTGTCTTTGTCAATGCCATGAGGGCATACAGTGGAGTAGAGGTATAGCTCTACTGATTCTTAATGTCATCACTAAATGGATGTGGGTGATCAGTCTCACACCCCAGCCACTTTAACCCCCTGGGAAAGAGCCCCAGAACCCATTGAATAAAAGGCTACATGGGCTCCAGAGCTGGCATAGATGTTTCGGAGAAGAGAAAAATCTCTTGCACATGCCAGAAATCAAACCCTGGATCATCGAGCTTATAGCCCAGTCACTATACAAGCTGAGCTGTCGCTGTATTGTCGAGCTTGTAGCCCTGTCACTACACAGACTGAACTGTTGCTGTGCTTCTCATTGAGCTATCAGTGCCTGCTGTTTCTGTTATTTACTCCTCCTTTCTGATTGTGTATGTTACAAGTCTGTTGAGTGATTTGGCAGGTGCTGTTAGAACAGCATTACATCATAAAGACAGTTGACCAGTTCATCATCCAATAATGTTTTTGGGCTGTTGTGAAAGAACCTTTGATTACAACATGTCCATTGATGCCCCTGTTGTTAGAGATGAAAGAATCAGTTTTTGTAGATAGTGTATCTGATCCTGAAACAGGCAAGAAGAAAGCCCGTTCCTCAGAGTCTAAGAAGAGAAAACTCCTGGTTGGGGACACGTATGATCCTAGTTCTCCCACGTCAGAAAACAGCTGTGATGAGAGTCCTGCAGCCAAACGAGCAGCTGTGAGTAATGCGAGTGGTGGAACCCAAGCCAAACCCGTGACAAAGACCCGCAAATCTCTGCCCGAATTAGAGAAATACTGGAAAGCTGTGAAGGAGGACTCTTCTGACTTCACTGGTTGGACATACCTTCTTCAGTACGTAGATCAGGAGGTATGTGCATGATTGCGGCTTGTTTATTTTGAATATCAGGTTTCTGGTTGATACTGTGCTGCAATAACCTGTGTGCCAGGCCAAGGTCATTCTAATTTTTTGAACCTTGTGTAAAAGGAATAGTATGTTACTGTATTTATATTGCTGAACTTGAGTGTTATTGGACTTATTCGGACCCTGAAAATATACGTACAACATATAGTTTTATTGTGAGGTTTGAGTTTCTTACGGGGTGTTGCTGAAGATTCAAGGCTTACAAGATGTGATGCTGTGTCATTGATTGAGTGGTTGCCAACCTTGCAAAGGATTGTATTGCCTTCATCTTGGGAGGTCAGGCAGCCCAAGAATAATGATTTACACCACTTGCCTCTGAAGATGAAGGAACTATGGTGTTTTGAAACTCAGTAACTACTGGCCCGACACAGCGTCACATCACAGACCGCTTGTCAATCTTCACATAATGTTCGCTTGGAAGAACTGAGACAGCTGTAAATTTGTTAAGAGGTAGAGGGAGATGTTTTTGCATTGGTCATTCCAGAACCCAATAAAGTTGGGAACAACCAACAGTTTTGAGCAATGTATGTTGTATATAGCAAGGAAAGGGTTAAGAAATGGTATAAAAGTTTTTTGTTGTTGGTATATACTGTATTAACTGGAATGTAATGGTGCTTGTTTACATTATAAGGAGTTTCTTCTTGTCTTGTTTCCAGAATGATATTGAAGCAGCTCGTGAGGCATATGATGCCTTTCTGTCGCACTATCCGTATTGTTATGGGTATTGGCGCAAATATGCAGACTATGAGAAGAGAAAGGGCAACAAAGAGAAGTGTGAAGAGGTAAGGTTGAAATTATTTGTGACAGAGACATACTTGAATGCACATTACAGTGGAGATCATCAAAATCATCACTGTTTCAGTTTGTGTAGGTTGTAGATATTTATTGTTAACGTAACTGTGTAGTACACATTATCCTTCATGAGGTTTCCTTTGCAATTTACAGTAAAACCCCCATTTAAGGTTTCTTTGTTGATCAGGGTATTTGAACAGTAGAAACTGAGGAAAGTCTTGGATTACTGGCTTGGGATCATTGAAAGTGATTGTTTCATCAAGGAATGTTAAATGGGGGTCTGACTGTAATAAAATCACTGTTATATTGTCTGTTCACAAGCTGATGAGGTGTGTGGATTATATATACCATTAGTGCTTTACATGTCATTTGAGTATTTTAATAACTTAGAGTTAAAGGACACAGTCTCTGTGAACAGAGCAGATACTTCTCAAAATAACACTGTTTTTTTCAACAGCTTCAGCAGCTCCTGCCCAGCTTTGGCTACCCGTTTGTTGCTTTTCAAATGGCAATAAGACTGCCAGGATATCTGTAACATTAAAGTACATGGTAACTGGACTTTTTGTGCAATTGTGTTGACACAATTATAAATGTACATCTTTATTTCACGGTGAGATTGTGAAATTTGTAATTAGGCTCAGCCTATTGTTGTGTGGATAGAGAGACGGAACTGTTGTGTGAGTACTATTTATTGTGCTGTTTGGACATGCCTGGTTCAAGCAGTGGAAAATAGTTGAATTGTTGGTGATATGTATTTTATATTGATTGTGTAGTTATTTTAGAATAATTTTAAATACCCAGAATTGTGTGTGGTTTTTGATAGTACTATCTAATTTATCTTAGAACAATTGTTTATATGTAAATGGATGTTGATTAATATTGCATAGTTAATGGTGTAGATACAGTGCGTATCTTACATTTTGTTTAAGATGCCAAAACTCTTTCTGCATATGTTGGAAATGGTAAGGAATGAAGAGGGGTGTCAGTAACATATGAATGTAAATGTCTTTCCCCATTCATAGTCTTGAAGGGATAAAATCGTATAAGTTGTTGGAGTCAGCCGTTTTCCATATGGAAGAATGGGGCTGAAAGAAGAAAGGTCCTGGGAGCTCATGGTTGGGAAATCTGCAATGAAGACTTTTGGCCATGCGTCTGTAAGGTGATACTGTATTGCTAATATGGCTATTGCTGTAATTTAATTTGGGGGTGATGTGATGTATTGGGTTTCTAGGCTAAGTACTTGTGTTAGTTTTGGGCCAGGACATGGAAAGATATTGTGGTTCTTTGATCCCATGCCATGCTAAGAGAAGTGGATTTGTTTTCATAGGTGTTTGAACGTGGACTGAAGGCTATCCCTCTGAGTGTGGATCTCTGGATCCATTTCCTCAATTACTCGAAGGCAACATACCCTGAGGATGAAGAACATATCCGTGCCCAATTTGAGAAAGCTGTCAATGCATGTGGAATGGAATTCAGGCATGTTTGCATAATTTGGAAAATTGGTCTAGTTACCTTCATTGTTATTTTTTGGTAGAGTTATTATTAGTGTAAAATGTGAATCGTACTTGTCAGTGTAGGTTGTAGTATATTGCTTCTTGTCAGTCTTTTTTGTATGAAATGACTGGATTACAGCTACAGTGCAAATTAATTTACGTTATTGTTTTAAGAATTTTATCTTCTTGGTATGCATAATGCAATATGTAAGGGTTTGGGCTTTCTTCTTCAGTTAGACAAATCCTATGGATTTTTAGAAGTATTACAGTATAGTGCTGAAGTTTAAGTCTTTATTGTGGTTTCCTGCCGTTTGTACGAGGTGTCTGTTTTGACTCTTCCCGTATCAGTCATAATGTCCATTTTCCAGACATGCCTGTTACAGACTACATAGTTCTCTAATGCTATTTCACTGTGCATTAGTGATTTGTGTTCTGTGGTAATGTAGTGTCGGTAAGTCGTCTGACCTTTCTGCTCTCAGTTCTACTAGTATGTTATCGAAGCTCTAAGTAAAATGAATACTTTGTGTCTGTTAAAGCATTAGATCATGATACCTTTCACTGGTGCATTTTTCACATCATATTAGAACAGCTGTAACTATGTGTGACTCAGTATAAAAATCTCGGCTGAATTTCCATACTTTCGTCCATTTGCCATTAATGATCAGTTGTGGTGGTGTGGTTAAGCCATGGGTCATGCAGGATAAAATGCAGGCAGTTTGTTTCTTGCAGAAAAGTGAATGTTGAAGACACAAGTCTTCTGGAATGTGACTGTGACAGTTTATGACGTTTTGAAGGGTCTAGCTTTTGAAGGAACAGCTGCACTGGAGAAAAGGTGTGGCTAGCAGATGGCCAGAGAGGGTGGGAAGCCAGAAGGGGTGGCAATGGGAGGAACCTCAGTGGGACGGGGGCTGAAGGTTAAGATGTATAAAGGAATGAAATAAAACAGAAAAGTCAAAAGATAAATTAAATTAGATACTAAAAGATTAAATAAATTGAAAGGATAGAAACAAGTTAATGAAAGGAAAATTTAAACAGAAGAGATGGGGGCCCATAAAAAGGTCATTGCTCAATACTTGTGTCTTGAACATACAGGCACCAGTGTCCTTTGAAATGTCAGGAGCTGCTTGCTCAGTGACACTGTCACATCTTACAAGATTTAAATCTTAAACAGCGCCACTGTGAAGACGTCAGATCTTGTATCATTGTTCTCTGAGATGCGGTGGACGTCAACTGTTACTAGCAGCAGAGGCTTCAATTGTGGGACCATCTCAACTAGGGTACTAGGGTCAAGACCATCAGGTTCCCTGTCATGCGAGATATTACGTTCTCTGCCGCCTTTCTGCCTGAAGCATCATTGCTTTATTGAAATTGTTGTTAAAGACAAGTGATGGGCAGACATGGACTGGATTAATGTGGCTCAGGATAGGTGCAGTGAGCACAGTAATGAACCTTTGGGTTCAATAATGCATGGAGTATTTGTTGAGTAGCTGAGGAAACACTAGCTTCTTATGCAGAATCCTGCTGCATGGAGTTAGATGACAACATTGCATGATAAGCTTTAAAACTATGTCAGGTCTGCTGATGTTACAAGAAAAGTATACAGGTTTCCCATTTTATTTATTGGTTTGGTTTGTTTTGTGTGTCCATTATTTTATCTTTGTGCCTGTTGCAGGTCTGATCGTCTTTGGGAGAGCTATATCAAGTGGGAGACCGAGGGCAAAAGACTGCAGAATGTAACAAACCTTTATGATCGTCTGCTGGCCACACCAACACAAGGATATACAAACCACTTCGACAAGTAAGATTTTTATTAAAATATAGTTGGTGCAAGATTATTGCAAAAAAGATGTTTTGTTGCGACAATAGAATTTGATTTGAACATTTTCACTGTTGTGTGCTGAAGACGTTGATAGAGGTGTTGCAGCTGCTTCTGCTCAAAGTGTTGTTGGCCATGTTGCACCTTGCTTTCTGTACGTAAAACTTTGAACGCCACCTGTAGTTGCATCATAACCAAAGCCCAGGGTTATATTGTGGCATTGCACTTTTATGTTACCCTAATTATTGTAGCTCCCGTACTGATGCGACTATTTCTTTTGTGATTAAACAGTGATTTGAAATATCAGTCTCAGTGAAACTATCTGTTGTGTGTGAATTTCTGACTTCGATTGTCTTTGGCATACTTTGGTTCTCCAGTTTTTCATGCAGTGGTATTTCTGAATGTTTTAAGTGCCTTATGCTATAATTACATTGCAACATAAATTTCTGCTGTTAACCACAACCTAATATTATTGATAGTTCACTGCAAAGTATTTAATTTTACGCATCTAGAAGTAAGGTTAAAATGAATTGAGCTGTACCTCCATTCCTTATGCCTTCTTGGTGTGCCCGTTATCGTAAAGTTGCCATATACTGTAAAAGGAGAACGCAAAGTCCTTGTTAACACCACAACTTTGACTGCAGTTTTCAGGAGCATATTAGCAGTAATCCTCCACAGAAAGTGCTTTCTGTGGATGAGTTCTTAACACTTCGACGGGAAGTTCTGCAGTTGCTGAAGCAGTATGATCAGCCAGCCACTGTTGCTGATGACACAGCTCCAGGTGAAGAGGTTGAAGCTCCTCCAGGAGAGGAACCAGATGAACAGCCGTTGGTTGTAAGTGAATACACCGTCACTTGGTGTTGATTTTGTGGCATTGCTTCCACTAACAAGAGTAGTTGACAGTAAGAAAAAGTATCTGTAAAGTGTGTTGTGATTGACAGTGTATATATTACCTTCTTTATTTCACATTAATTTTGTCCACCTATGTTGAGGAACATAAAGACAGGAGTTGATATTTCGGGACTGGTTTCCGTGAAAGGTGGAAGATCAAGAAATTTAGTGTGTCGCCTCCCTCTCCCCCTCCAGCCATCCGCTTTCTACCCACCACAACTATACCTACACAACATGCACTTTTGTAATGCCTGCATGTTCTTGGATTTCTTGACCCTAGAGGTAAAGGAACTACAGTCGTTTAGAACACTGCAAATTGCTCGCCCAGTGACAGCATCACAACCCAAAAGACAGTGCTGCAGACTACCATATTGCTGGTAGTGCCGGTACTGTGGTTTGTAAAGGATCAACCGCACTGTAATAGTTACACAGCGCATACTTTTTCTAACTTGTTGGTTTCAATTGTCATTGTTAGTGAAAACAGTAATTATAAAAACCATGTTATGATTTTGATAGAAAAAGGAAAGAATAAGCCTGGAGGCAAACTTCCAACCTTTCAGATACTATCATTAGACTATTAAGGCTGTGTTGTGTGCTGGACAACAGGCACTCACAACATCATGCAAAACTTTCATGGTGCAGTTTCACGTCTTGTGCATTCTATGTCACTTGACACATTCACTGTCCTCTAAGGAGGTTCCATGATCATGCACTGTCGTCGTGAATGATGACCTGATGAATGAGAAGCCTTCTTACATTTCTGACATTCTGTTTTCGTAACAGGCCTTGTGTCTTTATGCCTTTCACTTGTAATTGAAGAGCTTTTATACATTGTGTGCAGTATGTCCCTGTTATTGTGTCCATAGAAGGTCTGCATCTGCCAGGACATCCAGTGACAGCTGCTCAGGGACAGGATAAAAGGGACATTCTGTATTTATATCCAGTCTTCACCTGTGCAGATTAACAGTCTTCTGTGTAGTAAATGTGGCAGTACCATTATCACATGATGGGTGGCCATGTTTGTGATTTAACAGTTTACCTCAGATGTATCCTGTTCAGAATCCGCTTGTTGTTCAGAGAATGCCATTTTTCTGATTTCAGAAAACAGACGAAGAGACTACTGCCCTCAGAGAAAGGATTATCTCGATTCGTAGAAAGGTTCACAAGAATACTGTAAGCGCTGTGGCTGAAAGGTGGAACTATGAGGAAGGGGTGAGTGACATTGGAAATGTAGATACAATGACCTTTTGCTTTCTGTATGTGTACTGAAAATGTGCATGCCTTTTTAGTCAGTGTTTGTGGTGATATTGGTGAAATTGCTTTTTGATCAGCCATGAGGATGAAGTCTGTTGTCCTCTTCCACTTGTGCTCCAGTTCCTAATTGTCAGTGCTAGTAGTTCCACTGTCTGCCCACCTGTCTGTTTCTCTAAGTGTGTTCATGATGGTTTGAACGGTTCCAGTTAATCACAGACAGTGACACTGTGCTGTTCATACGTTCTGGTTCTTGTTTGTTGTTGTTTATAACAGTTGATGTAATTTTGTGGTACCAGATTAAGAGACCATACTTCCATGTGAAGCCTCTGGAACGCTGCCAGCTAAAGAACTGGAAGGAGTATCTGGACTTTGAAATTGAACAAGGTGACCAGGAGCGGATTATTATCCTGTTCGAAAGGTGTCTGATTGCGTGTGCATTGTATGAAGAGTTCTGGATCAAGGTGAACAGTGTTTATAAACATTTTAATCTTGGTAAACCCTCTCTTCATGACTTATACAGCCTTATGAGTATTGTGCATGATCCTTTTGCTTTTGTTATTTTTAAAAATTTCAACGCTTTTTATGTTATTTTTCATGTATTTCATCTGAAACTAATCTTCCACATAAACTCTTGTACGTCCCAAAAAGCAGGAATCCAAACAACAGATCATGCTGTAGGTGCCTAGTTAGCCAGATAGTCTTTACAAACATTATCATATTAACAACTGCTTTCAGTCAAACTTTGTGTTAGAAATTTGGACATTTTCCACACAAAATGTGGTGCCATTTTTAAAAATGTGTACCATCATGTTCCCCTTAAAACAGTATTTTTTTTAACATTAACAAATTGCAGTTGTCAAAGATGCAATGGGCAAATGGGGGGTGGGGGTCTTCACCAGCCAAACAGTGTATTTTAGTGCTTATGTGTTGTGTAATATGTTTGCCTTGCCACTGTGTCGTGGCTTTCCAAAGCACTTTGTCTTCGTCGATAATGCTGCCAAGGTATGAGAAGATGCTTTGGAAAGGTGTATGAATAGTGCGTGAAGTAAGCTTTGTATGAAGTGCGTGAAGTAAGCTTTGTATGAAGTGCGTGAAGTAAGCTTTGTATGAAGTGTGTGAAGTAAGCTTTGTATGAATAGTGCTTAAAAGACTTTCACCCAAGTGCATTCATTATTTTAAAATACTGAATGATGTTTCTGTTCTTAAGGAAATTTTGGATGTAGCTAGGCACATCGGGTTTGATGAAATGTAACACAATTGTATATGTGTTAATTTTTTATTTATTTTATGTTTATTCTTTTTGTTATGTTTCTGTTATGTAATGTTAGTACAAAAAGGTGATATGCATGATACATATTCATATGTAGCCATAAAATTGTGAGGTAAGGGTTAGGCTAGCAATGTTGATCATATCTTCAGTATTTTAATTAATTCGTCTGGGGAAAAATGCTTTATTCCGTGTTCTTGCAATTTGCAGAAACATAACCGCGATGGTAAACACGGAGGTGTGCTTTTAGTGTACAGATGCTTAACAATTAAACATGCTGCTACATTTTATTTACATTTATTTCCATTAGTTCATTCGCTACCTTGAAGGCTTGAAAGATGATCTGATGGACAAAATTCGCAATGTGTACGAGCGAGCTTGCACTATCCACCACACAAAGAAACCAAATCTTCATCTTCATTGGGCAGTCTTTGAAGAGAGTCACGGTAAGCAAATGAGGCCTTATTCTGTTACCCAAAATAAAACTATGTTATGTGTTATTATGTTACATAATGACACTGTTCATTAAGTGAAGTATGGTGGATTACACGGTATGTAGAATGAAGCCTTCTCAGTCTGTTTTAAAGATTTATACCAGCATTTGCCAGAGGGAGGAGAACTTGATGAAGGCTGGTGTACAGTCCTAGACTCAAATCTTACCTGTTCCTGTGAGATTGGGGTTCTCAAAGCAGTGTGCCGAGGATTCACATCTTCTGGGATATGTTGCTGCATCTTTGGTTGAGTAGTTCTTGACATTTTCATGGCAATAGTGTCGTCATATTTAAGGGCTTGGGGGTCCAAGAAGAATTCACATCTCAGGTGACTTGAATCATTACCTGTTCAGACTTAATTAGTAATTTATTAGTGACTGATTATTTTGAAAATCTGTAACTTTATATTGGGTTAGAAAATTTCTTCATTTTGTTTTTTCATTTCAGGTAATTATGACAGAGCTTCAGAAATTCTGAGCAACTTGGAAAAGCTAGTTCCAAATATGCTGCAGGTTGCATATCGCCGGATCAACTTAGAGAGGCGATGTAATAACATGGACAATGTTTGTGCCCTGTATGAGCACTACATCTCGAACACCAAGAACAAAGTGATCTCCAACAACATGGCTATCAAGTATGCCAGATTTTGCTGGAAGGTAAGTACAATGCATGTTAGTAACCCCATAAAACTCTTTATGTATTCTTCTGCAATCAGCTGTGTATTTTTTCTGTATGCAGCAAGCTATTTCTGATAAGTGCTGACTTTCCTATGCAGTGTTGTTTATTGTTTCACCCCACATGACTTTGTGATTTTGGGGGAATGCAGAAACAGTAATAGTTAACCCTTCATCAGAAAAGACAATGGAGATGCCATACAGTAAAAATCACACATGAACATGAACATGTGACCAATGTTACATCATGTTAAATCTTGATTCCTACTTTCAGCAGTTTGAGGCGAGAGCAAGGGCAATGCCTCCACTTCCCTTTGATACGCTCTTAACACTGAGGTAAGATGCCTCCTTGTGCCAACAGAAGGCCAGTATGTTTTGTTTTCGTTCTGCTGCAGTGCGTCGAAATGGATACATGTGGCAGAAATCTTCTGTTAGGTGGCTGCATTGCATATCTGTGAGCATGGTATAATATTTATTTTTGTTTGACAGGTGAAAGGAGACGTTGAGAAAGCTATCTCTATTTTGAATAAGGCTGTTGAGAAGGATAAGGTGAGTGTTATGGTAGGAGCCAGGATAGCTCAGTTGGTATAGTGACCAGGTTGTAGGCTGCTTGATCTGGAGTTAATTCCTGGTAGGGGCCGGAGACTTCTCTCCATCTCCGAAATATGCAGAATGGTTATGGGGCCACTGAGCCTCCTGTTTAGTACGTGAAGCAGGAGAGTCGTGCAGTTGACCTCATGCTGAGGTTAAGAGTGTGGAGCTATGCCTGTGGTCAGGGACAACTTTACATTTACCTTTGCTATGGTAAGAGTGAGTGGAGCTATGCCTGTGGTCAGGGACAACTTTACATTTACCTTTGCTATGGTAAGAGTGAGTGGAGCTGTGCCTGTGGTCAGGGACAACTTTACATTTACCTTTGCTATGGTAAGAGTGAGTGGAGCTATACCTGTGGTCAGGGACAACTTTACATTTACCTTTGCTATGGTAAGAGTGAGTGGAGCTATGCCTGTGGTCAGGGACAACTTTACATTTACCTTTGCTATGGTAAGAGTGAGTGGAGCTATACCTGTGGTCAGGGACAACTTTACATTTACCTTTGCTATGGTAAGAGTGAGTGGAGCTGTGCCTGTGGTCAGGGACAACTTTACATTTACCTTTGCTATGGTAAGAGTGAGTTATTACCTCAGTCTGGCTGTTGACATAAGAACTGAGTAGTTGGTATGCAGTGGTTTTTAGATGTTGTGTAGTGTTCTCTTAACCATTATACGAGAATGGTTCTGGAACCCATCACAGTTCAATCCATTGCCTTACCAGGGCCTCTTAAATTGGTGCTAGTCATCCAAACAAGAAACTCTCCCCATTGTCATCTAGTCTAGCTTATACAGTAGAATTTCCTTAATCCAGCGTACATGGGACTATGCAGGTGCTGGATTATCAACTGTTCTGGACTGTCAGAGAGTATGTGTACTGACCTGACTTCTTACATGTGATTTTGTGTTACTGCTCCTACAGTTGGACTGCACAACCAATCGTAGGAGTGTTACATTTGGATAGCTCCTTCAGCTGCTGGTTATTTAAAATTTTGTAGCCTGTAGTAAACAAGTTCCATACCCCATTACTTTACTTTTTTTTGAGGTTAGGGTTTTTTGTTTAACTTTTTTTTATATGGGAAAGATGTTACAGCTGCAAACAAATTGTTTTCTGGATAGAGTTTATGATACAAATTCAATAAGTATTGCTATAACCACAACAGTTTTCTGTTGAAATTTCAACAGGCTTTTTGCTGAAGAAAGAGTGGAGCTGTATCTCCATTGTGTCTGTGCCTTCATGGCAGTGTGCTTTGCAACAGGGATAAATTGACTGCCGTATTTTAAGATCTTGCCCTTTCTAATGATCATGTGTCGGTCATTTCACTATTTGTCTCTTTTCTCTCATAGTGGTGTCATGTCTGGGTCCATTCTTTGCCTACATTTTATCATAAGGGTCTTCACCGAGTGCTTGGTCTCCCGAATTGTCATTGGTGGGACAGTGCACAGTCACTTGTGATATCATTCCAACACACAAAACATCTGGGAAATTTTACCTTGTGCAGAGTCTTCAACCCAAATATTTATAATTCACTGGTTCAGATAATTTATTTCAAACAAATTATGTGCCAATTATTCTTCTGGTATACATTGATCACTGCTTCAAGTATTATTGCTGAAATATTACAATAAAGAAATGATGGAATTAATCATTGTGGACTGTTACTGTTCAGAATTATTAATCTGAAACACTTGCATTCATAGATGTCGGTAAGAATAATACAGCTTGTCCATAATTCTTACGTATGACTTGGGAAGAAAGAAACATATTGTTACTTGCACTTAACACTTGGGACTTGGAAAATGCACTAGATTCCACTTTCACAGCTAAACAAAATGATGGTGTTTACGCTGAATTCTTGAACTTGTAGGAGAGCTGTCTGAGGCAAGGAACTTGAACACTGGCAATGATACCATGTGACATTACACGTAAATAAGTTCTACTCTGTTCACTAGTGGAGGAGGGAACAAAAGTGCACTATTGGCATTAAATGAGCAACACTGGTGCACAACACACACACACACACACACACACACATTGATTGCCATGCTGTGTCACGAAAACTGGCAAAGACCTGCATCTGTATTCAGACGAAGGAAACACGTGCGTGCAGTTACGTTGCCACTTGTCGTGTATTATGCTGAAAACACATTCACAGTTAACCAGTATAGAATGTCTGGGCTGAATTGCCATATCTTGAAGTAGGAGCCTTCAAGGGCGTCTTAGCTGTAGTTCATTGACAATGAGGCACTCTGAACAGAGGCTGCACTCAAAGTGAGGCTGAGATTATGTGTGTTAGATGGTGTGACAAGCTGGTGAAATATTTAAGTCCACCATACCTGAAAGGTGTTGGCTTGCAGAGTAGCCAGATTACAAATAAAAATTGCTCAGAGTAAGGGTATCTCACGATTTAACGGTCATATATTGACACGTGTTTTGAGGGTTCCTAAAAGAATGTGTTGTTGTAACATACACATGGAAGTATCAGTTTTAGAAACCAGTATTCTACTCATAACTGGGAAATCCATTATAATTAAAAATGCTGTAATTTGATGAAGGCTTTAAGTGCTTCAGAAATGCTCATAATTATTAAATTGTCAAACATACCTAATCCAAACCTGTTTTCCCATCCTTAACACAGTGCACAAATTCATTTATGAAGCAGCTGTGCCCTGCTGCCTGTGTGGTGCATGCAGATGTGGTCAGAAATGATATCTCTGGCTTGTGCTGAAGTAGGCAAGGGTGTTGAATGCATATCTGAGGTGGGAGCACGCACAGGATAGACCGATCATAGCATGATTGTCAGCGAAGGAACCTACAGCTTAACATGGACTGTAACTGTGGGGTGGGGTGGGGTGCTGTATCGTTGACAGTCCTGTAGTTTTGTTTTTGAATCTGTAAATAGAAAAATCAACACACAGATCTGAACATTGATCAGACGGAATCCTTTGAATTAATGTCCAGATGTTACCCTATGACAGCAGGTTTGTAATACACAAACATCCAGGGCTGTCCATGTCATTTCTTTGTACACGAAAAGTAGCGGCTTGCCCGTGAGTCATTTTCACTGTTATGCTGATGATTTGTGGTGGGCTTGTGGTTAGAATAGGGAGACAAGTAATGAATACAGAATTTGGTAGGGAAGTTACTTGAAAGTGTGGGAGTGGAAGGATAAGATGGACCTTAGGGAGACATGAGAGTTGGGAGGTGGATAGAACTGGCTTAAGACAGTGCCCATTGCTAGACTTTGGTAGCAGTGGAGTTGTACCATCTGGTACTGCTGTCACAGAGTCCTGGGACAAAGGGAGAGGATTCAGATTTTTAGTGTTGAATCGTTTATGTGTAAATTATATACTAGATGGCATTTATTTTTACCTACAATTGTACCTCATATCAGTACACAATATTTTCATTTCACAAAAACTGGATATTTTTCTTGTGTACCATCATAATTTGTAAGGGCACGCATATTTCGTAGGGGGAATTGTTATTCTTTCATCAGAAATTGTTGTGTGCAGTAACTATGGTTGTGTTTTTAACACTGTTCTTTGTTTGTTGTGGTTAGTGTTTATGAGCAGCATTGCTTTCGTTGTGTAGCAGTGCCCGACTGTCTTTCTACACTGATCAGATATTTAAGTACATGCATATTGTATACTTACAGGACAATCCTCGACTGTACCTCCAACTTATAGACATGGGTCTGCAGCAGAATCCTCTGAATGAAGACGATATCATTTCTATTATTGATCAGTTCCTTACCAGAGACACAGAACCAGAACAAAAAGTTCTCTTTGCCCAGAGAAAAGTTGAATTCCTTGAAGATTTTGGGAATGATATTCTGAGGTACATAACTGTGTTCCTGCTGTTAAGTATTTTGTTAGTTAAAATACATAGGGCCTGTATGTTCATATATCACGAGAATAAGCGGCAGGACAAGAAACATCCCCGTTTTTTAAACATTTCTATAACAAAGTGAGATTTGAGGTTCTCACTGTGGCACTGCTGAATGTTCACATCTGCTGAGGTCTGACACTTTGTTGTTGGGAATGTAGTTCTCTACGTTTATGAAGGATTGTATTGCCTTTGAAATGTCAGAAACTGTGTACCTACATTGTAACATCCCAGAAGATCTTAATCTTTGCCGTGTTTAACATTGTCATGTTACAACCTGAAAGTATTTTCGAAAATTTATGTTTTCCTCAACCAACCAAGACTAATTTTATATATTTAATATTGTTTTCACCGTGCATCTCGTATATATCAAAAACCAAGACCAACTGATGCACAATCACTATTAAAATGTTTAATGTAATACTACTATTAAAGTTTTTAATAGTGATTGTGCATCTAGTTGGTCTTGGTTTTTTATACAACCAAGACTAAGTTTATGAATGTTATATCTCTCTATAAATCCAACCTAACACACAAATACACCTACCAGTGAAGCCCACTTTTCATTTTCAAATTGGTGATCGCCACATATTGGGAACAAGCTGATTACACGGGTTCTGGAAAATTTCATTTGGGTGTGGCAGAGGACAGTAATGGTGAAGGTTATCGTTCAGGTTCTTATGGTAGAGTTGCTGATGATTTAAGTCTTTTAATGTGATCCTGTGTTGTTGGGCGAGTACGTACTTCAAAACATGAAGAAGTACTTGCCCATGACGCAGCATCACATCGGAGAAGACTTGGGTCTTCAGGGTTACTTTTCTAGGATATGACACCATGTGGATAGGTTGGTAGAATCTAATAACATTTCAAATGATCAATTTGATTATTACAAATGTCATGATTTAAATATTTATTTTGATACTTCAATCAGTCTGTTTGTCCATGATCAGGTTTTTAAATATCTGTACTCAGTCTCTTCACGGGAACCTGCTCAAACGTAACTATAGCACAGTGCATGTTTAGAGAATGACTCCATATTGGACAGTCATTTGATCCAAGGGGCTGTATCGTGATACTGTGATTTGTAGGTGTGATTTCTGTGTGCTTTATATATAGAACCATCTTGGACAAAGAATTTTCCTCACTCAAATGTGTAAGAACATTCCTGACCACGTACCATACCTGACATTTTGTTTACTTGAAAATCGTCACCTGTTATCACTTATTATTGATATTACTTTTGCAGTGTTCAAAGAGCTCATGATGAGTTCCAGCGTTACTTCAAGCAAGCAAAAGACAGAAAGAAAAAATCACCAGAATTGGATGCCAAAAAGTAAGTTCCTTGATAAGTTTAGCATTTTTTTTTTGTATTAATGGTATGCATTTTCCTTGCATTACGCAAGTATTTACGTAAGTCCAATTAAATGTACTTATAGTCAATATGTGTATATATATATACAGTAGAACCCGCGGATTCGGTATCCACGGTTTCAGTTATCCGCGGTTTACCGCGGCCCGAAAATGTTAAATGGAAAATTCTAGAAATAAAGGATTCATAAGTTTCAAATTGTGCTCCATTCTGAGTAACATGGTGAAACCTTCCCGCCCGGTCACGCTCAGTATATGACTCATCTCTCTTTGTCCTCTGTACCCACGCTGGTCCGCTTTACTCGCATCCAGTTGGCCTCTAGCGTTCTCGCTGTCCGCATTCGTGGTGCCATGATCACTAGCCTAATGGTGGTAATGTCTTATTGTGTGTAATTTATCAATTAAACTTTATCATAGGTATGTATGTAAACGAAAAACGACATATATAGGGTTTGCTACTATCCACGGTTTCGGGCATCCGCGGTAGGTCTTGGAACGTATCACCCGCGGATACAGGGGGACTACTGTATATATATATAATTGCATGCTGTGTATTCTACTGTTTTAGCTTGGCTGGGCCATCATCACGGAGAACCAGGTACAAGGACGAAACATGCATGGAAATGCAAATATATATCCTCATTAAAATGGGTACATAATGCATGTATAAGACATTGCAGTAAAATCTTGATATTTTGAGTAATGTAAACCATAGCAATAAATGTTATGTTTTATGTACCGTGCATTTTATCATGAGTTTAAGTTAAAACCAACTAATGCTCAAGATTATTAACAGAGTAAGATGTATTTGTAACCCCTACGTACTGTTTGGCAATCAAGTTGCCATTCTCAGGGGGTGTTCATCAAAGAATTGCAAGTATCTATGGCATCCAGATACACATACCGTATATTCTCGAATCTAATCCGCACCCGAATCTAATCCGCACCCAGTTTTTGGCGACTTCTTAAACGAAAAAAAGTTAGTTCGCGATTCTAATCCGCACCTTTCCTTCAACCACCCCTTGCCCACGGGGCGACTGATTGAATAATATTGGATGTTACCAATGCGTTAAAATCCGACGCTACGCCTGTGGCCGATGAGTCATACCGATAGAGGCGGGGCCTTTCTCAACAGACGTGCGCAATCTCGTCTAAAGCCAGCTGATCTTTAGTTGTTGAAACGTGGGAGGTGCTTGTTCCAATTTGTCGTGTACCGTAGTTATGGAAGAGGGACACCTGAAATCTAAACGACTCTCATATACGGCAAAGTTCAAACGTGAAGTTATTCGGTGCGCAGAGGAGAATGGAAACCGCAAAGCCGCTGCAATTTTTGGAGTTAATGAAAGCAACGTTCGACTATGGCGGAAACACAAGGCAGCGATCAGCGGGTGTGAGGCGTCGCGAAGGAAATTCACTGGACCCAAGAAAGGACGATTTCCTGAAATTGATAATGCAGTATTCACGTTTTTTCAAGAGAGACGCAAGACTGGACTGTTTGTGAGTTATGATCCACTTCGCGAGGAGGCGATAAAGAAGGCCAGATCTTTGAACATTCCTCGAAGTCGTTTTAAAGCCAGTAAAGGATGGGCCATAAGGTTCATGCGCCGAATGGGGCTGGCGTTGCGGCATAGGACGACAATATGCCAAAAGCTCCCAAAAGATTTTGAACAAAAGTTGTTGAATTATCAGCAGTACATCAACCTTAGGAAGACGGAAAATTTTCTGATGGGGCAAATTGCCAATGCCGATGAAACGGCTATTTATCTTGATATGCCACCAAACTACACGGTGGAGAAGAAAGGTGTAAAGGAGGTACTTTTGAAAACCGCTGGATGCGAAAAGCTTCGCCTAACAGTGATGCTGGCAGCAACTGCTGATGGGAGAAAACTACCACCCTTGCTAATTTTGAAAAAGAAGACTTTACCCAAATCAGAGGCATTTCCAAAGGACGTTATAGTCAGGGTCCAGGAAAAAGGATGGATGACGGAGGAGCTGATGTTGGAGTGGCTGAAAATAGTATGGAGTCGTAGGCCTGGAGCCTTCTTAAATCAACCATCAATGCTTGTCCTTGATGCATTCAAAGGGCATCTCACTGATTCCATGAAGGACCAGCTCCGCAAGATGAAAACTGAGCTTGTTGTCATTCCGGGTGGAATGACATCAGTGTTGCAACCAATGGACGTATCCATTAATAAGCCCTTTAAAGACAGGTTGAGGCAACAATATCTGACCTGGATTGCGGATCCTGCCCGTGAGTTAACAGCAACTGGAAAAATCAAACGCGCAGCTCCTTCAGAAGTGGCGCGGTGGGTGTCGGCTGCATGGAAAGCCCTCCCGGAGAGCATTATCGTCAGATCTTTCAAGAAGTGTTGCATAAGCAATGCTTTGGACGGAACCGAAGATGACATTGTATGGGAGGACGATGTTGAAGATAAAGATGATAGTGACTGGGTGGAGAGCACGGATAACGATTCAATTATGAGTGATGACGGCGAGTCTGATGAATAATAAATTATAATAATAAATAATAAAATAATAGATTATTGTATTGTATTGTTCTTACTTTGTTTATTAATTACGTTAATTACGTTATTGTTATATTGTACAGCAGCTCAATCATTTTTCCAAAATCCAGCTCTAGACCGCGAATCTAATCCGCACGCGAATCTAATCCGCATCTGATTTTTTAGCCCTCTAAAACTGTAAAAAAGGTGCGGATTAGATTCGAGAATATACTGTACGTTTGGCATTATAATGGAAGTGCACATGCCGCTCACAATATTAAAATGAATAGATGCATATAGCCATAAAACCAAACATTAAGAGCAGTGATACATGTGTCTGAATCAGTGATTATAAGCTAATACGCCATATAACATGGAGTATAGTAGAGTATATATAGTATTGTACTTCATAAATCATTACAGAATGAAATTGGACACATCCAGAGAGTAGTTACTGTAAACAGTATAAGAGTTACAGTAAAAGCACACAAACACGTAAATCTGATATAATTACATACATGTACAGGACCACACAAGACACTGATTAACAAAGTACACAGAAGAAAGCACTTGCAATTACCATACAGAGATACATCTTTAACCCAGTTCCTACAAATTAAGAGTCAACTGTCAAATTCTTCCACTGAATAAAAACTTTTCAAGTAGGAAGTTTCTATGTATCTTCTTGAATTTTATTATGGACTTAACACTGTTAATTTCCCTAGGTAGTTTGTTATAAACAAGCACACCGTTGTAAGCAGTACTCTGTTCGAATAGTTTGGTGTTGTGCTTGTAATGAATAAATATGACTTAGTCCTTGTATCATACGAATGAAACATAGAATTAGTTTTGAATTTACTTAAGGACATTTTAGTGTATAGAAGAATGTCGTAGATATATATACAAGGCAGTGTCATAATCTTTAATTTTTTTAAATATGGTTTGCAACTTGTGGTGCTTGGAATGTTAGCTATTAATCTTATTGCCCTTTTTTTCAGTTTAAAAACTTACTTAACGTTTCCCCAGAGTAAAATACCGTACTTCAAAATTGAATGCATATATGCAAAATACATGATTTTAACAATATTTTTATTTACAAATGACTTGATTATTTTTGTTGCATTATTATATACAAATATTTTTTACATGGTTCAGCCTAGATGTTTAAAACATATAATGGTTTTCTAAAAAATGTTTAACTGGCTATAGGACATGTATACAATCATATAGTTGAGCTAAGCTGATCGCTGAAACGTATGTAGTGGTTACAAATGCACATTATTCTGTTAATAATCTTGTGCATTAGTTGGTTTTAACTTAAACTCATAGCAGTAAATGTTTGTGTATATAATATTGTTTAAAGCCAGAAGATTTAAAACATTGACAGATATGTTTAATAAGTATCTTTCATCATAATTTATACATATAAAGGTGTAGTGTATTGAGTATTGTTGTCTTGAGTCATTACGTGGACCAATCTTCTGTTAAATAATCAAATTGTGATGTGTACTGTGTAAATGCATTCACACATAAGTGAGTGATGAAAGGTACTTACTGACCATAATTGTCAATGTTTTAAATCTTCTAGATTTAAACAGTATTACATACATAAACATATATCAGTATGTGTATGTTATGCAGACAAATGTACACAGTATTATGTTATTTAACACAATTTTATTAAATGTTGCCCAACATGTTTCTAGCCTATATAAGGCTCATCTTCAGGGACTCTTTTGTTGAAATTACAACAGCTATATTATTGGTATATAAAATTCTTAAAAAGCCGTTAGATGTATTTGGTTATTGGTATCTGAAAACAATATTAAAACGTCTCTAAGTTAAAATATTTAAGCTAAAATTACAATTAAAATTCTGTATTGGTAGAACGGTTGTTGATCGTACATACCTGTACCAGTCATGCTGCTTTCACTATAGATTAGTTGGAGGCCTAGAGTTCATATGAGGGCTGTCCAAAAAGTATCCGACTATATTTTTTCCCGCGGTAAGTAATGGCGAAAGGGTGGGGAAACTGAGCGTAGTGGTAGAAGGGACTTTCATGCGCATGCGTGATTTTTTGCTGCCTCGCAACACCGCCGGATGCGTCTGTCGCTGCCAGATAGCGAAGTGGTGTAACATGTGTTCGTCGCATTCTCGTTTCGCTCAAGATGACAGAATGTTTGGAGCAGCGATACTGCATCAAGTTTTGTCAGAAACTTTGGGATACCCAAGCGGAAACAATCCGCAAAATTCAGCAGACTTTCGGTGATGATGAATGGGGGTCACTCAAATTAAAGAGTGGTTCAACCGCTTTAAAGATGGCCGCATGTCGGCGGACAGTGACCAGCGTTCCGGGAGACCGTCAACGAGCCAAAATGCTGATGTCATTGACAAAGTGTGGACATTGATCATGGAGGACCGTCGTTTGACCGTCCGGGAAATTGCTGATGAGGTTGGGATCAGCAGAGGTTCCGCAAACACGATTTTAACTGAGGATGTGGGCATGCGAAGAGTGGCGGCAAAATTTGTGCCCAAGCTGCTTTCGCCGGAGCAGCAACAACTCCGCCTTGAGGTCGCGCAGGACATGCTGGAGTGCGCCAACAGGGATCCTGAGTTCCTGAAGACTGTGATCACTGGTGACGAGTCGTGGGTGTGTGGATATGACCCGGAAACCAAGGTCCAGTCGTCACAATGGAAGCATCCAACATCCCCGAGGTACGATACGTTCGGAGCAATGTGAAGGTGATACTGACTGTTTTCTTCGATTACCGGGGTGTTGTGCATCATGAGTACGCACCACTAGGCCAAACTGTTAATAAGGGGTACTTCCAAGAAGTCCTCCGTCATCTTCATGATGCAGTTCGGCGCAAGAGACCGGAGCTGTGGGACGCACGCAACTGGCAGCTGCATCATGACAATGCCCCAGCTCATTCATCACACCTGATCCAGGGTTTCCTGGCTAAGCACGGCATTCCGCAGGTTCGCCAGGCTCCCTAATCTCCTGACATGGCTCCTTGTGATTTCTGGCTGTTCCCGAGATTGAAGACACCGCTAAAAGGCTCCCGTTTTGACAGCCGCGAGGACATCATACAGAACGCGACGGCGCAGCTGCACACCATTCCAAAACAAGCCTTCCAGAATTGCTTCCAGCGATGGAAGGACCGCTGGGCTAAGTGTGTGGAGTCACAAGGGGCCTACTTTAAAGGGGATTAGGTATTGTAACCACCCAGATACAGAACTTTTTTTCCCCGGCCCAAGGTCGGATACTTTTTGGCAGACCTCGTATGTGGTCGTTTGTTAGCTTGTTTGCCACACATTCTCAATAACGTACATGAATATGGAAGTATTAATAATAATATGACCCTACTAAAACAAGCTAATTTTTGTAACACATTTACTATATTGAATGATTCTTATACAGGTAAGGAATCTTTTTATCCAGTGCCCCATTATCCAGAATGCTTCAGGCTGGCTGTGTTGCATACAACATAAATTTAAACCAGTTCCAAATAACTCCAGGACAAGTGCTTTATTTTTGTGCTGTTTTGGTGATATCTCCTTGTAATGGATGTTAACTAACCAAACCTACCTTGAATTGAGGCTGAACTTTTTTATGTGTTTTAGTGTATTTTAGGCTTGGTGCCCCAAGCAATCTGGACTAAAGATGCCATCCCATATTTCTTGAAATGGTGCAACAGATTTCAGGCAGCTGTTTAATTATGTCTCATGTGCTTTTCAACAGCTTGGATGGTACTCCCAAGAAAGGAAAAAGCATCTCTTCAGCTGTAGATGGTACTCAAGTACATTCAGGACACACACCGTCACATTCTTCACCCCAGGCTACTCATGGCACAAGTCAGCAGGCCCCTCAGACTCCAACTGGGACCCAGCCAGCGACCGCAACTGCGGCAACTGGACAGTATCCGCCTCCTAACTACAGTCAGACAGGGGGGTATTCACAGCAACCTGCAGCTCAAGCAAGCTACCAGGGTGGGCAGTACCCTCCCACAGGGCCCCAACAACCACCAGCACCGTATAGCCAGCCACCGTACAATCAACAGTATGGCCAGTCAAGTGATCCCAATTATGCCAATTATCAGAATTGGGGCTACTCGCAGACGGGGTATGGGAGTTATAACCAGGGCTGGGGTAACTACAATTACTACTAAAATAGAGCCCATGTATGTGCAGAATGTTTTGTGACTATATAATTAAAAAGATCTTGAGTGTTTCTTGTACGTGTTTTAACAATAAAGGTTGTTCACCCAAACTGTCAAGGCAACTGTGATGTTTAGTTTAATTTAGTTTGTATTTCATCCTAAAAATTATTACTGAATGATCATGGACACGTCACGACAGTAGTTACAATAAAAGTACGTTAATTACAATAAAAGCAAACAAACACAAAAAAGTAAGATACAATTACATAGGTATACAGAGCAACACAAAACACTAATTAACACAGTGCACAGGTTTAAAGTACAGGCAATTACAATTCATACAAATTAAGAACTCATAAATTAAGATTAAGTAAGTGTGACAGGCTAATGCTAATATGGAGATGGTATAATGAGTACACATTGCGGCGTATAGCTAGACAAGTGTGAAATTCAAAATGGAATGTTTTGGTTATGTGTGGAGTAGTTATAGACTGGAGTACATGAATCCATGTGACCACAGTCGGGTACTGTATGCTGCAATCCCAGTTTCAGACTACTGTTGAAATTCACTTTGTTCTAAGTGTGTATTTTAAAGCATCCTTTGAATAATGTATTCTCTCTGTGTGTACCACATACATCTACTAATTCAAAAAGAAGTGAATGCACGTACAGTGCTGTGAATAGCTGTAGTGCATGTTGTGCAGTTGCATTCTGTTGCTGGGGGGAGCAATTGTGACTTCCAGATTTTACCCTACCGCGAGCAGCGCGATGCTGACCGACAACTGTTGCGGCATCATTTTTCATAGCGAAATCACTTATATTTTACTGGAGTTGTGAGTGTATTGGCTTTAGACTGCATTCTGGGTGCCACAGACGTCAGTTAATTTTCTGTGAGTGTGGTTTCACTGTTATTCGTTGATTTGATTTGTATGAAGAGTCTGCAGGACCGCCTCCTCCACTGCAGAAACATTGCCATACTTTAAAACTAAAGTTAAAATTAACATACTAAAATATAAAGTTTAATTTTAAAGGCCTGTATTCCAAATTTATTTACCAACTTAAAAATACTAGGTTATATTTTTTATATTTTGGCTTAATATATCCCTCCTGTATATTTGGCAGGAAGTTAGCATCACTTGTTTTATGCTTCTTGTGTTAGTTACTATTTGTATGCATAAGTACTTGATTTGTTTTTAGTAGGCAGGAAAATGTGTGGTGCCAGTAATTTTGTTTGTGATACTTGATGGTTACATTTCTTACAATGACAGAGTTGCTATGAGACACATGCAGGTGACAATTTCATCAGTCACAGATTCCCATGTTTTTAAGTTTTGTCACGTTACACGCATTGAAATTTTGCAGGCTGCAGTCCTAGTCAAAAGTTCTGGAGAACTGCAGTTTACACATGGTATACGGTTCTGTGCTTTGAATTGTCATTGGCTGTACTGAGATAAAGCTGTATTTTGTTGTACTTCTCATTCTTGTTTTGAAAGCAGTATAACCTTAATTACATTAGCCATTACTTCACTTGTAAGCTTATGCTTGTTTCAGGCACTTTTTTCATAATAAAACTTATAAATGCTGACAAAAAAATGTTTCTTTAGTCATATTGATAATACAAATGAATGTGATCTGCTGGCAAGCCAGAAGATGTCCCAAGTCTTGAACAGAACAGAAATGTGTGTAGTCAGTGTGTGTCATGGACATATCTACGGCATTTCTACTTCTGGGTTATGTAAGGCTTGAAGACCAACAGTTCAAATTGGAAGTGGAGAAAATAGTACCAGATTTACTGGGGGAGGGATCTGATGTTCTTAGTAGCTACCAGTTGATCTTTGCAACAACTTTTCTGTACAGTGAAACCTGTATTTTATGTTCCTGAGGGAACTATTTAAGATGAATGTAAAATCAAGCAAATGAATATTTACATATGTAATGAAATCAATATGCTAAAATAACATGGTACTGCATTAAACATGTAATCAAGTTCACAACAGAGTATCACTGTTTGAAGCCATCAGTCCAGCTCTGACATCTTTAATACCTAACCTTGTGGCAATGTGTAGTGCCTTTTTTTCTCAGCAGTAAGCCACTGATCACTGCGCTGCTGGCTCTAGCCTGTTTAACCGTTTGGCCCAGGGGCTGGACATTTAAATTTTTAGCAAAGATGTATGTAAAACGTGCATATTTTATGAACCACAAAAGATAACGTGAAATACATGGCATTTTGTGGAGGAAAAAACGGAGATTGTGTGGCATGTCTCGAAAAATTCAGTAAGTATATTTTTTTGAAAAAATATAAGAAATACAGTCAATGGGTGGTACTATAGGATGTAGTAGTAGTAGTAGTAGTAGTAGTAGTAGTAGTTCCTTCAGGTCGCAAGTGACCCTTGGTGATCCTATTGGATTTTCTGAGCAAGAGGTACATGGTCTTGCTATCCCTTAGTCATTTTCGTTTTGTTGTTTCGTATTTTCCACGGCCATGTAGATCAGGTCCTTCCATTGCGTTCCATTTTGCATGGCATTTATGGTGTGGTGCCAGTTCATCGTCAGGGTTCTTCATATTTTGTCTGTCCATTTTGTCCACTGTTTTCCTCTTCTTCTACTGCCGTCTGTCGATCCCAACATCAAATCTTTTTCCAATGAATCTGACGTGCGCAATATGTGTCCGAAATATTTCAGTTTGTCTATTACAGCTAAGGTTTCTAGGGAGTCCCTGGGCTTAATTTGATTAACCACTGATGCATTCGATTTGTTGCTGTCCATGGTATTCTGAGCAGTTTCTCCATGTCCATTGCTCGAAGGCATCTAGCTTCCTTTTGTCTGAACTAACTTAACTTTTGTGTTGTTCGAAACTCCTGAGTCTTTCATAATGTTTTTCAATTTTTCCATTGCTGCTTTGCCCAAGCTTATTCTTCTCTTGATCTCGTCATGGATATAGCCATCATTGGTGATAGCCCATAAAAACTTTTAGCTTGTTACTGTCTATTTCTATGTCATATACTGATATGTTTGCTTATTCCTCAGTGCTCATTACTCTGGTTTTCTTTATGTTTAGTTTAAGACCCGCCTTTTCACTACTAATTTTGACCCTTGTTTATCAGTTGAACCATATCGTCCTTTTTTCTGCTAGTAGAGTTGTATCATCTGTGTATGGTAGGTTGTTATTTTTTGTCCCCCTATTTTGACACCTGCCTCAATGTCTTCTAACCCCGCTTTTCTTATGATGTTCTCGCTGTATAGATTAAAGAGGCCCGGAGATAAAATACAGCTTTGCCTTACGCCTTTTAGTACTGGGAACCAATCTGTTGCGCCTTGTTCGACCTGCACTTTGGCTTCTTTTTCTGTGTATAGGTCTCTTATTAATCCGATCAAATATTCAGGTATACCGATACTTCTCATGCTGTTCCACACTATCAAAATCCTTTGCATAAAACTCAGATATACAGGTTTGTTGCGCTCTATTGTCCTTTCCATGACCCATCTTACATTGGCGATTTGGTCCCTTGTCCCCCGCCCTTTCCTCAATCCTGCTTGTTCCACTGGCATTTCGCGTTCTATATACGGTTCAAGTCGTTTCTGAATTTTCTCAGTAGGATCTTGCTTGTGTGAGGGATTAATGCAAAGGTGCAATTATTCGAGCGCCCTCTGACATCTCCTTTCTTGGGTAGAGGTATGAAGACAGACCATTTCCACTCTTGTGGCCATTTCACCTTCTCCCATACTTCATTACACAAGATAGTCATTGCTGGGATGACTTCTTCTTTGATGGCTGTTAACAGTTCTATTTGTATGTTGTCACATTCAGGGGCTTTGTTGTAAGGCAACTGATCTAAAGCCCACCTTACCTCACTCTCCAGAATCCACGGTTCTTTCTCGTATGTTGAGCCGTTTAAGCCTTCGGGCTGTTCATTGGTTTTGTACAGCTCTGCTGTGTACTCTTTCCCTCTTTCTAAAATTTTGTCCTTTTCAGTTAGTAATTCTCCATTTTTGCCGTTGAGTGCACCTGTTTGGGGATAAACTGCCTAGTGAGTTCTCTAATTGTCCTGAACATATCCCTTGGTCTCTTTTTCTGGGCGTTCTCCTCTAAATCGTGGCATTTCTCTTTTATGAATCTTTCTTTATCTTTCCTTGCTTCTCTTTGAAACTCAGAGTTCAGTCTTCTTACTTCTGCCCTGCTTCCTACTTGTTTTGCTTTCCGTCTCTCTTCTGCAATCTGAAGGGTTCTTTCTGTGAGCCATTTCGGACCTTTGTTGTTTCTTTTTTTGGGTATATTCTTCATGGCATCTTCTGTTATAACCCTACTTATCTCTTCCCAGATATTATCTGGATCTTGGTTCCCCACTTCCAATGTTTTGAACCCTTTGCCTACTGCATGTTTGTATTCTTCTGGTATGTGTTCCAAGCCCAGTTTTGATCACATTCACCTGTGTTCTTTAGATCTCTTTAACTTAACCATGGTATTTGCTATTAAGATTTCATGGTCAGACCCGCAGTCTGCTGCTGGTATTGTTTTTGAGACTTTTATGGCACTTTGCCACCTGTGTGTGCACAAAAAGTAGTCTATTTGGTTTACTATAGGAAAGGTTAAGCCACGTGACCAACAAACTCACAAATATCATCATGCAAACCTTATCTCTCAGCAGCAGCTAAAATATTTTTTAACAAAATAAAATTTTAGCTCCTACTTCAGTATTATAACATTGTTTCTACCTTTCCATTGAATTTTACTGACTGCAAAATTTTTGTTAATAAAATTGTTAGGAACACTTCTGTTAGTTAAACTTTTTCCACAAGTCATTAAACTTCTGTTAATAACACTGTTATTTAGGTGTGGGTGGGCCTTCATTTTCCTCTGCAGTTTTTGTTGGAAACACTTTTCGTCCTACTAAATACATAGGAAGATGAAATGCACTGAAACTGAAATGGCTTGACAGTTTTGTGTAAACTTCTTGAATATTAAATTTCATGAAAATCCATTTGTATTGAATGCTTTGAGATGGACAGCGTCATCTTACAGGTGTTTTGTATGCGTGTGATGTGCCTAAAAACTGACTGTTGTAATTTGCCACGAGATTGTGACAGCATAAAAGGAAGGATTCTTTTGGGATTTTGAGAGTGAAAGTCAGTAGTCTGAGTCTTGATTCATGTATCTAATAAGAAAATATTCTAAACTCTGCACTTGCATATTACTAGAAACTACTTCAGTAGTACTTCATTTATTTTATATGCATTGTGCATTTTGAATTACACAGCATACTTCTAGCTCCTTATGCATAACAAGGATCAAGCAAACAGGATGGAGAAATTCTTCTCACTGTGAAGAGCAATACCCATTTGATTCTATTCACTGAAAGCATCATTATACCAGTGATGTTCAGACCTGACATGGTAACAGTCTGTTTGGGTTTGTTGTGAACAAAGTGGCACTGGAAAAGGTTTTTTCTCTAAGTACATTGATTTCCCCTGTCAGTCTCATTTCAATTTCAGTTTCAATTTATTCACACATCCTTATTGTTACAAATTTAGCATCTGGACAAGTCTTGTAATATTTCACATACATTCCAAAATATCCATTACAGTTCAAAATCCTTAAACTATATGATACGCTAACTTGCCAATAAAACGATAAAATACAAGTATTTTACATGTATTTTATCTTTGAATCTTATATGTTTGAATTCCATTCACTAAGTAAATTAGCAACCAACAGTGTCATTAAATAAAACGCTTCTGTACCAGTCATGATGTGATATAAACAGCACCTTTTCATTATGTATCGTTGATTCCAGTGTTCTGCATAGATGCTGATAAGCAAAATATTGCTGCAGTACTACTTTTTATGACAGATGTAGAAGGACTTTTTAGAGTAATACATTAACTACCCTTTTATGTCTCCCCCTACTCTTGAATTTAAGACAGTATCACATTTACCATGTACATGTGTTTTGTTCCAACATGTACCATATTCCTTCCATATATGGTTCTTCATACCTTCTGAAATCCAAGGTTCACCCAATATGCATTTGGCATCTTAAAGTGCTTGAGTATTTTTGTGTAATGAACACAATTAGTACCGGCATTTGTAGGTGCTTATTTAAAAGTAAAAAAAAAAATTCAAAGAATCTCTGTTTCTGATACTGCCACCTAAAATGTAGAGCAAGTTTTTTTTCTAAAATTCATTATAGGAAACCGCAACGAAAAACTGTTGGACAATTAAGTTTTCGTTGATTTTAGGCTTCCGCCGCGATGTTGATGTAATCTGTGGTTTTTTGGGCAATTACACGGCGTCGTGTGGTAATTATTTACCGCCCCGACGCCGTGTAATTACCCAAAAGACCACAGATTACAATTAAGTTTTCCACTCACAGCGTCTGGTAATAACATTCTCTTTACTATAGGTCATCAATGGACTTTTTATGTGTATGTTACATTGTAAAGATTTAGTCAAGTTTGATATGTATGTTGCATAGTGTTCAGTGGACATCATTTTAGCTGTATTTACCAGTAATAAAGCCATAAAATACATGATACCTTCACATAATGTTCTGAGGTCACATGTGAGCTTCATAAACTGCATGTAAATTGAAGCACATGCTTATTTTAAACGCTTGCATTAATTTTGTATAGGTAATTCAAGTACGCAAACTTTGTGTGTCAACGGGGCAACATTAAGTGTGATTCCGGGCTTCCGCCACGGTGTAAATGAGATTGTCGCTCTTCTTTGATGTTATAGGTCATAGATTTGTAGTTATTTACCGAAGTTTCGGGACTGTTTATCGGTCAGGACTGCTTGACCCTTTAAGATGGGACCCTTACATTGTCCCGAAACATCGCTAAATAATTGCCAATTTATGCCGCGTCCCAGTGCTCTTTGCAACCTTATCTGGTAGGGAAAAAATAAAAAGCTCACAATGCACTGGCACACGATGGACTTTCGGCAAGTTTGCCGGTATGCGTACCAAATGAAACATCGCTGCTTACTGCTGTGGGTGGACGGGATGATGTGCGGATGTATGTTTCATAGCAAAAACGAAGTTTGTATTGGTAGAGGGAGACAGGGAATTTACATTTGGAAGTATGTGATACTATTACGTTGGTAATTTTCTGTTGAAAAGTAGTAAAATATCATTTGTGTACACAGGTGGAGTGCTTAAACGTTCTTTTATCAATTTACAGTAATATTTCAAACTGGTTTACTTTGCGTGCCGGTAAATTTCGAGTTCTCAGACCCACTTTGTTTCCAAACACAAAATTCCGATCAACACAACGTCAGATTGTGCCACATATCATCTAGTAGAATTCTGCGGACCAGAGCGCCTAACTAGGGTACCTAATGTGACACGGTTACCGTGACAATCAGTGGCTACCACAGGTTATGTAGGTGACTACTCACCAGTTACGTTCTAGTCTCCGTGCATAGTTTTACTGGGCCGTGGTGATTGTGATCCATGGTGGCGGCTGCACGTGGTGTGGCTGTAGTAGAAATCTGTTTTTTTTTTAATTATTTATTTTACAGCATGCTCCATTACAGTACAGTAATACTACATGCCTCATGTAATCATGTTATACAATAATATACAATATTTACAATTACAATATATAAACTTAGTAATTTTCCTGATTCTTAATTATTGGAATACACGTAATTTTTTCTACAACTTTTCGAAATCTATAGATTCGGTAAAGTGAATAAAGTGTTTTCTGTGGGTCTTGATCAACTCTTCTTGAGTTGCTGGCCAATTTCCGGTTTTTAAGACATTATTCTTGAGTGTTTGGCGCTCTCTTTGCAGCAGCCTGCAGTCGTATATCAGGTGTTCAGTTGTTTGGTCTGCGCTATTGCATGGACATGTTGGGTTGTCTATTATCTTGAAGCGATTGAGGTAGGATTTAGTTTTTCCGTGTCCTGTGACTATTGCCGTGAAGTTAGGTGTGAGGTTCATCTTAATTTTTAATCTCTGGTTTACGCTGGGGAAAAATGATTTGGTTGCTCGACCTTTGGTGGTTTTATCCCATTCTTGTTGCCACTTTTCTTTTCCTTCTTCCTTCAATTCACTTACAATTGTGGATTTAGGAATTTTGTAGTAGGAGATTATAGCTTCTTGATTTCTTGCCGCTTCTTTAGCCAGTCTATCCGCTAATTCGTTGCCGTGTATTCCTACGTGGGCTTTGATCCAGGATAAATTTATTGTCCAGCTAAGCCTTTCCAAGATTGTCACTTTCTTCCGTATTTCTTCTATTAATCTGTTGTGCGTTCTGCTGTTCGTCAAGGAGTCTATTGTGATCCTGCTGTCTGTATATATTATTGCTGTCCTTTGGTTTCTAGGTATTTGTGTTGTTCCTTCTATCTCCTCTAGTGCTTTCACTATGGCCAGTTGCTCAGCCTGGTTGTTTGAGCATCTGTCGTCCAATTTGAATGTCAGTTGTTTCGTCAGTTCGTTTCCTGTGAAGATAGCTACCCCTGACCCTACTCCATGTTCGCTTTTGCTTCCGTCAGTGTATATTTGCATCGTGACTTCTTTATGCCCTTATCTTTCCAATAATCGCACTGTGTCTGCTGGATGAGACCAGTTCTTCGGTTCGACTTTCCCGTCGACATTGGACTGTATTCCTTTCCCTTTCGTTAGGTCATATAATTTAGCCGCCTCCTCCACCTTTATTATGATTGGTGTCAGACCTGTGAGGATGCATAAGGCTTCACTAGACGTCGTGCGGAATGCCTTTGCGATTTTGATGTTAATGAGTCGTTGTACTCTTGTGTAAATTAACCTATTACATGCGTGTTTCATAGCTTTAGCCCACACAGGTGCTCCATACAGCAGTAGTGGTAGTATTGCTCCTTTGTACATGGTCTTTAGTGCTTCATGATTCAAACCCCAATTTAATTTTGCAGGATAAGTGTAGAACATCTTTCGGCTGCGTATTTTATGTGCTCTTTAAATGTGAATTTACTGTCTATAATAATTCCTAAATATTTCATAGTGTTAACTTGTTCCAGTGGTCTATTATTTAAGTAAATTTTGACGTTTCTCTCTTCTCTCCGCTTTCTTCTTGAAATTACCATGACTTTTGATTTTTTTTCATTAAATAGGATTTTGTGTTCTTTAGCCCATGTTGCTACTTTCGACATCTCCAGGTTTGTAAAGTTTTCTGCTTCACTTCTGGTTTCCTCTTTAACTGCTAATATAAAATCATCAGCAAACGCTATTGTTCTAGTTCGATTAGTATATTTCAGGTTTAGAAGAGAGTTGTACTGGATATTCCAAAATCCTGGGCCGCAGCAGGAACCTTGCGGACATCCTTTGGTTGCTTCCCTTTCGAGTGATCCGTTTTTCGTTGCCATGGTCACTATTCTTTGGCTAAAATAACTTTTTGTAACGTTGTACAAATTCCTGGGGCATTTGAATTCCTTTAAAGCGTTTAGAATGCTAGGCCACCATGCAGCGTCGAATGCGCCTTTCACATCTAAGCTTACTAGCACTATGATTTGTCCTGTGTCCAGTTCATCTTCCACGTATTCCTTTAGTGCCGTGACTGCGTCGGTGGTGTTTTTCTGAGGTGTGAACCCAAACTGGTTCTGATTTAAAAGATTGTTGGTGTGCAGATGGTGCATTATCCTATTGATTAGGGCTTTCTCAAGTATTTTCCCTCCAATATTTATCAAGCTTATTGGGCGAAATGTTGACACTTCAGCGCTGTTTTCCTTCCCTGGTTTTACTATTGGGATCAATTTAGCTCTTTTCCAAATTTTTGGGAAGCACCCTGTCCTTAAGCAGCCATTGTATAGTGTGGTAATTAGTCTTGGAAAGATTTTGAAAGCCCGCAGAAGAATTAAGCTGGTTATGCCATCTTCACCAGGGGCCTTCTTATTATCCATTTCTTTTATAATTTGCTGGATTTCTTCTTGAGTGAAGTCTCTATCAACTGGTGTCTGTATCGGCTTTTCTGTAGTTGCTCTGAGTAATTTGTGATGGTCCGTTTCCCTTTCTACATTGTCCTCGGGTACAAGATACTCGAGCATATACTGCGTTGTTTCATCTAAGATGGAAGTTAGTGATCCATCAGGTTTCCGCAGAGTGGTCAGTGCTACAGTGTTCTTCATTTTGCCGGAGGCTAATTTATACACCAGATTCCAGGGGTTCGGAGATGTCGTCATATTGCAGCATTGCTTCCATAAGTTTATTTTTTGCTTTTTGATTAAGACTTGATATTTTGTTTTTTCCTCGTGGTATTGCGATTTGCGGTTGTCCCTTAACTCGTCGTTGTTTTTTGTTCTCTGGTATCTTCTTCTGAGGGCGTTGATTCTTTTCCTTCTTATTGAGAGTTCTTCTGTCCACCATGGCACCGATTTCTTCTTTGTTGACCTGTCTGTTGGCAATTTTTTTTGGGAATGAAGTGTCGCAGGCGGATTTTAATGCCTTTTGGAAATTTCTTGCTATGTTTTCAATATCAGTCTCGTCTTTTAATCTGGAAGACATGAGTTTGTCAAATGCTTCCGGTTCTCCATTCCGTATTTGCGAAAATTCTTTTTCGATCCAATGGAGAAGGTTTTTGTCGAATTTTCTTAAGTTGTCTTCGTTTACGATATATCTTATCCCATTGAAGTTGGACGCATTCCTATTGGGGTTACCTTGTGCTATACAGAAATTAATAATGTTGTGGTCTGAGCAGCTTTCTTCTTTACTTATTTCCCATCCACTACATGCGGTGATTAGTAAATTGTTAATTATTGTCAAGTCTACGTTGCTGGATCCTCTTCTGCTTTTGTAGGTGGTCATTTCGCTCTCTTCATTCATGATATATAGATTTTTACTCGAGATGTACTCTTCGAGTTTTCTTCCTCTTTTATTGGTTTGTTTGTCATGCCACGTGGTGGATCTAGAATTGGTGTCAGCTGCTATTATTATGCCCACTCCCCTTACGAATTCTAAGATTTTGTCAATTTTATGTAAATCCTTCTCCATTTGTTCTACTATGTCCATGTACATGCTGACTGCGATGTATCTTAATTTGTCGATTGTTACTTCGAGAACAACTGTGTCTCCGTCTGTCAACTGTTTGATTTGTATGGCGTCTATTTTGTTGTTTATAATTACTATCGCAGCTCGGCATTTACCCTCTCCAGAGCTGAATATTCTAAATTTTTTTGATATTCCCGCTACTCTGTTTTGAATTATATATGGTTCTTGGATGAATACCATATCTATTCCTTCTTCCTCGATCAGTCTCATTAGGTTGTCCGTCGCGAGTCTAGAGTGTTGTAGATTTATCTGAAAGCACCTAGCCTGTCTGTTTGGATGTATTGCGTTCTTTTGTTGATAAATCGGGGTTGTCATGTTTCTAACTGGAATCATCATTTTAGTAATCAGTGTTCTGTATGTACTTTTGGAGAATTGCGTTCAGACTAGGGCACTTCTTGTCTAGTGACGAGTGATTTTCACAGATCTTTGCATTTTGGTTGTACTTGTTGTACGTCATGCAGTTTATACATTTTAATTCTTCTGCAGATGCTGTGCATTCTTTAAGTTTATGGCTTCTGGCGCAAAGAGGGCAGGTTTCCTCTCCTCTACATTCGCTAAACCTATGATTGAACCGCGAGCATCGGAAGCACCGGTTTGCAACTACATAGTCCTCAACTTTACAAATCAGCCAACCAAGTTTCAGTTTCGTCTGTAGAAGTATCTTCCGAGTCTGGGCGCCCACTTCTATTACCAAGTTCCTTCCTTTCTTTGTTTTATAACAAAATTTTGCATTGACATCTCCATTCCCTAATTTGAGATCGGGATTTTGAGTTATCAATATTCCCTCCACGTTTTCTTTAGTGATGTCCCCCGGGATGTCGTATATCACCAGTCTGGGGTTCCTGAATTTATGTATGTTAACCTCTAGTTGGCCACTGCATTTTGCGTTGATGTCCGCACCCAGCGCCTCAATTTCTTCTTTACTGGGTGTTTCAATGAGCACCCTCCCGTCTCTCAGTGATTTAAAAGTGTTGATTCCCACTTTTATTTCTGTAGGGTTTATTTTTGATTTCAATAAACCCTTGATTATTTCAGGTGTTTGGTTGTCTTTCGATCTCACGGTTAGTTTATATCTCCTTTGATTTGTCACTTTTCCCAAGACGTCCGAGTACAGCTTCCCTTCTTGCCACTGATGGCGGCACGCTCCTGTCGTTCTGCGCTGTTTCGCAGCTGTGGTTAATAGATGGCCCACAGCATCCCTTGCTCGTTCCTGCCGCAGCGGCCTGTAGCTTTGTTCTCAGGTCGCTGACCTCCCTTTCTAATTCGCTAATTTGAACCTTTTGCTCATCCCTCGAACTGTCCATGCACACAAATAAGTTTCTAAGGGTACTTACAGTTTCAAAAATAGTCTTCTTTAAGTCCTTCCTCATGTTTCCGCTTTGTTCAGTTGTTGTCACTATTTTATTCAGAGCGTTCTCGATACGTTCACTTGTCTCGTCAGCCATCGTCAGTAATCTGTGGTGTGGCAATGGTTGATGGAGGGATGGTGGTTGTCAAGGTGTCTGTATTGTGTTAACGTAACTTTCAACATTTTAAACGATGGAAAGTAAGACAGCTGGAGGTTCATTACCAATTTTCAGGGATTTGACGGCGGATGATCCAGAACTGGAAACAACTGAAATTGAAAGCTTGTGTATGAACTGTGGTGAAAATGTATGTGGGGTTAAGGTTGTGCGTATATTCGTAATTTTTGGCTTGTTAGTATAAGAGACACCAGTAGACCGAAGAAGTTGCAGTGTGCCTTTATATTGGTAGTTGCGTTCTAGTAGTGTAGTTTGTGTGGAGTGATGTTATTCAAATACTGCTCTTGTCTTTCTGTATTTCACCTTACATTGATTCCTATGTTTTCTGGATGTATAAATTTTCTAACTGTGAATATTTCGTTTCAGGGCATTACAAGACTGCTACTTACAAAAATACCGTTCTATAAAGAGATTGTTTTAATGTCATTTGAATGTGCACATTGTGGATTTAAAAACAATGAAATCCAACCGGGAGGGAAAATGGAAGAGAAAGGAGTTTGTATAACACTAACTGTTGAATCAGAACATGATTTAAACAGACAAGTTGTAAAATCTGACTATACATCTGTGAAAATTGTGGAACTGGATTTTGAAATTCCTGCACAGTCTCAAAAAGGGGGTAGGTAATGGGAACGGTACCATAATCTACAGTTATGATTTTAGTTACAGGACTTTAATGTATATCAAAACCAGAACTATTGATGAGGATTTGACTTACGGGGTGTGATGCTGTGTTACTGGGTTGCTGGGTAATTGATGGGCTGATTGCTCTTGAAGATTAAATGTAACATGATCCTTTAAAACACTGGGAACCACTTTTCTAAGGACACAGCATCACATCCCATTAGACGTGAATGTCATCAACGCTGGTTCAGCCAATATCTCATCACAAGTGTTGTTTGTAATTATTAAGATGGAAGGTCTGTAGTAAACTGTTTTACTGCACATAATGAAACAAAATAACTTCATGGAATACAGTCCTTCTTGAGAAGCTAGCAGGTGCTCATCTAGTCAAGAAATTCCCCACATTTTATGGAACCCGAAGGTCCATTACTGCCTTCACATGAGCACGCCACCTGTCCCTATCCTGAGTCAGATCAATCCAGTCCATCCACCCATCTCACTTGAAGATCCATTTTAATATTATCCTCCCATCTATGCCTGTGTCTTCCAAAAGGTCTCTTTCTCTTAGGTTTCACAACCATAACTCTGTATACACCTGTCCTCACCCCCATACATGCTATGTATCCCACCAATCTCATTATTCTTTATTTGATCACCCGATTAATATTTGGTGATGAGTACAGATCATGAAGCTCCTCGTTATGTAGTCTTCTCCACTCCCCTGTTACCCCGTCCCTCTTAGGCCCAAATATCCTCCTCAGCACCCTATTCTCGAACACGCTCAGCCTATGTTCCTCCCTCAGTGTGACAGACCAAGTTTCACACCCACACAAAACAACAGGCAAAATTATAGTTCTGTATATCTTAATCTTTGTATTTTGGGATAGCAAACTGGAAGACAGAAGATCCTGCACCGAATGATAACAAGCATTTTCTGACTTCATTCAATCTGCTCTTAATTTTTTTCTGAATGGAATTCTGACTTGTTACGGTTGTTCCCAAATATTTGAACTGTTCCACCCTTTCAAAGGATCTATTATCTATCTTTAAGTTGTGACTTTATCCTGTATTCTGATCTCGAGACATGACCATGTACTTACTTTTCTCAGCATTTACTTCTAGACCAATCTCCTTACTAGCGACTGCTAAAGCTTCTGTGTGTTTCTTTATGGTGTGTGTGCTTCCAATATATTAACATCATCAGCATAAGCATTTAATTTCAAACCCTCCTGGTTTGCCTGAACCCTTGTAATGACATATTCTAAAGGAAAGTTGAAATAATGGCGATACACTTCTTGTTTCAAACCATTTCATTGCAAATACACATGTAAATAACCTTGATTTCAGGCTTCTGCCGTGATGTTGATGAAATCTGGTCTTCTGGGTTATTACACGGCGTCGTGTGGTAAATAATTACCACACGACGCCATGTAATAACCCAGAAGACCACAGATTTCACACATGTAAATGTATATGTGAAATAATGAGTTAATACACGCATGAAAATTACATTGATGAAGGAACAAGAGGTTTTGAGTGTAAAGGGAAATCAAAGGTAATTTGTGACCAAAAAAAGAGAGAGAGTTGAGTGCACGACTAGGAAATGCATGACAGGAAGTTTATATGGATATTCTAAGTCTGAAACATAGAGAACTGTGTGTGGTAAACTCTGCTTGTAAAAGGATCTCAAGGTGTTTGTGTGGCATGTGTACTTGCAGATTTAGAATAATATGAGAGGACTTACATGGAATGTATATATCAGTGAATACAGGAAGAAAGAAGGAGGGACATTTTGAATGTTTACTTGCTTGAGCCATGAAGGTTATTCTGAGTTTGATTTGGTTATGTAAGTTCATATTTACTGTACAGTTTTTTCTTAGTATGTGTAGAAGTACTTGTGTTAAACATAGACATTGAGATTTGTTTCTAAGCAAGTTTTAGTATGTACAGCTTTTTGATTTCAGACTTTGAAAATTTCTGAGTATATGATATTTTGCAGAGGTCACAACAGTTGAGGGTGTAATTCAGCGTGCCATAACTGGTCTTCAGCAAGAGCAGCCATTGAGAAGCACACAAGATCCTGCTACAGCTGCACAGATTGACAAATTCCTAACCAAATTACAGAACTTAAAATCAGTGAAGAGCCCATTTATCATGGTAAGTAAGTATCTTATTTAATTCCGTATAATCATAATTAGTTCTGGGTCATGATTTAACATTGCTTCTTAAAGTGAAGAGACAGTGAATGAATGTAGATATAAGGAGAAGTATGTGTTGGGTAGCTTTATGACATTTTTATGAGTTATGTAGTTTTGAGTGAGTGCGACAATGAGTAGTTAAACAGTGCAAGGATTCTGAATGTTGTATGAAGGTACTAGTGGAATATGTGATGAAAATGAATGGAGAAATTTGACAAAGGCCATTTCTAGCTACATTTCTCACTAGTAACCCTTCTTCTTATACATTTAGTCCCTGAGAACTCTTTAATGTCACAGTTTCAATGAATGTGGATGCTGTGAACTTGAAGTCTTGTGAAAAGGCAGACTCATGGAGTAACGAATAATAGTAATATCAATACAGAAGTACCTCTTTTCCAGAAATGGATGACACAGTAACGCCGACTAAAGCATTGAATCAATTGTTATTCGTTGCTGCTATATGGTGATGCTGGCATAATTAATTATGATTTTAATTTGGAACAAATGACAAACTATTACAGACAGACACATATCCTGACAAACAACAGATGTGTAAACTAACCACTTACACATTCTGTGATGGCTGCCATAATATTACGTGGCACACCACAGTCTCTTGTGCCACTCATTTCTTTATTTTTACACCAACTCATCGTTAATTTCATCCATCCAAGTGCTACCATCTTGTTGTGCTATGTTGTATTATATTGTATGCTTGATGCTCAACTCTTTCTTCGACTTCAGCTTGTACCTCACAGTGATCACATTCTGTCCAAATTATAAAAACCATGTCTTTGGTCTCAGCATGTACCTCAAAGAGAACTCGCAACTCTGTAACAATGGTAGACTAGGCATCCAGAGTGTTAGAGTGCATACCTCACACAGAACACACAACTTAGTAACAGTGGTTGTCATGGCAACCAGAGTGGTACTCACACTGTCTCACTCATGTCAATGGTATTACATGAGGTAGACAGTAAAGTTGTGTTTGAATTTTATATTGTCCTGAACTTAAATTAGGAGTTCTGCACTTTTAATGAATTTCTTCCAGAACTTTAGTGTCTGCCTTTAGAGTCTAAAATAATGTGGTAGTTAGTGGACAAGAGGAATAATAATCTCTGAGACTGGTTTGGTTAAGCAAGCAGTCCAGGGGTCAGGGAACCCACCTGAGCTCCCCACCAGCTGTATGTTGACATGATGGTTTGGTGTAGGCCATAACTGCTTCTGCACCTGACGGTCCTCACATGGATTTTGTCGAAAGAGTTCTTGAAGGAATGCCATCCTGTGACCAAGTGCCCTTACACAAGACTGCCAGTGCACCATCTACCACTGACACATATGGTTCTACCAGTTGACAGTGTTGCTGAATAAAACAGAATAAACAGGACTTCTTTTTTGAAGTCCTGTTTTGCTCAGCAACATCTCCAATGTGGTGATCCTTGTAAGAATTTTAATACCAACCTTCACAAAATCAGTAACGTGTTAATATCTGTAATGTTGTCAGACACTGCCTTGCAAGGAAGAAGCGTGACACACCTTGCAAAAATAATCATGGCTGAGATAAAATATATGTTCTTGTTGTTAATTTCTCATGAATATGGCCTCTCGTCTAGAATCTAGTAATTTGTAGTGGTGATGTAATGATTATGTTAATGTGGTGCTGGTGGTGGTTGTGGCAGTGGTGGTGATGATGCATCACCATGTAAGTTAGAGATGGAGTTTAGCACTCAGTATCATCTTCATGTGTTTGACTGATTGTTACATAACTTCAGCAGTTGATACAGGTTATAAGACAGGGGAATAAGTAAACTGTTGAAGGGCATGAATGTGTCGTAGATGACTGTATAACGTTAATGGTAACTACAGGATGTTTGTTGTGTCGTGTCGTGTCATGTCCCAGCAGATACAGGTGTTGTATATGATAGAGCTGTCTACGTGCTCGGGAGCACAATAAATGTGACGCTCTGTATGTTATATTCTTGCTGGAGTTGATCTTTTGCAATGTATGTGCGCTTCCTGAACAGGTGTTTGAAGACATTAGTGGCAACACCTTCATGCAGAATCCTTGTGCCCCTCTGAAGGATCCTGGAACGGAAGTGGTAAGATTTGTACGGAGCATTGATCAGGACCATATTTTAGGAATTTATTCATCCAGTGAAGTTGGTGTGGAACCTGAGATTGTGAAGTCAGACTCAGCACTGTTAAGAAAAGTAGAGGAAGGGGATTTTAAATTGGAGGATCTTCATGGTGAAGTACTGCAGTTCAGAACACAGTGCCCTCACTGCAGAGCAGAGTGCCAAACGAATATGAAGGTTACAAGTATCCTTTATAACTTGCAGCAAGGGTTGCAGAGGAAGACTGTTACTAACGCAATGTAATGAAGTTGACACAGTCTTAAACTGACTCATTTTATCACCACATACTTAAGGTATTGCACATAAAAGAGTACCATCATAGTACACATAATTGGTTTGGAATACCCTTTAATGAATCTCCAGCATGTTGTGATCAGTACAGAGTATCGTCAGGGAGATGGTGTAGGAGTCAGCAAGTGGTGTTGCCAAGGCCTACATAATTTTGTGTTTTGAGAAGTAAGACATAATCATAAACAGTTAAAAATATGAGTATTGTACATACATTTAATATAAAATGAAAATTATTTCTATATCCTATTTTAATATTAAGTGTTCTGTATTTCTTAATATTTGCCTTATTTTGGATTTTGTCTGGAGATTCAGTTGCTATCACAAGTAGTAATGCTTCAAGTATCTGTTGTTAAAGTGTAAGTGTATAATGTCCAGACAGCTGGATACATGGCACTACAGAAACTTTCCCAAAATCAAATGTATCTCAAACATATATATGTATATCAAGATAAACCAACTATCTATGCAAGAGTTGTAAATCATGACCATATTTTTATAACAAACTTGGTTTTGCTTTACACCTCTTGTGTATGGAGACATACATGTTGATCAGTACATAGTACAATATGCAACACTAAGATATCTCAGACAATGAGCAACACTCAACAGAAACATAAAATTCTGATATTAATTAGTATCAGTAGTTGTAGTAACGAACAATCACACAGTATTCAGTATCCACATTGTTGTGTTGCTGCTCACTGTTGTCAGTAATCATGATGCAGACACTCTGCAGCTGTTCCTCTGCAGAAAGTAACTATTGTGTGAAAGTGAACAGTACAAAAGTATTTTCTTGAATGGCATAAAACAGACATTCCACATTTCAAAGAAGTTGTTATCATGGCAACAAACTGTGATGCATGTGGTCATCGAAGCAGTGAAGTGAAATCAGGTGGTGGAATTGAGCCAAAGGGAATACGGATTGAAGTGAAAGTTAGAAGTAGAGAGGATTTTAGTCGAGATGTTTTGAAGGTGAGAGCATTTCTTTTGATGTGTGACTTATTACGAACACGTACCGTATTTGCCATAATACAAGACAACCCTGCATATAAGATGACTCCTTTTCAGAATCTTAAATTTTCAGGAAAAATAGCTATTTAGCAATGTTTAGCTTTGTGCACAATCATAAGACAACCTCCATTTTTTAGATGAGAATTGGGAAGAACTTATATTCAGGTAAATATGGTATTTTAGGTAACATTTGTAGTATTCTGTACAGGATACTGAATTTTTATTGTTGAGATTTCAGGTTCTCATAGTGGTGACTGTGAATATGTCTTTCTTTGGGGATGGATGCCATGTGCTTGGTAGGTAGATACAGTAAAATGGGACCAGACAATTCCGGATTATTGGATATTCCAGATTATCAGACGGAGCCTACACTGACCTAAGTTCTTACGGGTAATTTTTTGTTACTGCTGCTATACTTGGACTCTTTCAATGTCTGTCATTGAAAAGGTCCTTAACTCTTTCAGCTGATACCATAAACGATCATAATTGGTCCTTCTGTTTCTTTATATCATGGATAGTTGAGTATTTAATGTTGTATGAAGCTATGACATCTCTTCGGTTTTTGCCTCTTTTCAAGGCTCCTAATTATTTCAAGTTTCTGTGGAATTGTTTGGATCTTTGGAAGTCATTATAAGAGTGTGACAAAACAATAACGTGCTGCATATAACGTAATGGAAATAAAATTCACACCAACACTGCTGATTGCACCAAAAAGTAGTGTGACGCGCTAGTTGCTTGCTATGCCACCGGGGCATAGGACAGTACCAACTTATGAAAGTTTAAAGTATTCTGCTTGGAGTGAAAGTTTATGCTGGCGACATAACACCCAGATAACCCAAGATAAAATCATGGTAACAATATGCGTACAAGAAGTTACGGTCGGCAAAACTTACCGTCTTAGGACTGCCCTCCTCAAGTGCAGGATAATGATGATTGCTGGACTATCAGATGATGGATTGAAGGAATTTCCTGCGTGTTCATCTGAAATGTTGCTGCATACCTACCAAGCTATACACAGCATCACAGCATTGTATCTCAGAAGAAAGCAATCTTAATCAATGAATTTTTAATTTTTATTTTAGGAAGTTTGTACCCCAGGTGGTGTATATTTCAAATTTGATGTGTACTGTGAAACAAGTAAGTATGTCTAGTGCTGCTGACAAGTAAAATGATCCTTATTTGGAATCCAGAGTTGTTTTGAATGTGCCGAAATGTATTGCAGATCTTGAAGGCCATAATGCGTATCTTGACAAATGTCAAATTCCCATCCTCAGTATTTTTTAAAGAGAACTGTCTGAAATATTGTTTTTGTTGTTGTTTGTATATAATTACTGTTTTGATACTTCTCTGTGAAAGCTGTTGATTGAAAAATTAAAAGTTAACCACTTTCGTTATGGTGTACCAAATAAAACGCAACCCAGTACTGTAAACCAGTGCTTTTCAACCTTCTGTTCCTCGCTATGACTCTCATGAACAAAACATCTACACATGCTGCCAGGTACCGAAAATATGAACATACAGTTTGTACTTTTCTAGTTTAAGTTTATAAATGCTTTGTGTTTTTCTTTTCACTTAAATACATTTAAACAATTTTAGTAATGCGATTAACATCTTTAAAACCGAATTATGAAAAACATTATAATTCCCAAACAAAGTCACGTACCACCAGACCGCCCACTGTGTACTAACTGTGGTACGCATACCACGATTGAAAAGCACTGCTGTAAACCATTTACTTTTATTTTTTCAAAGATACCAAGAATGTGATAAACAATGTGTAATTACATCAGATGCTGAAAATGTCCCCCAACTTCTTGAAGACAAGCACTCACCTTTTCACAGTGCTTGCAAGTTGGTAAGTGCCAGCAACAGCCTGTTCACTGGTGTGTTTAAGGTCCTTCTGGCTTCTTGTGTTACTGCTGTAGACTCTTCCTTTAAGAAATCTCCGCAGAAAGAATTCAGGGAGTGTAAGGTCTGGGGATCATGGTGGCCAATGTGGCCTGACAATGTGATCACCAAAGAAGTCCTGCAAGAAAGCTGTTGTGGTTTTCGCAGTATGGACGGTCACCCCATCTTGCTGATACCAGCAATCCTGTTCGTTCTCTTCCAGCAAAGCAATTAATTGAGTGAAAAGATTTTGATAATTTTCTGCAGTAATTGTGCCTTCAAAGAATAATGGTCCACAACTCGTTTTTGAGACACTGCACACCAAAAACACCAGTCTTTGACTAATGCAGAGGATTTCTATGCAGTGCGTGTGGGTTTTCAATACTCCTTTTGACTATTAATGTATCCACACAAGTGGAACCATGCTTTGTCTGTAGAAAACAAATTGTCCAACACATAAAACCCTTCCTGTGAAAAAATCATGTTTCGATCACAGGATTACTGTGCAGCTGGTAGCCAATAAAACTGAAGCAAGGCAGTGAACTTGTGCTGAACGACTCGGCAAATGCTGGAAGTGTCCGTTGCAGAGTGGGAGCAACTTCTCATATGCTTGTTTCAGTATTTATGCATGTCTGATCCTTGGGTTGCCTTTCATATGGTACACACTATACTTTGCAGTACATTTCAGCATAATTTCTCAAAAATGGTTTCATTTTTTATAAGATATATATAGTTATGCCTTAGCATGTTAAGGATTTTGTATCTCATATTTGAAAATTACGTACTGCAGCATTATATTATAGGTTATCATTATATTCCATGATTATCAAAACTGTTGCTCTGCTACCTACATCTGGGGGTCAGGGTCAAGCAGTCTAAGAGGAACTCATCTGCCAATGACACAGCACCACATCCCAGAAGACTTGCATGTTCATTGCAGTTTGTTAGAACCAGTCACAACAGGCCTTACAGTGGTATTAAAACGGGTGATCGTAAAAGGTCGATACTGTACATGTTAGCAGCACATGTTATAGGCCTAGTAGGAAAGTGCTTGTTGCTTGGAGGGATTTATCAGTGAAAAATAATTTTGATTCTAGTCTGAGACATGCTCCTTGGAGATTCCAGAATTGGGTCTGACGGTCGGACCATATGCTCTAGGAGGCCGCTTTACAACTGTGGAGGGTATTTTGGTAGCTATGAAAGAGCAAGTGACATCAGAAGGATCAGTGTTTGTAGACAGTGGTGACGAAGAGGTCAAAAGCACAGTTGCAAAATTTGTGGCTGAACTGGATGTGGTACTGGAAGGAAATAAGGAAATCACACTTGTGCTGGATGATCCTGCAGGAAACAGTTATGTGCAGGTAACAACGGAAGTGCAGTCTAATGTGTATGTGGTGTGGCTTATGGCTGTAATTGTGTTTTCAGGGGTTAATTTTATTTTGAGTTTGTTTGTTGTAGAAAAGATCCAAATTTATTAATCAAGGATTTTATGTAGTACCTTTAGGCAAAGTCATTTCTGTATATGCCATGAATGGATATGGGGGAGTGAAGATATAGCTGCACTAATTCTTAACTTTTGCACTAGTTGGGGGTGCGTGGTAAGCTTCATGCCCTGTCTGATTTACCTCCAGGGAAGGATGCCCTGGTACTGCTTGAATAGGAGGCTGGGTGGGCGGGCCCCAGAGCTGGTGTAGATGCTTTCACATCAAAAACAAATTATATTGCTTCAGGAACCTGCACAGCATATACTAGGTTGTGCTGTATTATACATATGTCTACACTAACGACATCAATAGGTACATTGTGTAAACCTCGCTCATACTGTCAATAAGTACATATGCGTTAGCCTCAGTGTAATAAGGAACTTCCAAATCTCACGCAACATTATCCTGACTCATTTTCAGCATTTCAAACACACTTAAATGTACCTGCTACATTCTTCTCTCACTTCTACAGCTACACTTAAATGCACATGCTACATTCTTCTCTCACTTCTACAGCTACACTTAAATGTACCTGCTCAATTCTTCTCACTTGTTGTACAGCTCGCTGTATTTGCATAGCATGCTCACTTAACAATACAGTAGCAGCATGTACATGTCTGTGCTTCGTTTTCCTATTTCAAACATTAATAGATGTCTAAACCTCTTGCCATTCCTTCTCTTAAACTGCTTAACTCTCAACAACAACTTTGTGTAGCATTTACAGTTACTCATTTCAACACAAACAATATTCTAATCATGAGCCAACTTCATCCACTCTGACATATTACTTAATCCTTGTCACTTGTGTCCTGCCTTCCTTTTCTAACACAAAGATCTGTACATATGGCACAACATCACTACTTTAACCATACCAAGTAGAAAGAACTTATTTCCCTCTGTTAAGACTACAAATTCATATTCAACTAAACATAACCAAAAATGCACACTATTGAAAATCAACATAATTAAATAATTATAAACCACTATTACTAACTAATCTTGGATAAAACACTAGCTTGCTATATCAGTGCTACACTTACAATTATTATCTTTATTCTCCCAATGTTTCCACAATTGCTAATATTATTTTCTGCATTTCTTCCCGCACTATGACAATCTATAAGTCGTTCCCAGTCCTTGTACCGGTGTGGTTGCACTAATTGGGAAATCCTGAATTTCCTTCTAAATTTTAACTTCTCTATATTACTTAGCCTTGCACATGCAATTTAAACTTTGCCCGTAACTAAGTTCTTCAATACCAAACAACCTACACGCCCCAGAAAGTTCCGCTCGCATCTGCATTACGACACGCACTTTACCATTAGTAAAATTTTACATACCCTTAAAAGCTCTCTTTTACCCCTTAGTCTCTGGAAATTTACTTACTTTCTGCAGCCTTTATTTTGCATACCCAATGTAGCAATGCCAGTAACTTTTCTAATGTCTAATTTTGCATAACCTTGCATGTTGTATCTTTGTTTCTTTGAATGCCACTGTAAATATTTTAGTTAAATTGTAATCCTTCGTGTAGTATGGTAAAGATGCTACTTTCTATACCAAATTTGCTGCATAAACCACAACCCTTACGCAGCCCCTGCTAGGAAGGGAGCTGATGCCTTAGACGTACAGCCTGTAGCGTAGTCAGTTTATCAGCTGTGCTGTCCCAGCGCCCATATACTATGCTTACTGAGCGCATGCACACATGCGCACACAGACAAACTTGTTTCTATGTTGTACATCTGTAATCAATCATGCAATTAAAACCCACTGTGTGATTTGCTCTTGGCACTACCTTGTCTGTGTCTCCAACATGTTTCCTGACATCTGAACTATTACTAAGAGCTCAATGTAATGTAAGTGAAAGTATTATAGGTCCATACATGTGGTAGTGCATACATTAACAAGAATTTAAGCTAAAAGAATACAGTACATGATTAAACTCTCAATGTCATATTATGTGGTAAGTTGTGCATAAAAGCAGCTTTCTGAGTTTTTGTTAGTTTTCTTTTCTTTCAGAGTTTTACTCATCCTGTAGCAGATGCTGGTCTAATGATTGTGCAGTACGAGCGGTCACATGCACACAATGAGGAGCTAGGCTTGAATGACATGAAGACAGAGAACTATGATGAAGATGAGATCTGAGTGTTTGAAAATACCCTGCAGTCCTGCAAACATCCTGTTGAAACTGGTGGACAGGTGTAAGTAGTGCATGTGTGCATTAGTTTCTTTGTAGATAGCTAGGTTTGGGTGGGTGTGATCTGTGAAAATCTATTGTTATACAATGACTTGTTTTCACTGAAGTTTATGCTGTGCATATGTTTGAATATTTACTTCTATGATTCTATTACAGTTTGTCAGAATGTGATACGCAACAAAATTCATTGATCTCCTTCTGTGATAGACCCAAGCACGGGTGTTTACAACACCCCGTCATAAATGGAAGCCTTTGCAACACTTGAGGACTGGCTGTGATTGATTTCAAGCCACTGTTTACACAATTCACTATTTTGAAACTTTTCTTCTGATCTACTTTAAACACAAACTTTTCTGATTTTCCTGTAATCTGAAACAGTGTGATGGATCAGCCCTGTGAGCTGCACATTTCAAAATATTCATATGTGGATGTACAGAAGTTCAGAAGGATGCTCCTGAAAACACTAAGTAATGCCATGTCATGACTACATATTTCGCTCTGTTCATGTCATATAGTACTGTACAGAATTTCCTCTTGTTTGATTATAATACTGACACTCAATTGTCTCACATCAAGTAACAACATTACATACTTTGTGATGTGTTATACACACTTCACCAAGGCATCCTTTACTTTCAAAATGTCATATAGTTTTATGGCACATGGATGAATATAATTCCATTGACATCCACAAGCATAGTATAGCCTTCCCTGTGCCAGTTTTCACAAAAGTCACTCTTGCTCAGTGCCATTACATGGAGATCTTCTGTACCAAATGTCAGCCAAATCAAGTCTATGAATATGAACATTACAGATAGAAGTTTGTTTATGCCCTTAAGTAAAGTATGACTTACTGAGCTGATTCTTATGAAACTCATGCTTGCTGAACAACTTTTTGTAAAGAACAATTACACCGAATTTCATGAAAATCTGACAGACAGTTTAGTGACTGACACCAGGTTATGGAAGCACAGAGGGACATCATCTCCACACAAGGTGTTCTTTTTTGTTTTGTTTTGTAAAGAACATCTAAAAAGCGAACAATATTAGTGTAAAGTTGCATGTCAGGATTAAGTGTTGAATGAGTCAGTCAGTCGTTTATTTGGAAGTAGGAGTGGTCTGTGAGTGAATGTAACTGATCGTTATGTATAGGAAATGTAGCAAGACCAACCATGCCCGCAATTTTACACGTTATACATGTGTGTAGAAACTGAAACTTCTTCAGAGTATTCATCCATTTGACAAAGCATTTTTAACTTATTTAACTTGCTTTGGATCAGGTCTAGAGTAACATAAGTTGTTTTTATTGATGAAGCTCTGTTTCATATGAATGGTGCTGTTAACAGACATGTCTGACATGTTCACCAAATTTCAGGGTCTGAAATCCCATAAAAAGCAAGCCACATCTACAACTTCCCTTAAATCAAAGAGGGATGTGGGTTATTTCATAACAAAGTGATACAACTGTTTTCTTTTTCTGATGCCACAATAATAGGAAAGGTGCAGATCCTCAAGAATTCTATTTTCCTTCCATTGGAACAAGAAAATGTGATTTTTCAGCAAGATTTGCACCACCTTTAGCAGTGTTGTATGCACTGTGTTGAGTAATCAGTTCATTGGCTGTTGTGTGGGGAGAAGTGGTCAAGTATCTCAATCTCCTAGACAGATGCCTTATAAAGCCTCAGTAATTCTGTGGACCCCAAATATGTGATTTGTGGTAACACTTAAAATTTAGATAATTACAAACAAAAGCATACTTGAACTCTGAAAAACTTGACAAACTAAGATTAGGACAAACCTCAAGGGCTGGGGGTTGGGACGATCTGTCCTACTGAGCAGAATCTACACTGCTACACCATTTTTCCAGGGAAACAGTTTTTGTGAAATACAGTAAAACCCTGATTTAATGTTCCCACATTTAGTGAAATCCCGGATTTAGTGATGATTTTTTCATGTCCCGACAATAGCTTCATATTAATTGAAAATCTCCATTTAATGAAAACCTTGATTTAGTGAAATATATTCTAATCCCCCAGGAATTCATTAAATAGGGGTTTTACTGTACTAAAAATATGTAATGGAATATTTTTTCATTCTAACTTATAGGAGGAAGACAAAATAATCTTATGGATCCCCTTGCCAGGCCTTGTGGACCCCTGGGGGGACCAAACACCTGCCGACATCAGCTAGACATGTGCCACTCGACAAAAGGAACACATTCTCAAATTCACTGTTATAAACATTGAGAATATTTTTTTCAATTTAATAGACAGAGTGCTTCAATTGTGTCCCTGACCATGGGAATATATGAAGCCAACTTGCTTAAGTTGGCCAGCCCACACACTTTTCTCCCATCAGTGCTGGAATGTCAGATGATTGCTCAGTTGTGTTATGAGTCATAAACAATAGTTGGATGCTGTATCCAAGAAATGTACTCTGTTAAATATAGTGTGTTCATTGCAATACTTTTGGAAGGTATGTGTCATGGAGAAAATGTCACTGAAAATCTTGTAAAAGAGAGCCTGCATCAGCAGTGCTGTGTAAAAGAACAATGTACCGAAAGTGGCAAAATTCTGAACAAAGGTTCAGTCCTGGACAAAAATAAAATACAAAAACGTTATAAACTGAAGACAAAGTGGAATATATTGGCACTCTAATGGAAACAAGCCCCTCAGAACCTTTGCACTGGTTGGCTGCTCAGAGCGGAGTGTCAATATCCTCGGCACACTAGGCAGCAAAACTTTTAAAACTACACACATATATACTTAGAGCCCTACAACAGCTGGTTCCTCTAGACTGGGAAACGAGAAGCAGGTGTTGCAGGCAGTGTTGTTGGTGACTGAATAAAAGCGGGGGGGGATTGCGGTATCCTCATTCACCAGATACATGTGCATGCGATTTTTATCTGTGAGGCATGTTAAAGGATCAAGTGTTTAGTAATAATCCTCGCGCTGCCGATGACCTGAAAGAAAGCATTCAAGATGCAGTCTTCACTTTCACCAGCAGAACTTTGATGTGCTGCATGTCTGAGCTGAAGGAAAATGTTTCCAGCAGTTCCTACAAATGTGGTTTGTACAAATGTAATAATAACTGCAATATATTCATTCTTGAACTTCTCTGATAACAGGTTCGCCATCCAGCTTCTTCAGATTTGGAAGTCGTTTGCATGCTTCGGCCTTCCATGTAGCTTCATCAAGGCTGTCGTACAGTGGGTTTCCTATATAATAGAGAAATTTTATTTATAGGCCTACATGTCTTATAAAATTTGATTCCTTCGTTAAATTAAAAATGAAGCTTTATCAAAGGAATTATGGAAGATAGTGTAAACAGTGCTTTGTATGTGGTAGAGATAGATGGAATGGGGCTCAGATATTTTACCATGAAGGGTCCTGACAGTGGTCCATTGCAGTGAGGATCACGGAGAGTCTGGACTCTGTCTCAGAAGACCATAACTGAAATTCTTGAAAATACCTAAATAATTTCACCACGGAACTTTTGTGCAAATGCAGTAGTACTGTTCCTCCACACTGTTGAGTGGGTCCACATTTCTCTTTCTCTCCTAATTTATGTGGAAAGAATTCTTTCCCCAGAGATGCAGTGGCTAGGGTATGAAGTTGACTGCTCACCTCCAAGCTTGTGCAGGATAATCTGTAGATGTTTGTCTGTATATGGACTAGTGCTTGGCTGCAGAGAACATTTTTTGTAAACATTTTATGGCATATCTGTGTTAACACGGCAGCAAAATGTATACATCATAAAAGATGGTGAATTTCGTATATAGCTGAATGACTGATTGTGGAGACACACCAAAGCAGACAAAACCAGACCAGATAAGTCACACATGCAAGACAGATACCACAGTCAGCCTTAGTCATGATGATCCAGTGCAAGCCAGTCTGGTGCCCCGTTTCTGCCAGTGTCTATGTGTATTTGGCTGCACTAATTGCAACGGTCATGATTCTATGATCATGCTTCAGACAAAACAAGATGAGCCTTATTGTAATCTGGCTATGATTTATACAGCTGGACCTGTTATCAGAGTTCCAAACAGTCTAGTCTGATATGTTCAGTGTGTCTGCGCCCTAATACCTCAAGAAAGTTAGATTTTATTGATCAATTAAGCATATTGTTTATTTCATTCAAAGTGCATCGAGAGTGAAATGGTGTCAGATGACATTAGCATTAAGAATAAAGAACTGTAATATGATTGTCTTTTCATTCAAGACTTTGAAGTTGCAGATTACATAAAGCTCTTAAACTAAAATCCCAAATATCTTAATAACTTACTAACAAAGGTACAGTTAATTTCAAACAGTTAGTCAAGAGCAAAGTGTGCTGTGAGAATCAATCAGGCTGAAACATTGAAATTCCATGACAAACATGACACACAGTCACCATAGGACTAAAGTGCAGTATGTAGTTTACAAACCTACAAAAACCAGATCCTCTAGGTTTGGCATATCTTGCAGCTTACTAAATTCTGTCCAATCTTTGACGAGATTGTTTGACAAATAAAGTACTTTTAGTTTTTCAAAACACCAACACCTTTTAATTTTTCAATTAAGTTGTATGAGATCCACAACTCTTCCAGTGTATCGCCCAAGCCCTCCTGCAAATTAAAGAAATTATGTTATTTACAGAGCTGTCATTACAGCTATGCAAGCCTGTTCCTGCATAGTGTGTTGAGGCTAGGGGTGTCACAAGTTGTGTTTATCAGTATAGTACTGATGTGCAATGAATAGTAAAAATACAATGTTTTGTGTTCCTTGACTGCTGTACTTTCATGGTTTCTTATGTTTTACAAATGATCACCTTGATTAGTCTTAGATAGCCCTGGATCTGATCAGGGAGAGCCTGGATTATTGTTCTTACAAGGCACCATAACAAAAGTTGTAAACATTGCTCTGCTGAGATGATACATTTCTGGGAATCAGTGCTTAGGAGAGGTGAAAAGTGCACTGAACATGATGGACAACAATTTGAACAAGTCCTGGAGCACCTCATTGTCATTTTCTGCTGGTGATTGATTGTAAATACAGTAGTGTCCACATGGAATGTATTATCTTGGCAAAGGGAATTTTAGGACGTCCTTTAATAGCTAGTGCCAGTGATACAACTGCTGAAGGCAAAGCAAGAATTCTGCCATGGGAAATTTATGCTCTAGTGGGAAAATGCATGTGATGATGTTGAAAATTATTGTGTTAGTAACATCCTGATGAATGACATATGCTGCTTACACAAACAGTGATTGTTTCAAATAACCAATCTGTCTGATGCTAATTTTACCATTACTGTGACTAATCAAATCAGCTGAGCATTGGGTGCACAAACTTCATTTTGGAAGTTCCCTGGATTGTGCACTGTAACCATTGGTACCTACTGATGTCATGATATCCATTAGTTGTAGCTAAAATGTGGGCATATATAAATTAAAAGCAGCTGCTGTTCTACAATTTGTAATTATTGGAACATTTATTGCCAGGCAATAAAAAAGGTAGTTTCCCCTGTGCATGCCATGAAAGCATATAGGGGGAGTAGACAGATCCACTTATTCTTAACCTTTGCACTAGATGGGGATGAGTGGCCAATGTCATATCCAAGGAAAGAACCCCCAGTTCACATTGAATAGGAGGCTGGGTGGGCCTCAGAGCCACTGTGGATGTTTTTGGGAACAGAACTTCCTTGCCTGTGCTATCCTCCGTACCACAGGACTGGCAGCCCAATTTTATCCCAGTGTAAAGAACTAATATTAAAAAAATGTTAAGGCTTTGCAAGCTGCAGTAGTGCATCACATGACCAATGCAGATTAACATCAATGTTAAGGCTTTGCAAGCTGCAGTAGTGCATCACATGACCAATGCAGATTAACATCAATGTTAAGGCTTTGCAAGCTGCAGTAGTGCATCACATGACCAATGCAGATTAACATCAATGTTAAGGCTTTGCAAGCTGCAGTAGTGCATCACATGACCAATGCAGATTAACATCAATGTTAAGGCTTTGCAAGCTGCAGTAGTGCATCACATGACCAATGCAGATTAACATCAATGTTAAGGCTTTGCAAGCTGCAGTAGTGCATCACATGACCAATGCAGATTAACATCAATGTTAAGGCTCTGCAAGCTGCAGTAATGCATCACATGACCAATGCAGATTAACATCAATGCCCTTAACACTCATGCCAGAAGTGTGGAATGTGAAATTTCAGGAACCTGTTACTGGCTCCTGAACTTCTTAGTATTGCAAAGCATATCAATATCAACATCAAAAGAGGATAGTTACCAGGCCAGAGAAATTCTTTATGTAATTTCTTCCAACTGACAGAATTCTGAGGTTCTTCAAACTACTAATTCCAGTTATCTTTTCAATCATATTAGTTGACAGTGATAATTTCCTGTTAATGAAGACAAAATTTAATTAGTTAAAACTTTATTCAATTAATACATACTACAAAAGAATGTATGGAACATCTGGAGGCATTGTTGGTGGAAGTTTTTATCAGAAACGGGTACAACTGGTGCGTACATACTTCATGTGTTAAGACAAATCTGAGAATAGTTTATATTTACTTGTCTTTATACTTATGCACAATGTAACAGCTTCCAGTTGTTGACAGATTTTAATGTATTTTAACTTACTCGCACTTAACTAATACTGCTAAGGAATTATCCATTTTTTCAATGGGTGGCCACTGAAAACACAACTGAACTTCTGTAGCTTCTGTTGCACTTATTCCATATTTTTCTTCCCATCTTCTTAAGGCCTCTTTTATTGATGTGGCCATGGACTGAAATGTAGCAGCAAAAATGACTGTCATAACATTTTCGACAAAATTCCCATATAATGTAATTGTGTAAAGAGTGAAGACCAGCTTTCATACAAAGGATTTACAAGGTAAGAGACAAAAGTAATTTCTTGACCAAGGTATATGATTACTTCTTATTTTAGCATCTGTAAATGTGGGTTCTTTTCTTCTGTGAGATGTGACATTACAATGGACGTAACGGCAAAGCACTCTTTGCCCGACATCAAATCACTTCAGGTGCTGTACAGTTCATGAAAACCTATACAAGACTAGATAATTAGGACAATTCATGGCCGTAACAAAATGGCAGAAGTTCATTCTTTGGGCCCTGTTCAAGTCCCACGATCACATCTCCGCTGTAATATAATTTAATAGAACAGTGCCTAAAGCCACTTAAAAAAGGGAAAGGGATAGTTGTTTTTTGTACTCCAAGCCACATATGAGAACGCTGAAAGTAAATGGAATAACTGGTGCATCTCCTGTAAACACTCGCATAAAGTGTTGATATTCTAGAACACACTTTGAATATTGCAGTGAGGTGCTTCATGATTTGTACTCCTCACCAAATATTATTTGGGTGATAAAATCACAGAAGATGTAGGTGGGGCATGTGGCATGCATGGGGGAAGAGAGACATACAAGGTTTGATGGAGAAACCTGAAGGAAAGTGACCGCTTGTGAGAATAATATTAAAATGGATCTTAAAAGCTGGACTGGGTTAATTGGGCTTAGGATAGGGACCAGTGGGGGACTCTTGTGAACAGAAACCATCCAGTTCCATAAAATGCAGGAATTTTCTTGTCTAGGTGCCCTATGGAGTTAATTTGTTAGTACACACTTCTAATGAAGGTTTTTGTAACTGGTCTCATTTGTGACATAGAATTTATTCACTGATGATGAGTGCTTCACCCCATTATACTTCTGTTGTAGTTACTAAATGAAAGAGTATATTATTCCATGATATTTCAGGTAGATTGCATCAGTAGCTTTACATTTCAAGGGAATTGAGATGGGCACGGCATGTAGCATGCATAGGAGACGAGCTATACAAACATGTGGTTGGAAATCCTATACAAAAAAGACCGCGTGAAAGACCTCAGTATGGTTTGGTGAATCACATTAACTTTGATGTTAATGAAACAACTGAAAGGTGTGGACAGTATTAGTTGGCTCAACAGGGACTGGTGGGTGGCAGGTTCCTGTGAACATGGTAATGAATCGTCAGGTTCCACAAAATGTGAGGAATTTATTGACCTGCTAAGAAACTATTTGTTTTTCAAAAAGGACTGTGCTCCATAATGCTAGTTCATGACTTCATTAACCCAAATTTCATTTTAGACAGATCAGATGTCTGCAAATCATATGCCTTTATTCTTACTGTCATTATATTTGTTTTCGCGTTAAAAAGTGTTGCTTTTATTCATCTGTGTTTTTTGGTAGTGCATCTTTTGCTACTAGCAGTGCCTCTCATACATACACATAGTGCTCAAATGTTTTGTGCCAGTAATATTTTAATTTTGTGTGGTTTGATGTACTTTACATCATTCATTCATTTATTCAGTATTCCAGATATCCGCCGAGGTGGATACAGAACTTGTCATTATAATAACAAGAAGCATAATACAGAATGAGTCTTACAATAAAACACAATAATAGTAATTATATATATAAACCAACAAATATTGCACTTATTTTATATGTATTGTAAACCCTACATATGTTTCGGCTGTGCTTTAGCCATCATCAGGGGTTTCTCTTGAAGTGTCCACTAACTGTATCTCTCACTGCATTGTCTTTGATTCGTCGTTAGTTTTGTGGAGCTTCTCTTTGATGTTGTGGAAACGATGTAATGGTTTTGCCTGTTGGGCATTAATCACTTTAAAGTTGTACATACCGTGCATGTTTTAGATAATTATATATATAAACCAACAAATGTTGCACTTATTTTATATGTATTGTAAACCCTACATATGTTTCGGCTGTGCTTTAGCCATCATCAGGGGTTTCTCTTGAAGTGTCCACTAACTGTATCTCTCACTGCATTGTCTTTGATTCGTCGTTAGTTTTGTGGAGCTTCTCTTTGATGTTGTGGAAACGATGTAATGGTTTTGCCTGTTGGGCATTAATCACTTTAAAGTTGTACATACCGTGCATGTTTTAGATAATTATATATATAAACCAACAAATATTGCACTTATTTTATATGTATTGTAAACCCTACATATGTTTCGGCTGTGCTTTAGCCATCATCAGGGGTTTCTCTTGAAGTGTCCACTAACTGTATCTCTCACTGCATTGTCTTTGATTCGTCGTTAGTTTTGTGGAGCTTCTCTTTGATGTTGTGGAAACGATGTAATGGTTTTGCCTGTTGGGCATTAATCACTTTAAAGTTGTACATACCGTGCATGTTTTAGATAATTATATATATAAACCAACAAATATTGCACTTATTTCATATGTATTGTAAACCCTACATATGTTTCGGCTGTGCTTTAGCCATCATCATAGCCGAATCAAAGACAATGCAGTGAGAGATACAGTTAGTGGACACTTCAAGAGAAACCCTGATGATGGCTAAAGCACAGCCGAAACATATGTAGGGTTTACAATACATATAAAATAAGTGCAATATTTGTTGGTTTATATATATAATTATCTAAAACATGCACGGTATGTACAACTTTAAAGTGATTAATGCCCAACAGGCAAAACCATTACATCGTTTCCACAACATCAAAGAGAAGCTCCACAAAACTAACGACGAATCAAAGACAATGCAGTGAGAGATACAGTTAGTGGACACTTCAAGAGAAACCCTGATGATGGCTAAAGCACAGCCGAAACATATGTAGGGTTTACAATACATATAAAATAAGTGCAATATTTGTTGGTTTATATATATAATTATCTAAAACATGCACGGTATGTACAACTTTAAAGTGATTAATGCCCAACAGGCAAAACCATTACATCGTTTCCACAACATCAAAGAGAAGCTCCACAAAACTAACGACGAATCAAAGACAATGCAGTGAGAGATACAGTTAGTGGACACTTCAAGAGAAACCCCTGATGATGGCTAAAGCACAGCCGAAACATGTAGGGTTTACAATACATATAAAATAAGTGCAATATTTGTTGGTTTATATATATAATTATCTAAAACATGCACGGTATGTACAACTTTAAAGTGATTAATGCCCAACAGGTAAAACCATTACATCGTTTCCACAACATCAAAGAGAAGCTCCACAAAACTAACGACGAATCAAAGACAATGCAGTGAGAGATACAGTTAGTGGACACTTCAAGAGAAACCCCTGATGATGGCTAAAGCACAGCCGAAACATATGTAGGGTTTACAATACATATAAAATAAGTGCAATATTTGTTGGTTTATATATATAATTATCTAAAACATGCACGGTATGTACAACTTTAAAGTGACAATAATAGTAAGTTAGTTAAGTGGTTAAGTGAGTGAATACAATAATAGTAAGTTTATAAATATAATACATAAAGAAGCCCACAGGTTTTACAGTAAAATGGGATTAGTTCGTAATATATGACCAGAACTTTTCATTATAATCACAATAAGCATAATACCGAATGAGTCTTACGATAAAACACAAATAATAGTAAGTATATAAATATAATACATAAAAAAGCCCTCAGGTGTTACAGTGAAATAGGATTAGTTCGTAATAGGTAACCAAAGGATATTGATATAGTGTACAAAACCGAGCCTTAAAATTGATACCAATATAATAAGGAATTTTGATGCATGTCATGATTGTTCAAAGTACTCCTCTTGTATAAAATGAATTCGTGTACAATTTTTTCAGAGCAGCTTTGAATTTTTTAATGTTACCATTGACATTCTATTTAATGTTTATGAGGATTTGTGGTTTCCTGCTGACTATGACCATATATTCGTTGCGTGTTCTATCAGAACTGGACAAAGACTATGCCTTTGTCGGGAGGAACAGAGATGGGTTGACACGCTCTATACCATGGCTTACCTTCTTGACGTTATTTTGTTCTATTATATTTGCCAATGTCAGGATCTAAAGCTGAAGCTACTATGTTAACAAGATATTTGTGTCTGGTCATTAACTGTAGCGAACAGAAAGCAGGTGCTTCTACGGAACAACATTTCAGTGTCATATGTATGGATAGTATATATGGTGCCAGTACGCGCTTCCATGTTATACACCAATTCGAAACCGTAACACAGATTTTTCAGTCAGTTCGTGTTGAGACTCCACGTTGTTTATTATTTGTTACCAAGGTAACGGGTGTTGAGTTTCCCCAATTTCGGAGCCTGGGACGAAGTTCTGGAACGTAGATATGGATAAGATTTGCAAGGCACAATTACACCGAACATACCAGGAAAATGACAGACTGTCTTTGATAACATTTCAGCTACAGCGCGTGGTGAACATTTATGTTAAATTGTCGTATTAATGTACCTTCGTAAAATGGTTGCATCTCACTACGACAAGTCTGCTCCATTTTTATAGAACGTTATTATTCCTCACATTCATGACCTCTTAGATATGGCCACGTGACTAAATCAACCAATGGTGGTGTACTTTAAGATTGTAAGTGGTGGTGTTTTGTCTTCATGCTATAAAACACAGAAAAATGCCCAACAAACCAAAAAAGGAAAAGGTACGTAATATTTTTTGCTACTAGAACAAATGTTGGATTCATAAAATGCGTTATGCGTTGGTATGATGCGACAAACATTAATGTAGAATGTGAATACGTTGCGGGAAGATGAGGGTGTAACGTTGACGCCGTGTCGTGTTTGGCTTCAAGAATTGCTGTAACCTGTAGTGCATCCTTCCTTGTTTAGTAGAAATAAAATGTAAAGAATTATTACGGCGTTTAATTTAACAAAGAATATGTGGAGTTCAGTGGTCTTGCGGTGATTTCAGGAGCCAACCAAAAACAAGATTGGAAATGAGAGGAATGGTGGGAAAGAAAACCTGGGTAGCAGCGATGAGGTAGGATATACCAGTGTTATATTTACTAAAACTAGTACTATTATTGAAACCTGAAATGCTTTGGCTATTTCAAAACACGATTTGATTGTTCGATCGCAGAAACATGTTCTGCTTCTGTTACCTGCGAACTTAACCTAACTTTTGACAAGGTTAATTTACATCAGAAGCACACAGTTCAACAATAATAACGTTTATTAATATTGTTCAAAACACGACATGTTTAGATTTATTATTAAAGAATACTCAGGGGTTACATCCTAAAGTTGATTTTTTAAAACCTGTTCATTGGCACACTGAGATTGTATAACACATACAGTAACATTTTGAATGAAAAATGCCAAAGTATGTAGAGCTGTACATAATATTGATGTGTTTGAAATGGTAATGGAAGTTAGCTTTATGCACTTCAGTTGTGTAACGTTTTATACTATTTAGAATTCATAATGTACCAGAAACAATAAAAATGTAATATCGTAAATAACGTAAATCATAATTGTAGATTTGTTATGGTTTCAGGTGGGGTTATGTACGTTCATTTGTGTTGACAAACTGCACTTGGTATGACATGTTTTTTGTAGGTGTGCTATAGATACCTTGTGGTATACTGTAAGGCAGCAAGTTATAAGGTGTTTGCTGTATTCATATATGTATGTAAATTGGTAACTGGTAAATAGGGTGTATACATTGGTTCATGTTTTAATGTTTATGATGTTAATTTTAATCAATATGCATGATAATGTGATCAGAAAAAGTAGTAGTCATGTGGTCACTGGTTTATATCTGACAGTGAAGGTACATATTTATACCAGGGGGGGTGGGTTATTTGACACATGCGTAGTGTAATTGGTGTACAAGTGTGAGGAGATTAAATACCAAGGAGTAGTGCAGTTTATACAACTATTTTAAAATACATTGCTTATGAGAATATATATATTTGCATTGCAGTTAAGCACCTTGCTTTTAACATTCTTGTATCGGTTGATGATATGAGCTTGACAGGTGAGTACAGTCTTCAGAGAGGATGTCCTCTTGTGTTTCACGAATTAAATACCAAGGAGCAATGCAGTCTACACAACTTAACAGAGGACATCCCATTGTGTTTCACAAATTAAATACCAAGAAGTAATGTAGTCTACGTAACTTAACAAAGGATATCCTCTTGTGTAGACTGCATTATTCCTTGGTATTTAATTTGCAAAACACAATGGTATGTCCTTGTTATGATCAAGGGCACTGTTTTCCTCATCAGCTGTTTTTTGTTGAAAGAAGATGTTTCTGTTATTGAGATATATGTAAAGGTTTTATGAGATATTCATAAGCACCCCATTTTCTGCATCTGCTAATTTGTCTGTTGTTTTTTATAGTGCTGTAAGAATTGCTGTATTGCATAGTGTGGGTTGTGGATCCAGAATTTAATTGGGATGTATGTACTGGATCTGTTTATGTCTAATATACTGGATGTGTGCATTATATTTGACGTTCAGAATTCAGCTGGTTTGTCCTGTGTGTACCTTGTTGCACTTGGGAAAATGGAGTTTGTGAATTCCACTGGTTAAACTTCTTGGAGTTGTATTTTTAGGTTTCAGTAGTTTCTGAAGCGAGTTGTTTGTACAGAATGTTAATTTCAGATTTGTGTCAGAACATTTTTTTGATTGTTCTTATGTCCAGACCTAAATATGTGAAGGGATCGTAAGTGGTTGTTTTTTGTAATTGGATTTTCTTGACTTGGACTGACTGTGTGAACACAACAGTATTTTATTATACAGTTGCTTTGTCTGTGATAGGGATGATTAGATTTTAGTATGGATATGGTATTTTGATATTCTCTTCCTCTTTCGCATTGGTTGACCTTGTAAAATATTTGTGTGCAGCTATTTTATGTTCTTTGGGATAGGTACAAAAATTATGTGTGGGTGTGTCATCGGTTTCCGATGAATATCTTAGATCCATGTATGGTCTCGTCTTAATTAAATTTAATTGAAGGATAATTAGTCTGCTATTTTTTCCAAGGATGGGTGTGTCTTGGAAATATTTGTCTTTTATTGGAATCTTCGGCAATATTATTTGCACTGTTTTTATGGAGTCTTGTAGATTGAACCTATCAGCCACATATCTTGTTCAAAATTTTATGTTATTACATTGAAGGTAGTGTTTTATTAATTTATTTTCTAAGTGTGATGTAAATAAAAGATATAAGTTGGTACAAAGCACTTGATGAACATAAATACAGTTAAAATTAATATAACTTTGTCATATTTTTGTGGTGGTTAGCTTTCACAGTAGGCATATACAGCATACAACCTATGGCTGTGAGGCAAAGTGTGACTGAGAGGCTGCGTTTTGCTGCTACTGGGAGTGCCTAGTCAGTTCATTGTCAGCCTTGCAACTGAATTTTTGGCTTATGTGATTAAAGGAAGAGTGAAAGAAATACAAGTATATAAGTTTAAAAAACATTGAATGAAAGTTTTCACCATCTGGAAATTTGGTTAAATTTCTTTTCAGTCAGTAACTCAGACTACACAGGGTCGAGTTATAGGGCGATGGATGAGCTGAAAATGATTTGGAAGTAGTTGTGTAGTTGAGATACTACACTGGCGTTTGCTTTGAGGAGCTGAGGAGAACCACAGAAATCTTCAATCAGAATAACTTGTGTTTTGGCCCAGACTTGAATCAAGGACTTTGTGAACAGAAGTGTAGAGCATTTTGCTAGGCCAGTTTGTTGTTGTATTGTGAACTTCATCAGCTTGTACAGGTAGCAGTTTTGAAGGCTTTGTTGTCTGCAAAGTTTAAAGAATAAAAACTAATATTGTCAACTGACAGGTAGACACACTTTCCTAGTGACTTATTTTTGAATTAAATATGTGTAAATTTGAGAAACATTTGTGTAGCATAGATTGACATATGGCAGAATCATCACTATACAGCACAGGACAGTTCATGTAAGAGATCCTCGGCTATACACATGCATAAGCTGTTACAGTTTACATATTATTGCAATAATTTAGATGTACATTATCCTGTTAATACTTATTAAAACCTCAAGGTTTTGTTAAATAATTCAACTACATTGGAACTTTAAATTTAAAGACCAATAATTTGCAGACTGGCACAGTTGTTAATTAGGCTTTTGGGCTAGTTGCATCATTTCCTGTAATTGTGTTAACCCATTTGAGATGGGCACATCAGTTAACTTGGGCATCTGCTGGCCATAGTAAAAAAAATCCAGTTTTTTGCCTAGTAACGTGTATTTAAAAAATCAGTATTTTGTATTTTGCATTTCAAAATTATATTATTTTTAAAATTGTTAAAGAATTAAGAAAGCAATGTAAATTTGAATTATTTGAAAGTATGTACTGCTGTACCTGTATGGCATTGCATGTTTAATCAAGGTATACAACATGTACATCTGGCCTGCACTTTAGGGTATCGTAATGTACTGGATCAGCATTCAGAGGTTGACGTGTGGCGGTGAGAGAGAGAATGGCCGTATCAGTTGCAACAGAAATTGTGCTGGTGCAGCACCCATTTGTGAACAGGACATACAGTAAAATGTGGAAGTATGGCAACCATCTCAAAGGGCTAGTGTTATTGTCAGTTTATTTCAATTATGCCTTCTGTGGTCAGTACTTGCTGAGTGTTACTATTGGGTTGGTCTGTCTCGATAATGTATGTGCTGTTTGATGTTCAAGATACTGAGTTGAGATTCCATCAGACACTGCTGTGTTCTAAATTAAGGAACTTACCTTTTAAACAACATATATATATGATATGTCTACTAAGTCACTCAACACCAAATTACAAACAAAATGAGAAGAAGGGCTTTAAAAATGTGGTACTCAGTTTGATTAATTTCAGAGTATTATCCACTGTGACAGACCACGTATCAACAACCAAATAATGAGAAGAAAAGATATAGCTGCAATGCCATTGACATTACAACTGTAGATAAGGAAGTGATTAGGGCAGAAACTGTATAATTGATAATTATAGCAGTTTGCAAATTGTTGGTTTTTGCATTAAATTATTTAACTTATTTCAGCTCTTTAACCCAGGAGTGTGTTTGACCAGCCCAGAACACACTGATATATGCCGGAATTCCACTTACCTACACTGCGCTGTGTCATCCGAGCTCACACCTAGCACATAAAAATTGTGCAGTTTGACGTGGTTAGACTTCCTATATGTAGCATAATGCGGTATGGTATGGGGTAGGGGAAATCTTGCCGTCATCGCCTTTAATTCCATTTAAGTTCTGCATTTCTGAGGGATCTGAATACATGTTTGGCATATCTAGATGGGCATTTCTCTGCAAGAAAAGGTTTTTGAATAAACAGATATCCTCAGATCCTCAGGTAATATTTTCAAAAAACTCAGTGAATTTTGGAAAGCTGTAAGTGTAATGATATGTATTCACTGTGCACAATCAAAGTATTTTCATCTTCCTGCAATAGCCATACCATCCAGCTGTTGTCTGCATGATTAGCAAGGTCCTGCCTATGGAATCATGTACATACGAGGTCTGTCCAAAAAGTATCCGACCTTGGGCCGGGAAAAAAAAGTTCTGTATCTGGGTGGTTACAATACCTAATCCCCTTCAAAGTAGGCCCCTTGTGACTCCACACACTTAGCCCAGCGGTCCTTCCATCGCTGGAAGCAATTCTGGAAGGCTTGTTTTGGAATGGTGTGCAGCTGCGCCGTCGCGTTCTGTATGATGTCCTCGCGGCTGTCAAAACGGGAGCCTTTTAGCGGTGTCTTCAATCTCGGGAACAGCCAGAAATCACAAGGAGCCATGTCAGGAGAGTAGGGAGCCTGGCGAACCTGCGGAATGCCGTGCTTAGCCAGAAAACCCTGGATCAGGTGTGATGAATGAGCTGGGGCATTGTCATGATGCAGCTGCCAGTTGCGTGCGTCCCACAGCTCCGGTCTCTTGCGCCGAACTGCATCACGAAGATGACGGAGGACTTCTTGGTAGTACTCCTTATTAACAGTTTGGCCTAGTGGTGCGTACTCATGATGCACAACACCCCGGTAATCGAAGAAAACAGTCAGTATCACCTTCACATTGCTCCGAACGTGTCGTGCTTTTTTGGGCCTCGGGGATGTTGGATGCTTCCATTGTGACGACTGGACCTTGGTTTCCGGGTCATATCCGTACACCCACGACTCGTCACCAGTGATCACAGTCTTCAGGAACTCAGGATCCCTGTTGGCGCACTCCAGCATGTCCTGCGCGACCTCAAGGCGGAGTTGTTGCTGCTCCGGCGAAAGCAGCTTGGGCACAAATTTTGCCGCCACTCTTCGCATGCCCACATCCTCAGTTAAAATCGTGTTTGCGGAACCTCTGCTGATCCCAACCTCATCAGCAATTTCCCGGACGGTCAAACGACGGTCCTCCATTATCAATGTCCGCACTTTGTCAATGACATCAGCATTTCGGCTCGTTGACGGTCTCCCGGAACGCTGGTCACTGTCCGCCGACATGCGGCCATCTTTAAAGCGGTTGAACCACTCTTTAATTTGAGTGACCCCCATTGCATCATCACCGAAAGCCTGCTGAATTTTGCGGATTGTTTCCGCTTGGGTATTCCCAAGTTTCTGACAAAACTTAATGCAGTATCGCTTCTCCAAACATTCTGTCATCTTGAGCGAAACGAGAATGCGACGAACACATGTTACACCACTTCGCTATCTGGCAGCGACAGACGCATCCGGCGGTGTTGCGAGGCAGCAAAAAATCACGCATGCGCATGAAAGTCCCTTCTACCACTACGCTCAGTTTCCCCACCCTTTCGCCATTACTTACCGCGGGAAAAAATATAGTCGGATACTTTTTGGACAGCCCTCGTACATGTGGGCGGTAGACAGATGTCATGTGTAAACAGAGTATTTCTGACACTTACTTAACAGCTGCTGTGTCGATTTTAATGACATTTGATGTTGGGTAGTTTCCCTGAAAGATGTTAACACATTCCAGTTTTGCATAAAGTCCAACAACTATAAAGGACACTGCTTGAAGACCGCATGGGTTTCTGCTTGCATGTTGAGCATAACTCACTAGATGTCTGTTGGGGCGAAAAATGTTTTGAACAAAAGTTGTAGAGACAGGTGAAATACGTGGTGCAACCCAAAAGTTCCCGAAATTTGAATGCCGCGCGAAAACCACTTGTAGTACAGTTGTGGGCCTCTAGGTATCGCGATCTGTACCCTTTGTGAACCAGTCTGCCAAGTGGCGTTGTGCTGTGTTGACGTGTGTGTTTTTTCTGTGCATTTTTTTAACGTCGTGTTAGTGCTGTTTTGCGATCGCACCGACCTGCCAAAATGACTGATGTGAAGGAGCAACGGATTTGCATCAAATTCTGCTTCAAACTCAGCAAGACGGCAGCGGAAACACACCAGATGCTTAAAGGAGCATTTGGTGATCATGCCGTAGGCCAAACGCAAACCTGCGAATGGTTTAAGCGTTTCAAGAACGGACGGATGTCAGTCGATGATGACGAGCGTTCAGGACGACCTTCGACTGGAACCACTACCGAAAATGTGGCAAAAGTGCGAGAGACTATCCGGGAAGACCGAAGACGTACGATTCACGACGTTTGCAACATTGTCGGACTGTAGTATGGAACGTGCCAGCTAATTTTGTCGGATGAGCTCAACATGCGGCGCATTGCAGCAAAATTTGTGACAAAGCTGCTGAGCAATGATCAAAAGGAACACCGCATTGCTGTCTGCACTGAGCTGAAGTAACAGGCCGAAAACGACCCCAACTTCATCTCCAACATCATTACTGGTGACGAAACTTGGGTGTTTGGTTACGACCCTGAGACGAAGCAGCAGTCGTCTCTTTGGAAGACTCCGACTTCACCGCGACCGAAGAAAGCACGACAAGTGCGGAGCAATGTGAAATCAATGTTGATTTGCTTTTTTGACATTGAAGGCATCGTGCATCAGGAATTTGTTCCAGCAGGACAGACGGTGAATGGAAAATTCTATTGCGACGTTCTGAGGCGATTGAGGGAAAATATCCGGCGCAAACGTCCAGACAAGTGGCGCAACAACTCCTGGGTCCTGCACCATGACAACGCTCCGGCTCACGCGTCGCTCGTTGTGCGGCAGTTTTTGGCTTCTACGAACACGACAGTCATCCCCCACCCTCCCTACTCACCGGACCTCGCCCCCTGAGATTTTTTTCTTTTCCCAAAGATGAAATTGAAGCTCAAGGGGCGACGTTTTGACAGCATTGAAGAGATCCAGACCGAATCGCAGGACGTGATGAAGACGCTGACGCGAAATGACTTCCAGCAGTGCTTCCGATCATGGAAATCCCGCTGGAATCCCTGCATTAATGCAGAAGGGGATGGAGGCAAATAAAAATTTCGGTAAGTGGTTAAGCTGCGGCATTCAAATTTCGGGAACTTTTGGGTTGCACCACGTACAATGTTTCGTTACGCTGCCTGGCAGTATGCGTCACAGTAACAAAGAGCTGAAGGATGTGCTCCATTACTGTTCACATTCTGGAAATGTTTTCTTTGCAGTTTTGCATATCTTGATACACTGTTCACTTGTACTTATGACAGATATATATCAGATACTGTAAAACTCATCACCAGGAATAATTTTGTCATTGTATTTCTAGTATATCTTAAATGTATGCACCGTGATGAGGGCCTTTGTGTTGTGCGCTGTCATTTTGTGAGCTTGTTCTGTTGCTAGTAAATCAGTATAGAGTGAGCTGAGCTTTGTGTGCTGTCAGAAGTATATTGCACCAATATGAAGCAAATTTAAATTAACAGCACCACATTTTGGCACACTAAAATGCAAAACTGAGTGAAAATTTGTTGAGTAGTTGACTTCACCTGTGCCTGTTCATTTAGTATTCATTATGTAACGAGCACATAAATCATATAGAAGGGGACTGATTACATGTTCTGATATGGTTTGAAAGAGTAAAAGTTACAGAGATCCCCAGACAGGAGTTTTTCCAACAGGACTGATGTTAGCTGCAGTCTATATTTCAGAAGGTGCGCAGTAATTGTGCATCTCTTTCCGAAGAACATTTTGGCTGTTCAATTAAGGTAGTACTTACATTGGCCAAAACTTGGCACCTACAGCTGAAAGTTACAAGTATCCAGACTGGTCTGGTTGTCGCAGTAGTTTTCTTCATTAAAAATAAAACAAGGTCATCCATTTTAGTCAGACAGGCAGGCATAGTGTGTAGACACCAATGTCACAGAATGACTTCTAAATAAGCCTCTTTTTTTTTTGTCCATAACTGTGATCTGAAACTTAAAGTAATGTAGGATTATATCTGGCATGGAAATAAGTAATTCATACTGCACTATGCAGAACTTAGGCAGTCTTTGCTACGACTGGGTGCTTGTAGCCAGTTCAGAGGACAAAAGGTAGTCCCTGCTTCTGCTGGTAGGTCTTACTCAGTCACGGTGTGTGTGAGTGTATGTGTGTGCGTATGAGTCGTTTAGGGTTGTTGTCTGCATGCTGTTACCAGTTCTTTCTGGTGTATGTATTTGTGTCCGTATTGCTGCCAGTTGTGATCACAGGAATTTCATGTTCATTTCCTCCTCTTCTTCTTTTATCACTCATTCTTACAACTCGTGTTTCACTGTCGCAGTATACTCGTAAACACAGTAACACAGTTTAGATACCTCCTTCGACGTAACCTAACTTTCCATGGTCTCATTTTTTCACTGTGTACATTCACAGTGATATGTCTTACGTTTTACGAAGGGCCAACATCTGTGGTACATTAAGACATTACGTCCACACAGCTGTGCCCAGTTATGGTCCGAAGTTGGTAATTGAAGTTTACTGTAGCTGTGAGACGTGAAGACTCAATAGTGCCACCATTTTGTTTGACAGGTGCTGTTTGGTTGCGGACAAAATGGAAATGCGGCCTGTTCTTGAGTCTTCATATGTTCACAACCCGCTTGTCACAGACAAATGTATCCGATCCACGTATTTAGCATTTGTATCAGCCTGTGTTTGTATGGACGGGGAGGGCCAGACACAACATGCCCGATGAACCAAGTGATCAAATATTAATGGCAGTTTTTTCTGGTTTCTCTTCTTGAAATTAAGGACACGTTCTTATTGTGTTGTTTACCGACGCTGTCACTAGCCCAGACAACATAGCATCGAATGATAGGATGTGGAAGGAAACGGTCGTGGCGTAATTTTGACGTACTGTGGCGGTTTTGTGAGGTACTGTGGCGGTGTTTTGAGGTACTGTGGCAGTGTTTTGAGGTACTGTGGCGGTGTTTTGAGGTACTGTGGCAGTGTTTTGAGGTACTGTGACAGTGTTTTGAGGTACTGTGGCGGTGTTTTGAGGTACTATTTGCGGGGAGGAAGGCGGTAAATGACGATACATAATGCGCATAGCTGGTCGTCCGTCCGAGATGGCAACCTAAGACTCACCGACACGAATGGGAGGGAATCGCTGCCAATTTGTGCGCGACATTCACTTGTCTGCTGTAGACTGTGTTGCATACTTTGTTACAAGGTTAGGGGCGACATGGCGGTTTGAATCGCATTGAGTCGCCGTTTGTGTACGAGTATTGTTTATTGTTGACTGCTTTACGGCCTTGGCTGTGACTAGACTGGCCTCAGTAGTGTCCAGTGACAGGATTGGTTATGACTGCGGAATTGAGGAGGATTTGGAAGGAATCTGTCTTCGAGGTACCATATCGGTATTTGCGTGGAGGGTCCGAGGAAAACCACGAAAGTGAGCTGGATAGCCAATGACGCGGTCGAGATGCGAAGCAGATATATCCCGAGTACAGATATTGTAAATGGCCTTGAAGACATGCATTCATAATTTTGACTAGTGAATCATTGCTTCATGATTGGTGCTTGTTAGAAACATTATTACGGTGATGAAGAGGATGACTGGGGGGGGGGATGTGGTACGTATGGGGGAGGTATTTTTTTTTGGATAGAACCCGAAGAAAAGAGACTGCTTCGAAGACCTTGGCATGGGTGGGAGGACAATATTAAAATGGATCTTGGGTGGGCGTGGACTGGGAGTGGCGGGATGTTCTGAACGGAGTGATGAATTGCGAACTGACAGGGAAGGTCGTGCTGTGGTTGTGGGTGTAAACGGCTGTACGTTCTGGCGCGTACCGCGAACTGACAGGGAAGGTCGTACTGTGGTTGTGGGTGTAAACGGCTGTACGTTCTGGCGCGTACCGCGAACTGACAGGGAAGGTCGTGCTGTGGTTGTGGGTGTAAACGGCTGTACGTTCTGGCGCGTACCGCGAACTGACAGGGAAGGTCGTGCTGTGGTTATGGGTGTAAACGGCTGTACGTTCTGGCGCGTACAGCGAACTGACAGGGAAGGTCGTGCTGTGGTTATGGGTGTAAACGGCTGTACGTTCTGGCGCGTACCGCGAACTGACAGGGAAGGTCGTGCTGTGGTTGTGGGTGTAAACGGCTGTACGTTCTGGCGCGTACCGCGAACTGACAGGGAAGGTCGTGCTGTGGTTGTGGGTGTAAACGGCTGTACGTTCTGGCGCGTACCGCGAACTGACAGGGAAGTTCGTGCTGTGGTTGTGGGTGTAAACGGCTGTACGTTCTGGCGCGTTCCGCGAACTGACAGGGAAGGTCGTGCTGTGGTTATGGGTGTAAATGGCTGTACGTTCTGGCGCGTACCGTGAACTGACAGGGAAGGTACTGTGGTTATGGGTGTAAACGGCTGTACGTTCTGGCCGTATCGTGAACTAACAGGGAAGGTCGTACTGTGGTTATGGGTGTAAACGGCTGTACGTTCTGGCGCGTACCGTGAACTGACAGGGAAGGTATTGTGGTTATGGGTGTAAACGGCTGTACGTTCTGGCGCGTACCGCGAACTAACAAGGAAGGTCGTACTGTGGTTATGGGTGTAAACGGCTGTACGTTCTGGCGCGTACCGCGAACTAACAGGGAAGGGCGTACTGTGGTTATGGGTGTAAACGGCTGTACGTTCTGGCGCTTACCGTGAACTAACAAGGAAGGTCGTACTATGGTTATGGGTGTAAACGGCTGTACGTTCTGGCGCGTACCGCGAACTGACAGGGAAGGTACTGTGGTTATGGGTGTAAACGGCTGTACGTTCTGGCGCGTTCCGCGAACTGACAGGGAAGGTCGTGCTGTGGTTATGGGTGTAAATGGCTGTACGTTCTGGCGCGTACCGTGAACTGACAGGGAAGGTACTGTGGTTATGGGTGTAAACGGCTGTACGTTCTGGCCCGTATCGTGAACTAACAGGGAAGGTCGTACTGTGGTTATGGGTGTAAACGGCTGTACGTTCTGGCGCGTACCGTGAACTGACAGGGAAGGTATTGTGGTTATGGGTGTAAACGGCTGTACGTTCTGGCGCGTACCGCGAACTAACAAGGAAGGTCGTACTGTGGTTATGGGTGTAAACGGCTGTACGTTCTGGCGCGTACCGCGAACTAACAAGGAAGGTCGTACTGTGGTTATGGGTGTAAACGGCTGTACGTTCTGGCCCGTACCGTGAACTAACAGGGAAGGTCGTACTGTGGTTATGGGTGTAAACGGCTGTACGTTCTGGCTCGTACCGTGAACTGACAGGGAAGGTACTGTGGTTATGGGTGTAAACGGCTGTACGTTCTGGCGCGTACCGCGAACTAACAGGGAAGGGCGTACTGTGGTTATGGGTGTAAACGGCTGTACGTTCTGGCGCGTACCGCGAACTAACAGGGAAGGGCGTACTGTGGTTATGGGTGTAAACGGCTGTACGTTCTGGCGCTTACCGTGAACTAACAAGGAAGGTCGTACTATGGTTATGGGTGTAAACGGCTGTACGTTCTGGCGCGTACCGCGAACTGACAGGGAAGGTACTGTGGTTATGGGTGTAAACGGCTGTACGTTCTGGCGCGTTCCGCGAATGACAGGGAAGGTCGTGCTGTGGTTATGGGTGTAAATGGCTGTACGTTCTGGCGCGTACCGTGAACTGACAGGGAAGGTACTGTGGTTATGGGTGTAAACGGCTGTACGTTCTGGCCGTATCGTGAACTAACAGGGAAGGTCGTACTGTGGTTATGGGTGTAAACGGCTGTACGTTCTGGCGCGTACCGTGAACTGACAGGGAAGGTATTGTGGTTATGGGTGTAAACGGCTGTACGTTCTGGCTCGTACCGTGAACTGACAGGGAAGGTACTGTGGTTATGGGTGTAAACGGCTGTACGTTCTGGCCCGTACCGTGAACTAACAAGGAAGGTCGTACTGTGGTTATGGGTGTAAACGGCTGTACGTTCTGGCTCGTACCGTGAACTGACAGGGAAGGTACTGTGGTTATGGGTGTAAACGGCTGTACGTTCTGGCGCGTACCGCGAACTAACAGGGAAGGGCGTACTGTGGTTATGGGTGTAAACGGCTGTACGTTCTGGCCCGTACCGTGAACTAACAGGGAAGGTCGTACTGTGGTTATGGGTGTAAACGGCTGTACGTTCTGGCTCGTACCGTGAACTGACAGGGAAGTTACTGTGGTTAAGGGTGTAAACGGCTGTACGTTCTGGCGCGTACCGCGAACTAACAGGGAAGGGCGTACTGTGGTTATGGGTGTAAACGGCTGTACGTTCTGGCGCGTACCGTGAACCCGTACGACATTCGGGAGGTGCAGAACGTCTTGATGAAGTCTGCGCACTGCGTCACGGAGTGCGCAGTCTTGTTTGTACCCGAAATGTATATAAATATTCAGTCCGTACCGCGCAGTAAACACACTCCGTCTCAGTTATACAAACCAGTCAGTTAATGCTGTACAGTGAAATAATGCTGTTTGTTCTGAGATCCACACAAAATACATAAATACATTGTGTGGGCAGAACGTAGAATTTGTGAATGTTAAACGTGACGGTACATATAGTAAGCACTGGGATTTAGAGGGTTAATGCGTAAAAGAAGACAAGCAAGTAGCAGTGCTGTTGCTCGCGGTGCCTCCTTCAGACTGTACCTGTACGTGCAGCCGCAGCACTGCTCTATGGTTCGTAAACAAACACTGCCAAACCAATCTCGGCTGTTTTCGTCACGTGACCTTCACCAACTGAACGTCATCAAGTCACTGTAGGCCCACTTACCCGAACTGAAAGTGTTATTGCATTCCGTTGGGTGCGCAGATTCAGGAAAGAATCGCTTGCCTGTTAAAAAAAAAGAACATTACTGGACGGAAATTGCCTTTCAAATCGTATTTCACGTTAATTTTGCAATTTGTTTGTTCTACGAGAACGCCTGCTTCTTGTTAGTAGAGCTGTATCATTGGAGTGTTTATTGTGAGCTGTAACTATGAAATAATTTTGGCATTTACGTTGGACAGAAGAGCCTCTTCTTCATCCTGCGTGATCAGTACACCCGGAGTAGTTTCGTGGATCAGTACACCCGGAGTAGTCCCGTAGATCAGTTTACCCGGAGTAGTCCCGTAGATCAGTACACCCGGAATGGTCCCGTAGATCAGTACACTCGGAGTGGTCCCGTACATCAGTACACCCGGAGTAGTCCCGTAGATCAGTACACCCGGAGCGGTCCCTTAGATCAGTACACCCGGAGCGGTCCCTTAGATCAGTACACCCGGAGCGGTCCCGCAGATCAGTACACCCGGAGCGACCCAGTAGATCAGTACACCCGGAGCGGTCCCTTAGATCAGTACACCCGGAGCGGCCCCGTAGATCAGTACACCCGGAGCGACCCCGTAGATCAGTACACCCGCAGCGGCCCCGTAGATCAGTACACCCGAAGCGGCCCGTAGATCAGTGCACCCGGAGCGGCCCCGTAGATCAGTACACCCGGAGCGGCCCCGTAGATCAGTACACCCGGATCGGGCCCGTAGATCAGTACACCCGGAGCGGTCCCGTAGATCAGTACACCCGGAGCGGTCCCGTAGATCAGTACACCCGGAGCAGTCTCGTAGATCAGTACACCCGAAGCGACCCCGTAGATCAGTTCACCCGGAGCGTTCCCGTAGATCAGTACACACGGAGCGGTCCCGTAGATCAGTACACCCGGAGCGATCCCGTAGATCAGTACACCCGGAGCTGTCCCTTAGATCAGTACACCCGGAGCGGTCCCGTAGATCAGTACACCCGGAACGATCCCTTAGATCAGTACACCCGGAGCGGTCCCGTAGATCAGTACACCCGGAGCGGTCCCGTAAATCAGTACACCCGGAGCGGCCCCGTAGATCAGTACACCCGGAGCGGCCCCCTAGATCAGTACACCCGGAGCGGTCCCGTAGATCAGTACACCCGGAGCGGTCCCGTAGATCAGTACACCCGGAGCGGTCCCGTAGATCAGTACACCCGGATCGGTCCCGTAGATCAGTACACCCGGATCGGTCCCGTAGATCAGTAACACCCGGAGCGGTCCCGTAGATCAGTACACCCGGAACGGTCCCGTAGATCAGTACACCCGGAACGGTCCCGTAGATCAGTACACCCGGAGCGGTCCCGTCGTAAACGTTGCCGGCATCTTGTCTGTCATTCGAGCTGTGCAGTGTTGATGTAAACAGCTTTGTGAGGACATCTGACCACATGTTTAAAACAGCTTTGTGAGGACATTTGACCACATATGTTTAAAACAGCTTTGTGAGGACATCTGACCACATATGTTTAAAACAGCTTTGTGAGGACATCTGACCACATATGTTTAAAACAGCTTTGTGAGGACATCTGACCACATATGTTTAAAACAGCTTTGTGAGGACATCTGACCACATATGTTTAAAACAGCTTTGTGAGGACATCTGACCACATATGTTTAAAACAGCTTTGTGAGGACATCTGACCACATATGTTTAAAACAGCTTTGTGAGTACATCTGACCACATATGTTTAAAACAGCTTTGTGAGGACATCTGACCACATATGCTTAAAACAGCTTGTGAGGACATCTGACCACATGTGTTTAAAACAGCTTTGTGAGGACATCTGACCACATTGTTTAAAACAGCTTTGTGAGGACATCTGACCACATGTGTTTAAAACAGCTTTGTGAGGACATCTGACCACGTATGTTTAAAACAGCTTTGTAAGGACATCTGACCACATATGTTTAAAACAGCTTTGTGAGGACATCTGAGCACATGTGTTTAAAACAGCTTTGTGAGGACATCTGACCACATATGTTTAAAACAGCTTTGTGAGGACATCTGACCACATATGTTTAAAACAGCTTTGTGAGGACATCTGACCACATGTGTTTAAAACAGCTTTGTGAGGACATCTGACCACATATGTTTAAAACAGCTTTGTGAGGACATGTGACCACACATGTTTAAAACAGCTTTGTTAGGACATCTGACCACATATGTTTAAAACAGCTTTGTGAGGACATCTGACCACATATGTTTAAAACAGCCTTGTGAGGACATCTGACTACATATGTTTAAAACAGCTTTGTGAGGACATCTGACTACATATGTTTAAAACAGCTTTGTGAGGACATCTGACCACATATGTTTAAAACAGCTTTGTGAGGACATCTGACCACATATGTTTAAAACAGCTTTGTGAGGACATCTGACCACATATGTTTAAAACAGCTTTGTGAGGACATGTGACCACACATGTTTAAAACAGCTTTGTGAGGACATCTGACCACACATGTTTAAAACCAGACCATTCCTGCAATGGCCCAGTGACTGCTGTGACTAGACTACGGGCTGGTCAGTCGAAGAGTTGTGGTTCGAAACCCAGCATGGGCAATACATTTTTCTGCGCTCCAAAGCGCCCAGGCCGACTGCGGTGCTCTCCGAGCCTCCTGTTTAGTCGGTACCGGGAACTCTTGTCCAGGGGGTAAAACGGCCGTGGCGTGAAGCTGACTACTAATTGTCATCTCGTGCCGAGGCGAAGAATGAGTGGAGCTTTACCACATTCTCCCACATGGACAATTTATGTTTTGCTTAACAAATTGCTGTTGTTCTGCGCTAGTTTTTATTGCACAGCCTGACATGTCTTGTTGTAATGAGTGTACTGTGGGTTGTGATTGTGTGTGTGTGTCGAGAGGCGTTGTGTGAGACAGCACAGTGCATATGTGCGTCCGGTAACAGTACGTGTTACCTGTTACCTGTTCGTGCTCTTTGTATCGCAAGCTGTTATCTGCTCAATTCGTGTTGCTGATTTCAGGGCTGTCTTACAGTCGGCAGATATCTCTTAGATTTACTATTCATGAAAAATTTTTCATGTATTATTTGTTTAAACATCGTTATATAAATCTTTCATATATGATTTTTCATCAAGTATTTGTGATTTGATACACGGTGAAATAATTGTTTCATACGTTATTTGTCACGAAGTATATTTGTTATTTGATGCAGCATCGTTAAAAAAATCTTCCATGCATTATTTGTTACCAGGTGTCTTAGTTACTTGATACATTATAAATAAATTGTTACACATTTTTGTCACCAAGTATCATTGTTATCTGATACATCATTAACTAATCTTCTGTACTTCGTCACTAAGTACTTTATTTGATTTGTCATTAATGTTTTTCGAACTAATCGTGCTGTGCGTGAGGAGGCGTGCAATGTGTAGCACTGCAGACATGGGCGTTAAATAAGTGCTGTGCGTGAGGAGGCGTGCATGTGTAGCACTGCAGACATGGGCGTTAAATAAGTGCGGTGCACAAAACAGCGCGCGAAGAAACTGATAGTTGCTCTTTCCGAATGCTGACAGCACGGACGTAGTTACTGACTTGCTGTGCTGAACTGTTGGTTGTTAAACTGTGCTGCTGAGTGTCAGTAATTTGTGGGAAGGCAGCTTTACGTGGCCGTGAATACAGTTATTATGTAATTATGTTGAACGTGCAGCAGTTACAAGCTTGTGTGGTAGAGGTAACAATTGCTGACGTCATTAAGGTCGCGTGGCAAGGTCGTTTCTGCTTATCTCGCGCAATCACAGCAGCTCCACTGTATCATACGGCAGCTGACTGCTACGTGTTGGTTATTCTTGATCGAAGGTACAAGTGTAGGTACTGAAGGTACTGCAAGTCCACGATGCAAGTTTTTCTTGAATTTCAGGACCGTATTTATAAAATACCGCAAGTGGACCCAATTCTGAGTCGGTTAACCCTGTAAATCCCAGTGGTTACTATATGTACCACCACGTTTAACATTCACAAATTCTACGTTCTGCCCACACGGTGTATTTATGTGTTTTGTGTGGATCTCAGAACAAACAGCGATTATTTCACTGTACAACAGTAACTGACTGGTTTGTATAACTGAGACGGAGTGTGTTTACTGCGCGGTACGGACTGTATTTATGTGTATTGTGTGGATCTCAGAACAAACAGCGATTATTTCACTGTACAACATTAACTGACTGGTTTGTATAACTGAGACGGAGTGTGTTTACTGCGCGGTACGGACTGTATTTATGTGTTTTGTGTGGATCTCAGAACAAACAGCGATTATTTCACTGTACAACATTAACCGACTGGTTTGTATAACTGAGACGGAGTGTGTTTACTGTGCGGTACGGACTGTATTTATGTGTTTTGTGTGGATCTCAGAACAAACAGCGATTATTTCACTGTACAACATTAACTGACTGGTTTGTATAACTGAGACGGAGTGTGTTTACTGCGCGGTACGGACTGTATTTATATGTATTATGTGGATCTCAGAACAAACAGCGATTATTTCACTGTACAACATTAACTGACTGGTTTGTATAACTGAGACGGAGTGTGTTTACTGCGCGGTACGGACTGTATTTATGTGTTTTGTGTGGATCTCAGAACAAACAGCGATTATTTCACTGTACAACATTAACTGACTGGTTTGTATAACTGAGACGGAGTGTGTTTACTGCGCGGTACGAGCTGGATCTTTATACGCTACATATAATTAAGGTAACACTTAGTGTTTCAGAAGCTTGCATGTAACTAGATTCTTCACGTGCGAACAATTTCCAGTTGATTGCTCTCAGAACTGTGTTGTATGAAGCATGACAGAGGTGACGAGAACTCGTACTGTCGACAGTTTGAGTCTGTTCGGACGGCAAGACTGCACTGTACTGCTAGCTGCACGTTACTGACGTGCTGTGCTGTTTAGGAGAGCGCCGTGACTCTGAGGCAACTTCTTTGACGCGACTGTGATGCGGGCAGCATGCGTGCGTGACTCGTGGCACAGTTTATCTGCTGTTAATAACCGGCAGCGTGCTTTTTGATGACACGAGAACATGGCAGACGTGCGAGACAGAGTAAAGATAAACTGTCAAAGATGATTTTTAGTTTTCAGTTTTAACGTAAATTGAGTATAGTAAATGCGAAGCAAACAGAAGTAGTAGTCTGTTTGTTGTAACAATTGGCGCAGCCGCCCGTGTGTTACCTTGCATTGCGATTTGTTATGACACGTGGCGAGGACTTGTGATGTTTCGTGAGCAAAAGTGCGTGTTTATTACATTTTGCCGTACTGATTGCTAACGGGTTCTCAGTTTTCTGTAGAAGTTCCTCATCTTTAGTGGAACCCTAAGGTTCCTTATCATGGTCACTAGTCCTGAGCCAGATGAGTCCAGTCGACTCAGTAGGTTTAATTAGGCTACAGTTTAGGGCGTGTCTGAAACACCAACACAATTAACTGGGAGCCCATTACGTCGCAGTCAGTCGCCATTCTGTGACCAGCCGCTTTGCAATTCACACGCGGAACACAATCTGTCAGTGCCCAACTGCGTCTCCGCTAGGGTCTGCAGCAACTGCTAGTGTGTGATACAGAGACTGAATTACTGTCGAGGACAGGTCTTGCGGGGTGTGACGCCGTATCTGCATGCAGGTGTAACAAGGCAACTTATGGACAAGGAACAGCTTTCGGATTTAAATTCCTTGGTCATTGTGTCGACAGAGTTCATTAGTGTAATTTGTGTGTTATGGTCACTGTAGGCTGTACGAGATACCAGTTTGTGTGTTATGGTCACTGTAGGCTGTACGAGATACCAGTTTGTGTGTTATGGTCACTGTGTAGGCTGTACGAGATACCAGTTTGTGTGTTATGGTCACTGTGTAGGCTGTACGAGATACCAGTTTGTGTGTTATGATCACTGTAGGCTGTACGAGATACCAGTTTGTGTGTTATGGTCACTGTGTAGGCTGTACGAGATACCAGTTTGTGTGTTATGGTCACTGTGTAGGCTGTACGAGATACCAGTTTGTGTGTTATGGTCACTGTGTAGGCTGTACGAGATACCAGTTTGTGTGTTATGGTCACTGTGTAGGCTGTACGAGATACCAGTTTGTGTGTTATGGTCACTGTGTAGGCTGTACGAGATACCAGTTTGTGTGTTATGGTCACTGTGTAGGCTGTACGAGATACCAGTTTGTGTGTTATGGTCACTGTAGGCTGTACGAGATACCAGTTTGTGTGTTATGGTCACTGTGTAGGCTGTACGAGATACCAGTTTGTGTGTTATGGTCACTGTAGGCTGTACGAGATACCAGTTTGTGTGTTATGGTCACTGTAGGCTGTACGAGATACCAGTTTGTGTGTTATGGTCACTGTGTAGGCTGTACGAGATACCAGTTTGTGTGTTATGGTCACTGTAGGCTGTACGAGATACCAGTTTGTGTGTTATGGTCACTGTGTAGGCTGTACGAGATACCAGTTTGTGTGTTATGGTCACTGTGTAGGCTGTACGAGATACCAGTTTGTGTGTTATGGTCACTGTAGGCTGTACGAGATACCAGTTTGTGTGTTATGGTCACTGTAGGCTGTACGAGATACCAGTTTGTGTGTTATGGTCACTGTGTAGGCTGTACGAGATACCAGTTTGTGTGTTATGGTCACTGTAGGCTGTACGAGATACCAGTTTGTGTGTTATGGTCACTGTGTAGGCTGTACGAGATACCAGTTTGTGTGTTATGGTCACTGTGTAGGCTGTACGAGATACCAGTTTGTGTGTTACGGTCACTGTAGGCTGTACGAGATACCAGTTTGTGTGTTATGGTCACTGTAGGCTGTACGAGATACCAGTTTGTGTGTTATGGTCACTGTAGGCTGTACGAGATACCAGTTTGCTAGTGAACTGTAGCAACCCTGCTATCAAATTTCTGTGAAGGTAGGTGTGACAATTTCAGAAATTCCGATGTCTGACTTGCCTGTCTTGGGCTTCAGTCTTTGACTGGTGCAGGCAGCAAGGAATGTGGGCAGTGTGTAGGGAACGAAGGGCTTGGAGTGGAGCCCTGATGTAAACAGCTGGTACGTAGTAACTGAACAATAAATGTGGCTGAATTGGCGTCGAAACGTAACGTAATTGTCGGCAGTGATGACGTCATACTCATAACAATAAGTGCGTGGTGGTTGCCTGAACAGTTTTGGACAGAGCAACCAGCGATACGACTCGTCTGCACTGCAATGTAAACGGGTGGTCAGCTTCACGCTCCAGCTTATTTATCCTAGGAAACACCATCCGGTATCAATTCAGTACCTTACAGCCGTCTGGACGCTGTGCTTCTGTCGGGAATCGAACAGCGACTTCGCCGTCCACCGTAGTCACATGTTTGTAGCCTATAGTGTGCCGACTTATGACAGTATTGGTTTGTTCAGGAACTGGAATAGTGAAGTGATACGGGCGGCCGAGAAATGGGCTGTGTAACTGAATTGCATTTGTTGTGTGGACTACGAAACATCTCGTTGAAAGGAAACGGAAATTGTAGATGTGTCAGTTTGTGAGCAAACCATTTCATGCTCAAGAGAGGCCAGTACAACACAGTGGCAGTCATAACACAGGTGTGCGGTTTGCACGGGAGTAGTGTCTCCGGACGTTTCGAAGGACTGCAGTGTCTTCGTCTTCGCCTGAAGATGACACTTTGATTGTTGGAAACGTCGGGAGACGCTAATCCAGCGACACGGCGTCACATCCGAGTTCTCAGCAGCTCGAGCCACACGCCGAAGACTCATTCATACTCGTACACCCCGTGATTCGAGGAGCCCAAAACTGATTGCGTTGACCTTAGCGCTTTTGATGGACGTGTTCAAGTGTTCTGGAGATGGCGAAGATGAAAGACATCTACCAGCTCAGTGTTCATGTTTGTGTGGTAGTACAGTACTGCCCACTGTCGGCTGTCTCGCTAGTCAGGAATTCGAAGTGTCTGTGGTTGTCCGTTTGTGTGAAGTTATGTTTGGTGTTGTGTACCCTCCGTTTTGTGTAGCCTCCGTTCGGTTCTTCTGGGTTTGCAACTTTCGGAAATGTCGAAGACTTTCGCGCCAAGAAGTTCACATTTGCTGAGGGCGGGCGTGGCGGTGCAGTTGCTGGCGTGCCTGTCTGATGCTCTGGTTTCTGTTCTTTTCTGAACCAAAACATTAACCTTCACTCGTCTTCTCATATTTACACTGTTTTATCATCTGTCTCTCTTTTTTCTTTCTTTGAGGTCTTCATTTCAATCTCCGGCACATCACTTCTCAATTTAGCTTCTTTTACTCTGCCAATCAGCAATTCTGCGAACACCATTTTCTTCCACTTTTTGCATAGTTTCTCATTTATCTGATGTTTGCAAGGCTGAAGATTTGTGTTCCGTGGAGACTGCCACTTTCTATCGCCTGTCATTTGACATGTTAATGAAAGAAACTGTGTGTTTACATGAAGTTACTGACTTCTGTCAACAAACTGAAACATAAGTGCACTCCTGCACGACGGCACACGAAAATGTGTACTGTGAGTAATGTAAAGATGTGCATGTAGACACGAGAACGTGTGTGGCTGTAGTGCAGTGTATTGTGTCAGACGGTCGGTATAATATGATGTGACAGTTGATGTTCTTAAATGTAAGTAATGTAAAGATGTGCATGTAGACACAAGAACGTGTGTGGCTGTAGTGCAGTGTATTGTGTCAGACGGTCGGTATAATATGATGTGACAGTTGATGTTCTTAAATGTAAGTAATGTAAAGATGTGCATGTAGACACGAGAACGTGTGTGGCAGTAGTGCAGTGTATTGTGTCAGACGGTCGGTATAATATGATGTGACAGTTGATGTTCTTAAATGTAAGTAATGTAAAGATGTGCATGTAGACACGAGAACGTGTGTGGCAGTAGTGCAGTGTATTGTGTCAGACGGTCGGTATAATATGATGTGACAGTTGATGTTCTTAAATGTAAGTAATGTAAAGATGTGCATGTAGACACGAGAACGTGTGTGGCAGTAGTGCAGTGTATTGTGTCAGACGGTCGGTATAATATGATGTGACAGTTGATGTTCTTAAATGTAAGTAATGTAAAGATGTGCATGTAGACACGAGAACGTGTGTGGCAGTAGTGCAGTGTATTGTGTCAGACGGTCGGTATAATATGATGTGACAGTTGATGTTCTTAAATGTAAGTAATGTAAAGATGTGCATGTAGACACGAGAACGTGTGTGGCAGTAGTGCAGTGTATTGTGTCAGACGGTCGGTATAATATGATGTGACAGTTGATGTTCTTAAATGTAAGTTTTCCGACAGGACGGAGGTTAGAGGATCAGCACTGTACTGTTGTTTTTATGCAGCAACGCAACTCAGGTTCGTACGTGGCAGCACTCGTGGTAATCCGGAATGGCGTAATATCACAGGATTTCTGTGTGTCCCGACATCAGGATGACGCCGGCATGCGAATGAATAGTCATGTGCAGCACGTGGCAGCCGGCAGTTGTCAGATAAAATAATGCCCCTATTGCCTGTGTAGGTGCTGCATTGTCTGCGGAGTTTGGAGAAGTGTTATGTGTTGATCGTGTTACATAATGTGCTTCTTCTGTCGTAACGTATTTACTTAGCAATGGAATAATTTCCGACGTGCGAAGAATACGCTTGTCGGACCGTGAATAGCAAGTGGAATTGACAGCGGCTGGTTAGGACAGATGTCGGCTGGTCACAAGCCATGTGGGATGTTGTGTGCTGTCGACATAAGCATGTTAATGTACTCAGATGTTTGTGCTGTCGACATAAGCATGTTAATGCGCTCAGATGTTGTGTGCTGTCGACACAAGCATGTTAATGTGCTCAGATGTTGTGTGCTGTCGACATAAGCATGTTAATGTGCTCAGATGTTGTGTGCTGTCGACATAAGCCTGTTAATGTGCTCAGATGTTTGCTGTCGACATAAGCCTGTTAATGTGCTCAGATGTTGTGTGCTGTCGACATAAGCCTGTTAATGTGCTCAGATGTGTGCTGTCGACATAAGCCTGTTAATGTGCTCAGATGTTGTGTACTGTCGACATAAGCGTGTTAATGTGCTCAGATGATGTGTGCTGTCGACATAAGCGTGTTAATGTGCTCAGATGATGTGTGCTGTCGACATAAGCGTGTTATGTCTTCAGATGTTGTGTGCTGTCGACATAAGCGTGTTAATGCATTCAGTTTGGAACGTTGCAAGGTCTGCATTGTGCTTTTAACGGTACTGGCGTTCAGCGTTTGAACGTCTGTTAAATCGATATTTTCATGCACGTGTAGCACGCGTGGGGAGAGAAGGGAAATGCCTGAAGTCCTTAATCGGAAAGCCTGAAAGGAAGAGACCATCGAGTGGAAGACCTGGACATAGATGGGAGTGCACTAAGAGGCTGGAACAGAGTGGGTGATGTAGGTCATGGTCAGTTTAAGGGATGTGCACCGCAGAACACATCCCTTGGAAGTATGTACTTGAGACCCTACTACTACTACTACTACTACTACTACTACTACTACTACTACTACTACTACTACTACTACTACTACTACTACTAACTACTACTACTATACTACTACTACTACTATACTACTACTACTACTACTACTACTACTACTACACTACTACTACTACTACTACTACTACTACTACTACTAACTACTACTACACTACTACTACTACTACTACTACTACTACTACTACTACAACTACTACTACTACTACTACTACTACTACTACTACTACTACTACTACACTACTACTACTACTACTACTACTACTACTACACTACTACTACTACTATACTACTACTACTACTACTACTACTACTACTACTACTACTACTAACTACTACTACTACTACTACACTACTACTACTACTACTACTACTACTACTCTACTACTACTACTACTACTACTATACTACTACTCTACTAACTACTACTACTACTACTACTAAACTACTACTACTACTACTACCTACTACTACTATACTACTCTACTATACTACTACTACTCACTACTACTACACTACTACTACTAACTACTACACTTACTACTACAACTACTACTACTACTACTACTACTACTACTACAAATATACTACTACTACTACTACTACTACTACTACTCTACTACTCTACCTACCACTATACACTACAACATACTCACAACTAACTATACTATACTCATACTACTACTACTACTTATAACATACTACACTACAACCACTACTACTAACTACTACACACTATACACAACTACTATACTACTACTACACAACTACTAACTACTACTCTACTAACTACTACTACACTACACTCACATACATACACTAACACACACTACTATAAATACAACTAATACTCTACACATACACTATACATAACTAACTAAACTACACTAACTATAATTCTCTACTACTACACTCACAAACTACTATACATATAACTATACTACTACCTACTACTACTACTATCTCCTACTACTATATATACTCTATACTACTCTAATACTATACTCACTAACACTACTATACTACTCTACTACTCTCTTCTATATACTCACTTTACTTTCCTACTAACCTATATACTACATACTATATACTAACATACTCTACTACCTACTACACTACAATACACTCATCTCACTCTATATACTACTATACTACATATACACTCTATACTACTATACTAATACTACTACTACTATATACTACTATACTATACTACTATACTACTATACTATACTACTACTACTTCTACTACTACTACTACTCTACTATACTAACTATATACTACTATACTATATACTACTATATATATATACTACTATACTACTACTACTATACTATACTACTACTACTATTATATACTACTACTACTATATACTACTACTATCTACTACTATACTCTATACTACTATACTACACTACATACTAACTATATACTACTACTTACAATACTATATACTAACTACTACTACTATATACTACTAACTACTACTATACTAAATACTACTAACTACTACTATACTACTACTAATACTATACTATACTACTAATACTACTACTACATACTTATACTACTATATATCTAATCTACTACCTACTACTACTATCACTATACTATACTATATCAACACTATTACTAATATGTATAATATTCTTCTACTATCTACACGTTGTTCTATTCTCTTGCTCTGCTCTATACTCTTTACTCTCTTTCTATACATTTTTCTCTTCTATACTTTTACTATAACTTTCTTACATAATACTACTTATACACTTCAACTATATTACACACACTATACTCTACTTATACTACACTACTTTATACTACTAACTATATATTCCATACTACACTATTCAATAACTCTTTTATAATATGCACTTTACTTTATCTCAATACATTACCTCATAGTACATCCTCACTCTACACCATACGACTAATACTCTTACTATTATCTTCTCTACTGTCCTCACTATACATTAAATTCTTCTTCTTAAAACCACTACTCTTCATTTACCTCTACTTTCACTCAACTATCTACTATATCTACTACTACTACTACTACTACTACTACTACTACTACTACTACTTACTACTACTACTACTACACTACTACTACTACTACTACTACTACTATATACTACTACTACTATACTACTACTACTATACTACTACTACTATACTACTACTACTACTACTACTACTACTACTACTACTACTACTACTACTACTACTAACTACTACTACTACTACTATACTACTACTACTATACTACTACTACTACTACTACACTACTACTACTACTACAACTACTACTACTACTACACTACTACTACTACTACTACTACTACTACTACTACACTACTACTACTATACTACTACTACTACTACTACTACACTACTACTATACTACACACTACTACTATACTAACTACTACTACTACTACTACAACTACTACTACTACTACTACTACACTACTACTACTACTACTACTACTACTAACTACTACTACACTACTACTACTACTACTACTACTACTACTACTAACTTACTACTACTACTACTACTCACTACTACTACTACTACTACTCACTACTACTATACTAACATACTACTACTACTACTCTCTACTATACTACAACGTCTGATTTCGTAAGTATTGTGAGACTGAACTATCTTCGTGAACGTTGGATCGTGACAGCGGCTGCTGCTGTTGTCGTAAGTACCGTCTGTGGCTGCTGGCTTTGTCGTTAAGTTACGTCTGTTGACTGCTGCTGTTTACGTAAGTTACCATTTGTTACTCATCTGTTTGATCTTAAGTTACGTCTGTACTATCAACAGTCTTGTTCCATTTTGACAGAACTATGCAATGCACGCTACTATTTATATAACGACTTCAGACAGTGTTTATATTACCACGCGCAGACACTACACTAGTATCAGACTCTTTCTACTGTAGGCACTGTAACGCATGATTGCATCTTCCCACTTTTGTAGATAAACATGCAGATCTCAGAGACATAGAGTACTTATTGCGGCCCGGCCAAAGTAATTCTACAACTATTGCCCCAGATTAACTGCCTTTGATAAGACTTAAGCTGCACTGTATACTGTTTGAGTGCTGCCAAATACGATGTACCCCTCATGAGGTACAGTCCCCCCTCCCCACTCTCGCCCTACACGCACTGACGGACGCCTACACTAACTCGTACTTTAGTGTTAGTCAGTGCTATAGTCGGTGTTGCTTACAGTGTGCACGTTTCGACTGTTGCGCATTACACTGTGTCAAGGGAATGTCTGTCACTGCTGTTCTGTTTAGAAGACCCACGTGACGCTGCTTGCAGTTCGTTACGCTGTCATATGCGTTGCAGTCAGTGTCAGTATTTTGTTGGCTGTGTTTGTACAGATGTTGCTCGTAATGCAGTGTGGCTCAGGGCTGCTGTTGTACCTTACACTGCTGGTTGTGTGTGCGTGTAACAGCATGGGCGTGCTGAGGTGCTCGAGGAACTGTGTTGCGTTGTGACCTCGGTATGGTCGTAGCTGGCGTCGCTGGGTGAAATGATGGCGCTCGGGCACATGTTCCGCAGAAGGAAGAGCTGGACGCTGGAGCCGGTATGTCTTGTTCTAAGCCTCGTGTCTGAATTCTGTTGTTTGTGACACGCGCAGAATGCTGAAGAACAAAGCGTGTTACAATGTGCGTTGTCTGTCGGCGCATTGTGCAGAGTAGAGTTGTTAAGATTTCTGATTGATCACAGATCAATTGGTGTAAAAACGTTTTGGAATGTTGTCATGTGTTTGATCTCATAGATCATAACCATTTTATTGACTATTTCCCACCTGTTGTCATATGTTTGATCTCATAGATCATAACCATTTTATTGACTATTTCCCACCTGTTGTCAGCTGTTTGTCGCAGTGTGTGATATCTAAACTCCACGTTTCTCTCAAATTACTGTCAATGCCAAACGTAAGGTATTTCTTTTCAGACCGTCGTCTCTGCTTCACTGTTTCTTTACCGTCTTCATGTTACTAAGTTCGTTGCTGAGAGAATGGTTAGTATTTTGATGGAATTCATCCTGCTGTTCTTACAATAAATCAGTGGTAATTTGTAGTTACCGTCAAAGGCAACAATTTACTGTGTTTAACAATGTTGAACAATGCTACATGTTTCGGTCTGTTTCCATTTCCAGGCGCATCTGTTGTGATATTTTCTTCACGTTACTGACAAATTTGATGTCATTAAGCCTTTGTGTTATCGGTCATGAATAAGAGTGTGGTCTTGTGGCATGTGACGCCGTGTAGTTTGGTAGAACGGTTGGAAAAAACCACCTTACATGTGGTGGGCAGCAGGCTTCTTCGAAACTTGTACATTCTTTAAACGTACACGGCGTCACATGCCAGGAGTCCGTAATCTTCAGTTCAAATTGAGGTGCGTCGTGATCTGTACTTTTCATCGGGTGTTTTTCTTGCGATAAAAAGAAAGCATGACAGTGGAATGGGCCGAGCGTGCTGCATGAATGGGGGGAGGAGAGATTGGTGCAGGGGTTTTGGTGGGAAAACCTGAAAGTGACCAAGTGTAGACCTAGGCGTAGATGGGAGGGTAATATTACAATGCATGTAGCGGAGACTGGATTTATCTGACTCAGGAGAGGGACAAGTGGCGGGCTGTTGTGAACACGGTAATGAACTGTCGCGTTGCTTAACATGCGGGGAATTTTTCATTGCTTCAGGAACTGTTAGCGTATCAAAAAGGATTCTGGTTGCATGTAGTTAGCTACTTACGTAGTCACTCAGTCAGTGAATAAGTTTAACGATTGCTTGCGTCAGTCCTTTGGAACATACAAAAGCAAAGTTGTATTTGGAATCTGAAAGTTGCTATTCCAGCTGTGGAGGCAGGATTCTTTACAAAGTTGACATACCTGGTCTCACTAAAGCGTTTCAGCAATACGTATTACATATTCTGAGTGTGTGTCTTAGCCTTAGTTATCCAGCATGCAAAGCGCATGCGCCATATTATATTGATATCTGTCGTCTGTCTGGCTCTACCATATTTTTCCACATTATCTCATAAACGGCACGATTTTCGGGAAAAGTTACTGAACATAAAATGTGTCTTTTGATTTTCTCTACAGATTTTGTCTGAAACATTTCTCACTCTAAGAATAATTCAGCGAGATATCATAGTTGTACATGGGTCTTCATGTCAAGTACCGTTATTCTTGTCAGATTTTAATGAAACTTTGAATGTTCTTCTCCCAGTACTTCAGTTTTCCCCTGTCAGTATCATTCCACCAATGCTCCATACTCATTCATTCATCTACCACCAACGCTGTATAATGTTTTTCTCCCAGGACTTCAGTTTTCCCCTGTCAGTATCATTCCACCAATGCTCCATACTCATTCATTCATCTACCACCGACGCTGTATAATGTTTTTCTCCCAGTACTTCAGTTTTCCCCTGTCAGTATCATTCCACCAATGCTCCATACTCATTCATTCATCTACCACCGACGCTGTATAATGCTTTTCTCCCAGTACTTCAGTTTCCACTGTATGATTCCACCAATGCTCCGTACTCATTCATCTACCAGCGACGCTGTATAATGTTTTTCTCCCAGTACTTCAGTTTTCCCCTGTCAGTATCATTACACCAATGCTCCATACTCATTCATTCATCTACCACCAACACTGTATAATGTTTCTCTCCCAGTACTTCAGTTTTCCCCTCTCAGTATCATTCCACCAATGCTCCATACTCATTCATCTACCACCAACACTGTGTAATGTTTCTCTCCCAGTACAGATTTCCCCTGTCAGTATCATTCCACCAATGCTCCATACTCATTCATTCATCTACCACCGACGCTGTATAATGTTTTTCTCCCAGTACTTCAGTTTTCCCCGGTCAGTATCATTCCACCAATGCTCCATACTCATTCATCTACCACCGACGCTGTATAATGTTTCTCTCTCCAGTACTTCAGTTTTCCCCTGTCAGTATCATTCCACCAATGCTCCATACTAATTCATTCATCTACCACCGACGCTGTATAATGTTTCTCTCCCAGTACAGTTTTCCCCTGTCAGTATCATTCCACCAATGCTCCATACTGATTCATTCATCTACCACCGACGCTGTATAATGTTTTTCTCCCAGTACTTCAGTTTTCCCCGGTCAGTATCATTCCACCAATGCTCCATACTCATTCATTCATCTACCACCGACGCTGTATAATGTTTCTCTCCCAGTACTTCAGGTTTCCCCTGTTAGTATCATTCCACCAATGCTCCATACTCATTCATTCATCTACAACCGACGCTGTATAATGTTTCTCTCCCAGTACGTCAGTTTTCCCCTGTCAGTGTCATTCCACCAATGCTCCATACTCATTCATACATCTACCACCAACGCTGTATAATGTTTCTCTCCCAGTACTTCAGTTTTCCCCTGTCAGTATCATTCCATCAATGCTCCATATTCATTCATCTACCACCATCGCTGTATAATGTTTTTCTCCCAATACGTCAGTTTTCCCCTGTCAATGTCATTCCACCAATGCTCCATACTCATTCATACATCTACCACCAACGCTGTATATTGTTTCTCTCCCAGTACTTCAGTTTTCCCCTGTCAGTATCATTCCACCAATGCTCCATACCCATTCATTCATCTACCACCAACGCTGTATAATGCTTTTCTCCCAGTACTTCAGTTTTTCCCCTGTCAGTATCATTCCACCAGTGCTCCATACTGATTTATTCATCTACCACCAACGCTGTATAATGTTTCTCTCCCAGTACGTCAGTTTTCCCCTGTCAGTGTCATTCCACCAATGCTCCATACTCATTCATACATCTACCACCAACGCTGTATAATGTTTCTCTTCCAGTACTTCAGTTTTCCCCTGTCAGTATCATTCCACCAATGCTCCATATTCATTCATCTACCACCAACGCTGTATAATGTTTTCTCTCCCAGTACTTCAGTTTTCCCCTCTCAGTATCATTCCACCAATGCTCCATACTCATTCATTCGTCTACCACCAACGCTGTATAATGTTTCTCTCCCAGTACGTCAGTTTTCCCCTGTCAGTGTCATTCCACCAATGCTCCATACTCATTCATACATATACCACCAACGCTGTATAATGTTTCTCTCCCAGTACTTCAGTTTTCCCCTGTCAGTATCATTCCACCAATGCTCCATACTCATTCATTCATCTACCACCGACGCTGTATAATGTTTCTCTCCCAGTACAGTTTTCCCCTGTCAGTATCATTCCACCAATGCTCCATACTGATTCATTCATCTACCACCGACGCTGTATAAGGTGTTTCTCCCAGTACTTCAGTTTTTTCCCGGTCAGTATCATTCCACCAATGCTCCATACTCATTCATTCATCTACCACCGACGCTGTATAATGTTTCTCTCCCAGTACGTCAGTTTTCCCTGTCAGTGTCATTCCACCAATGCTCCATACTCATTCATACATCTACCACCAACGCTGTATAATGTTTCTCTCCCAGTACTTCAGTTTTCCCCTGTCAGTATCATTCCACCAATGCTCCATATTCATTCATCTACCACCATCGCTGTATAATGTTTTTCTCCCAGTACTTCAGTTTTCCCCTGTCAGTATCATTCCACCAATGCTCCATACTCATTCATTCATCTACCACCAACGCTCTATAATGTTTCTCTCCCAGTACGTCAGTTTTCCCCTGTCAATGTCATTCCACCAATGCTCCATACTCATTCATACATCTACCACCAACGCTGTATAATGTTCTCTCCCAGTACTTCAGTTTTCCCCTGTCAGTATCATTCCACCAATGCTCCATACTCATTCATTCATCTACCACCAACGCTGTATAATGTTTCTCTCCCAGTACTTCTGTTTTCCCCTGTCAGTATCATTCCACCAGTGCTCCATACTGATTTATTCATCTACCACCAACGCTGTATAATGTTTTATCTCCCAGTACGTCAGTTTTCCCCTGTCAGTGTCATTCCACCAATGCTCCATACTCATTCATACATCTACCACCAACGCTGTATAATGTTTCTCTCCAGTACTTCAGTTTTCCCCTGTCAGTATCATTCCACCAATGCTCCATATTCATTCATCTACCACCAACGCTGTATAATGTTTTTCTCCCAGTACTTCAGTTTTCCCCTCTCAGTATCATTCCACCAATGCTCCATACTCATTCATTCATCTACCACCAACGCTGTATAATGTTTCTCTCCCAGTACGTCAGTTTTCCCCTGTCAGTGTCATTCCACCAATGCTCCATACTGATTCATACATCTACCACCAACGCTGTATAATGTTTCTCTCCCAGTACTTAAGTTTTCCCCTGTCAGTATCATTCCACCAATGCTCCATACTCATTCGTTGATCTACCACCAACGCTGTATAATGTTTTTCTCCCAGTACTTCAGTTTTCCCCTCTCAGTATCATTCCACCAATGCTCCATACTCATTCATTCATCTACCACCAACGCTGTATAATGTTTCTCTCCCAGTACGTCAGTTTTCCCTGTCAGTGTCATTCCACAAATGCTCCATACTCATTCATACATCTACCACCAACGCTGTATAATGTTTCTCTCCCAGTACTTCAGTTTTTCCCTGTCAGTATCATTCCACCAATGCTCCATACACATTCATTCATCTACCACCAACGCTGTATAATGTTTTTCTCCCAGTACTTCAGTTTTCCCCTGTCAGTATCATTCCACCAATGCTCCATACTGATTTATTCATATATCACCAACGCTGTATAATGATTTTCTCCCAGTACTTCAGTTTTCCTCTTTCAGTATCATTCCACCAATGCTCCATACTCATTCATACTTCTACCACCAACGCTGTATAATGTTTTTCTCCCAGTACTTCAGTTTTCCCCTGTCAGTATCATTCCACCAATGCACCATACTCATTCATTAATCTACCACCAACGCTTTATAATGTTTTTCTCCCAGTACTTCAGTTTTCCCCGTCAGTATCATTCCACCAATGCTCCATACTCATTCATACGTCTACCACCAACGCTGTATAATGTTTTTCTCCCAGTACTTCAGTTTTCCCCTGTCAGTATCATTACACCAATGCTCCATACTCATTCATACATCTACCACCAACGCTGTATAATGTTCTTCTCCCAGTACTTCAGTTTTCCCCTGTCAGTATCATTCCACAATGCTCCATACTCATTCATTCATCTATCACCGACGCTGTATAATCTTAGCAGTTGACAGCGTCGTTAAACAGGACGCACTAAACAGTTGAAAGTCGCAGTTAATGGTCAGGCTGTGACGTATTCCCAGGTTCTTTTTTATTATTATCGTCTGCTACGGAAACGCTCGGAAAGGACGGTCCACGTGTGTCACTGTCGTCTGCCCGTTCGCTGCTGATCGCCCGTAAATAAACTAGAACCAGACGGTGGCATGCAATGAAATCGGAACATCACAGGCAATTCTTCGCCTTATGTGTAGTGGTGGCTGAGCTAGCTGCAGTCTGCACTGCGTGGTCGCTGTTTGACTCACCTCGGAACGGCCAGGCAGCGTTATACCTGTTTCAAAAACATTTACTTTTTGGACTTCGTCAGTGCACGTTACCAGCCGTGTATGAGGTTATAGGGGAGTGGCCGGGAAACAGAGTTACCTGAAGAGGTGTGATTACGTTAGTAGTGTGGCGGCAGTATTGTTACACGGGTTTGACTGCTCGCGATTTGTTGTTGCTCGGGTTACATGATGTGTCGCTGCCGTAACTGTTCAGGCAAACAGCAGAGTAATAAGGGCCGTCAGTCAATTGTGCTGTGCAGTGTCCTGTTGTGTATTGTGCTGCTACATGTTCCGGCTTGAATCAGAAGCCATCATCAGGCTTTCTGCCTACTTCCTCGTGTCGGGGAAGTACTTCTGCGACACGGGGAAGCGGACGGTGGCGTTGCGGCGTTTATGATGGTTAAGTTCAGTTTGAGATCTGCGCTCTTCTGGGATATTACACGGCGTCGTGTGGTAAACAATTACCACACGACGCCGTGTAATATCCCAGAAGAGCGCAGATCTCATCAAAATCGCGGCGGAAGCCTGAAATCAAGGTAAGTCCGTTTTGTTTGTTTCTGTTTATATAGTTATAAGTCGACTAGACGAGATAGAGATATACATAGAAGTTACACCTTTCTAGTCAACACTCTTTCTTCGTTCTTTCTTAGTCTGACCTCTGTCTACCTACTCATTGTAGGTGCAGTGGGTTGTTGCACCTGATCACGCTCAGACACGCCACACAATGTAGGACTCCTCTGTACGAGTGATCAGCCCGACGCAGAGACCTCTACCTGACAACACACAACAAACACAAGAGACAGACATCCATGCCCCGGCAGGATTCACTCATATTACAGAAGGTTCTTGCTTCCAGTTAATTGAATTGCTGTATCATGTTCTTTTGTATCCTTAGTTTGTATCTCTAGACTGATGTGTTAGTTCATTGCTGTATCATGTTCTTATTGTATCCTGATGTGTCAGTTCATTGCTGTATCATGTTCTTATTGTATCCTGATGTGTTAGTTTATTGCTGTATCATGTTCTTATTGTATCCTGATGTGTCAGTTCATTGCTGTATCATGTTCTTATTGTATCCTGATGTGTCAGTTCATTGCTGTATCATGTTCTTATTGTATCCTGATGTGTCAGTTCATTGCTGTATCATGTTCTATGTTCTTGTTCTTCTTGCTGTTCTTTCTTATTTATCTATTGTCTTCATTGCTGTATTTTAGTTTCGGCTTTTACAACACTCACAGTATTGTGAAGTTTAGCTGTCAGTCACGTGAAACTTTATCATGTTTGTAAACTTTTCCTGTGAGTATTTTTATAACGTCTGATAATGGCTTTTGATTAAAGCCGAAACATGTTGCAGCACAATATACATTACGACACATTGTCCCAGTTCCTATGTTTGTCACATGTATATCACAGCGCGATGTCACTCGTAGAGATAAATGTGCAGTTATCAGTCCTGACCACGCAGTCTTCAAACAGACTTGCTGTTGCTTAACCAAAAATGAAAGTGTAGGCTCTGCAGAAGGGAAGGGGAAGTAGCAGGTCTTTTTGTGGCGGGGAGACGTACCTGTCGTACCTGTCTTACCTGACGTACCTGTCGTACCTCTTCCTGATGAAGCACATATTTGCTGTATATTCGAGGCTTCACACACTCTGTAGACACACCACAGTCGGTAGGACTCCTCTGGACGAGTGACCAGCCCGTCGCAGAGACCTCTACCTGACAACACACAACACTCACAACAGACAGACATCCATGCCGTCGGCGGGATTCGAACCCACATTCCCAGTAAGCGAACGGCCGTAGACGCACTCCTTAGACCGCGCGGCCACTGGGATCGGCATAATAACATTACAGATCCGAAATTTGATCTTGAGGGGGCGGGGAACTAACAGGTTTGGGCACGTTAAAACACTTGTACGGAGTGCAAATAGGTGTAGAGCTTAGGGCTTACAAATGACAGTTGACATACTTCATAGTACTGGTCACTGTTCATTTATCTGTGCCGAACGGACAGTTCCGTGACGTGAATGTTACTAGTTGCTTCATAGACCAACCTGATATTGTCGGAATTTCGTTCCTGCCGTGATAACTTGCTGTGCACGTGTCCGTCGTTCGGTGGTACGTCACGTGCCAACTTTTAACGTTCAGACGTCAAGACGTCTCGCACGCTGCCGATGCTGACATCGTGCACGCTGCTTGCAGCTTCCTCCTCTCACCCATCCCAAGCAAGGCCTCTAACTGCACTGGCTTTATAGCGCCAAATTCCTCTTCTTATAGTCAGTTATTTGGGCATTATTTCATTAATACATTTTTACTATGTCCGTGGGCGCTGTTGAAGTATTTCGTGCCTGGCACCCCCACGTCTAAAATTCCAAAGTAAATGCCAAAGCTCGTCGGATGATGTCCTCGAGGTGATGTTTGTTGACTTTAAAATCTAAACTGGCCAGAGTCCAAAAATAACACATTAGTCGTACGCCCGACTGAGGTGCTGCTGCGCCGTGTTACATCTTGCACACGTTACACAACACTGTTACAATATAACACTCCAAGGTCCTTTCGTATCTCCAGTTTTCCCCGCTGTAAGCCTTGATACGCGATCGTCGCTGAACGCACGGCTGGACTCGCATTTATGAACTGCACATGCACATGTCTGTATGTGATTGGACAGAACCGTCTTTCCGTAACGTTTCAAGGACGGAAAAGTGAAAGTACTTTTCCATTCATTGCTTCCCGGTTTTCGAAAGATCATAGCTTTTTGGAGGGTTTCCAGGCTTAGCTCCTTTGTCCTTCTGGTACGAGCAACATGGGGATGATGAGTTCGTAGCTTTGGTGGAATGATACTGACAGGGAAAATAGAAGTACTCGGGGAAAACCCCGACCCAGTGCCACTTTGTCTCACGCGGACTGACCTGGGATCGAACCCGGGTCTCCGCGATGAGAGGCCTTAGAATAACCGCCTGAGCCATGACAGGGCATGTTAACGACGGAATAAAGCTCAGGCATGTCAACTCGTACCGCGCAGAGAACGTGCACATATCGTATTGTTACCTCCCCTCTACGCAGGGTGCGTGTTGTTGTGATGAATAACAGTTGTTTCTTCTCATTATGTATTGTATCGTGTTTAATCTCTTGCATTGTATCTCCCTGACGATGGCTCACTCAGAGCCGAAACATATAGGATAAAGTCTAATGTAAAATAATACGGTGTATATACAGTGTACTGAGTAACAAGTGTTTCGTTGCATTCTAATAAATAGGATATTCCCATTTTCCACATTTGCTTGATATTGGTGAAATGCGGTGTAGATCTGCACGTAATGTTGAGAGTTCGTGAGTTCGATGAAAATCAGCACAGGGAATGCCGTACTTTGTAACAGGCGTAAATGAGATCACATCTGCACGCGTACCTTGAAACAGTGTGACATTTTGTAAGCAAAGAACGCCGTATGGAGTCTGTGTGCTACGTCCCGGAAGCACCATTTGCAGTTTTGTTAGTAATTAAGGGTGTACATTTGTTGCAAGTGACCCATAAACAATGTGTGGCTCGTGACTTGTACTACTGATCGTAGTGATATGCAGTGAGACAGTTTGTTAGTAATTAAGGGTGTACATTTGTTGCAAGTGACCCATAAACAGTGTTGGCTCGTGACTTGTACTACTGATCGTAGTGATATGCAGTGAGACAGTTTGTTAGTAATTAAGGGTGTACATTTGTTGGAAGTGACCCATAAACAATGTGTGGCTCGTGACTTGTACTACTGATCGTAGTGATATGCAGTGAGACAGTTTGTTAGTAATTAAGGGTGTACATTTGTTGCAAGTGACCCATAAACAATGTTGGCTCGTGACTTGTACTACTGATCGTAGTGATATGCAGTGAGACAGTTTGTTAGTAATTAAGGGTGTACATTTGTTGCAAGTGACCCATAAACAATGTTGGCTCGTGACTTGTACTACTGATCGTAGTGATATGCAGTGAGACAGTTTGTTAGTAATTAAGGGTGTACATTTGTTGGAAGTGACCCATAAACAATGTGTGGCTCGTGACTTGTACTACTGATCGTAGTGATGTGCAGTGAGACAGTTTGTTAGTAATTAAGGTGTACATTTGTTGGAAGTGACCCATAAACAATGTGTGGCTCGTGACTTGTACTACTGATCGTAGTGATGTGCAGTGAGACAGTTTATTATTATTATTATTATTATTATTATTATTTACTGCAATTGGGTTTTCACCCGGTGGCAGTAGTCCTTACACTAGTACACACAATACAAATGGACATATAATATACATAAAAGTAACAATACAAAACGAACTATACACAATTACAAAACAAAATACATACAGTAAATACAAGTACATACATTAGAACATCGTACACACATTGCAAAAACATCCACACCTTAAAAAAAGCATCCACTCCTTACCAAAGCATCCATACCTTACAAAAACATCCACACCTTACAAATACATCCACACCTTACAGAAACACCCATACACATACAAAAAAAAATACATACAGTAAATACAAGTACACACATTAGAACACCGTACACACATTACAAAAACATCCACACCTTACAAAAGCATCCACTCCTTACAAAATCATCCACACCTTACAAATACATCCACACCTTACAAAAACACCCATACACATACAAAAAAAATACATACAGTAAATACAAGTACACACATTAGAACACCGTACACACATTACAAAAACATCCACACCTTACAAAAGCATCCACTCCTTAACAAAAGCATCCACTCCTTGTTAGTAATTAAGGGTGTACATTTGTTGGAAGTGACCCATAAACAATGTGTGGCTCGTGACTTGTACTACTGATCGTAGTGATGTGCAGTGAGACAGTTTGCCCTGCAACTCTACATAATGCTTGCGTTTAATGTAAAATGTGTATGAACCTTCCCGATCAGTTTTAACACCTTAAGCTCTACATAGTCCACTGTAAATTCGTTGAGTTTTCCTCTTAACACGCGCTGTTATCAATTACATTAAGTAAGTAAGTAAATAAACGCCTAAATACCCACACTTCGCCTGCAGCCAGCAGTTTCCACGATTTCTCAGCCTACATTTGTTCTCCGTGTGTTCCAGCTGCATGCAGTGCTGCTTCCTCTTGACATGGCGCGCAGTCATCTGTGCATCTGTACTTCCTGTATGAACAGTTACGTCAGTCATTGATTTCTTTAACCCTCTATCGACTAACATTAACTTGAATTATGTACATTCAGTCCGTACCACGCAGTAAACACTCCGTTTCGGTTGTAAACGCCGGTTAATGCTGTAATGTTAAACCGGGTGGTACGTGTATTAACCACTGGGCTGTAAAGAGTTAGGGTACTTTCCGCCTTTAGACGCATATTTCGAGGCATTTGTTAGTAATTAGGACGCTCGGAATAGCGACGGCGTTAAAGATAGCATTGCCATTGGCGTGGCACACAATGTGCGTCGTCACTTCTCTAACGCAGTGTTTAATGTTCTACGAACTGCCAGGTGTTGGGCGTTAAGTTACAAAGAAAACAGAAAAGGCTGCTTTCACGTGTTTTGGTCATTGTCGTGTGACCGGGATTATTGTACAGTAATGAGGTCTTCCACTGAAGATGTTAACTAAATGTGGTGTAGCAACAGTATAACACTTTATACATTGTGTGAACGCTGAAACAGTCGGTTATTGTACGGTCTAGCCGACATATTTGGTTTAGTTAAATGCGGTAGCGATGTAGTGAGGTTGCGCTGTGGCGGTGACGCTTGGACGGGCAGAGAGATTCTGTAACGGAAAGACTGGCTGTGGGTAAAAGGTGTGTTGAAGACAGATGTTATGTATATCAATCTTAGTACGGTACATACACGTACAGTTGAGTGTTGCAGTCGATACAGTTTTATCTACGTCAGCTACATTCTTCAGCTCACACATTGTTATGTATGTCAATCTTAGTACGGTACATACACGTACAGTTGAGTGTTGCAGTCGATACACTGTTATCTACGTCAGCTACATTCTTCAGCTCACACATTGAGCCATCATCAGGCTTGTATATAAAGTGTCACACAGAGCAACTCGCGAGACACACAAACACATCGAGACACACAAACACATCGAGACATACAAACAACAAAAATCCATCGAGACACACAAACACATCGAGACACACAAACACATCGAGACACAAACACATTGATACACACAAACACATCGAGACACACAAACACATCGAGACACATAAACACATCTAGACACACAAACACATCTAGACACACAAACACATCGAGACACACACATCGAGACACACAAACAGATCTAGACACACAACACATCGAGACACAACACATCCAGACACAACACATCCAGACACAAACACATCCAGACAACACCTCACATCAACACATCCAGAGACACAAACACATCGAGACACACAAACACATCGAGACATACAAACACATCGAGACACACAAACACATCGAGACACACAAACACATCGAGACACACAAACACATTGATACACAAACAGATCGAGACACACAATCACATCGAGACACACAAACACATCGAGACACAAACATATCTAGACACACAAACAGATGTAGACACAAACACATCTAGACACAAACACATCGAGACACACACACATCAAGACAAACAGATCTAGACACACAAACAGATCTAGACACACAAACAGATCTAGACACACAACACATCGAGACACACAACACATCCAGACACACAAACACATCGAGACACACAACACATCGAGACACACAAAGACATCGAGACACACAAACACATCGAGACACAAACACATCGAGACACACAAACACATCGAGACACACAAACACATCGAGACACACAAACACATTGATACACAAACAGATCGATACACACAAACACATCGAGACACACATGCACATCGAGACACACAAGCACATCGAGACACACAAACAGATCTAGACACAAACACATCTAGACACACAAACATCTAGACACACAACACATCCAGACACACAAACACATCGAGACACACAAACACATCGAGACACACAAACACATCGAGACACAGAAACACATCGAGACACACAAACAGATATAGACACACAAACACATGTAGACACACAACACATCCAGACACACAAACACATCTAGACACACAACACATCCAGACACACAAACACATCGAGACACACAACACATTCAGACACACAAACATCGGGACACAGAAACACATCGAGACACAAACGCATCGAGACACACTAACAGATCTAGACACAAACACATCTAGATACAAACACATCTAGACACACAAACACGTCGATACACAAACACATCTAGACACAACACATTTAGACACACAAACACATCGAGATACACAAACACATCGAGACACACAAACAGATCTAGACACACAAACACATCTAGACACAACACATTTAGACACACAGACACATCTAGACACAACACATTTAGACACACAACACATTCAGACACACAAACACATCTAGGCACACAAACACATCGAGACACACAAACACATCGAGACACAAACACATCGAGATACACAAACACATCGAGACACACAAAAACATCTAGACACAACACATTTAGACACACAAACACATCGAGACACACAAACACATCTAGGCACACAAACACATCTAGACACACAAACACATCTAGACACAAACACATCGAGATACACAAACACACCGAGACACACAAACAGATCTAGACACACAAACACATCTAGACACAACACATTCTGACACAAACACATCTAGACACACAACACATCTAGACACAAACACATCTAGGCACGCAAACACATCTAGATACACAAACACATCTAGACACAAATACATCGAGATACACAAACACATCGAGACACACAAACAGATCTAGACACACAAACACATCTAGACACACATTTAGACACACAACACATTCCGACACACAAACACATCTAGACACACACTCCCTCCATTTAGTCATCACACGGCAAGGTCACAACTACGCTACTTTACGCAGTCGAACTCACATTTTCTTGATCTAACCACAGTCGTCACTGTCATCTGTGTTTAACACAATTTTATATCTGTTCATTTTATTGAGCCCCATTTCGGCTCATGTCTGCATTTTAAAAAATTGTAATTGTACTGTATCAGCATCGTGATACGTATATCTTTATCATTCCATATCCACAGTATGTATGGAAATTCAATGTTTATACACCCAGAGACATTTTCTGTACAATTGTGTGTGTAAGAAAGCAAAGGCAACGATGTGTCAGCTGTCGTGCCTCAGTTTACAGTATGTCAGCTGTCGTGCCTCAGTTTACAGTATGTCAGCTGTCGTGCCTCAGTTTACAGTATGTCAGCTGTCGTGCCTCAGTTTACAGTATGTCAGCTGTCGTGCCTCAGTTTACAGTATGTCAGCTGTCGTGCCTCAGTTTACAGTATGTCAGCTGTCGTGCCTCAGTTTACAGTATGTCAGCTGCCGTGCCTCAGTTTACAGTATGTCGGCTGCCGTGCCTCAGTTTACAGTATGTCAGCTGTCGTGCCTCAGTTTACAGTATGTCAGCTGTCGTGCCTCAGTTTACAGTATGTCAGCTGTCGTGCCTCAGTTTACAGTATGTCAGCTGTCGTGCCTCAGTTTACAGTATGTCAGCTGTCGTGCCTCAGTTTACAGTATGTCAGCAGTCGTGCCTCAGTTTACAGTATGTCAGCTGTCGTGCCTCAGTTTACAGTATGTCGGCTGCCGTGCCTCAGTTTACAGTATGTCGGCTGCCGTGCCTGAGTTTACAGTATGTCAGCTGTCGTGCCTCAGTTTACAGTATGTCAGCTGTCGTGCCTCAGTTTACAGTATGTCAGCTGTCGTGCCTCAGTTTACAGTATGCTCATCTGCATGATATTTTGTGTATGGCCTGATGATGGCTGCATTTGTGAGCTGATGCATTAGTTGTGTTAACTAATATTGACTGTGACTTATGCATGTTAGATAAACTGGTAGTGGTTGCGAAGAGGAGCGAAGGATGTCAGCACTACGTAACAGTTAAAGGAGTGCTTGAAGTGGCGTTTCAGTGTCCATTCTTGTCCTAAGACGAGCAGCACTGTCAGTGCACATTGTTATTCCATCATTTACTTACCTTGACAAGCTGTGTATGTATGTAGCCTTATTTACTTATCTTGACAAGCTGTGTATGTATGTAGCCTTATTTACTTATCTTGACAAGCTGTGTATGTATGTATGTATGTATGTATGTAGCCCTATTTCAAGACCTTTTTGGGTTATTAAGGCCAGATATTTGTAACCGGCGTTATACAAGGTCATGATTTTATCTAACAGCTGTTGGTTGTTCTAGTCGGCACGTTTATCTTATGAATGCAACACATTCTCCGATCTCCCACACGCGCGCGGACTGCACCGGCGGGAAGTGGCAAACGACAGTTATCAGATAAAATAAGGGCGCTGTGTTAGTCATAAAATCATGTTGTTACGTCAGTTTGTCTTCATCAGTACTTCCATGGTCCTTTGATCTCACTGCTGAACATATTTAGCCTAAACACTGTATGTAAGCTGGAAGTTCTGTGTCTTCCTTACTGTCACAAAATTCATGCCAGCTGGAAACGTTACGTAAGTAGCAGAAGATAAACGGCAGGCAGGGCGATGTGCAACGCAGGGGGATAAGGCATTAGCTTATAGACTGATAGAGCAGCAGACCTGGGCCGATACTTGCCGGTTACGAGTTGTAATTGTAGCGGGTGTGTAGCAGACTGGAGACTGACGGAGAGCGGCGATCTGAGGTCAAGAGTGTGTAGCAGACTGGAGACTGACGGAGAGCGGCGATCTGAGGTCAAGAGTGTGTAGCAGCCTGGAGACTGACGGAGAGCGGCGATCTGAGGTCAAGAGTGTGTAGCAGCCTGGAGACTGACTGAGAGCGGCGATCTGAGGTCAAGAGTGTGTAGCAGCCTGGAGACTGACGGAGAGCGGCGATCTGAGGTCAAGAGTGTGTAGCAGCCTGGAGACTGACGGAGAGCGGCGATCTGAGGTCAAGAGTGTGTAGCAGCCTGGAGACTGACGGAAAGGCGGCGATCTGAGGTCAAGAGTGGCCCGTGCAAGTCTCGTCAAATGAAATCATTTACAGCCATTTTTATGAGTAAAAATAATAACCTTGGTACGCCTTGACAGCATACAAGTGAGTGGAGGTACAATTCTACTCATTTTTTAATCTTAGCAGTAGTTTGAGGTGAGTGATCACCTTCACGCTTCTGCCAATTTACTCCCGGGGAAAGAAAGAGTCTACGGTACCGGCTGAACAGGAGGCCGCGTGGTCCCAAGAGCCGGTCTGGACATTTGGACAACAGAAGGTATCGCGCCTCGGCCGGCAGTGGGGCAGCGGTAAAGCAGGTAGAGTTGTGCCTGTGTCTTGCCGTTGAGACATGCAGGCGTGGACGTACAGCTGCACTGATTGTTAACATGTAGCAGTGGACGTACAGCTGCACTGATTGTTAACATGTAGCAGTGGACGTACAGCTGCACTGATTGTTAATATGTAGCAGTGGACGTACAGCTGCACTGATTGTTAACCTCGGCACTAGGTCGTCTGCTTGACCCGCCTTCTTGACCCAAAGGCAAAGACTTCCTATGCAATATAAGGCTCGGTGGGCCTCACAGCCGATCTTCCTATGTAATATAAGGCTCGGTGGGCCTCACAGCCGATCTTCCTATGCAATATAAGGCTCGGTGGGCCTCACAGCCGATCTCCCTATGCAATATAAGGCTCGGTGGGCCTCACAGCCGATCTTCCTATGCAATATAAGGCTCGGTGGGCCTCACAGCCGATCTTCCTATGCAATATAAGGCTCGGTGGGCCTCACATCCGATCTTCCTATGCAATATAAGGCTCGGTGGGCCTCACAGCCGATCTTCCTATGCAATATAAGGCTCGGTGGGCCTCACAGCCGATCTTCCTATGCAATATAAGGCACGGTGGGCCTCACAGCCGATCTTCCTATGCAATATAAGGCACGGTGGGCCTCATAGCCGATCTTCCTATGCAATATAAGGCACGGTGGGCCTCACAGCCGATCTTCCTATGCAATATAAGGCACGGTGGGCCTCACAGCCGATCTTCCTATGCAATATAAGGCTCGGTGGGCCTCACAGCCGATCTGCACGTTTTTGGAGGAAGTGAAAAATCTGTTGCCTGTGCTGGAAACCGAATTCCAGGTCGTCCAGCCCACTGTGGGCCGACATAGCTCAGTCGGTATAGCGACTCGCTACGGGCTGGACGGTCCGGGGATCGAATCCCGGTGGGGGCGAGATTTTTTGCAGCCGTTCAGACCGGCCTTGGGGCCTACCCAGCCTCCTATACAATGGGTACCGGGTCTCTTTCCCGGGGGTAAAGCGGCCGGGGTATGGAGTTGACCACCCACACCCATCTAGTGCCAGGGTTAAAGAAAGAGTAGAGCTGTACCTCTACTCCCCTCCGGGCCCTCGTGGCCTGTTCTAGGGAGATCTTTACCTTTACCTTTACCAGCCCACTGTACCGACTGAGCTGTAGGTACAGCGGGGCCTGCATGTGACACACACAGACGTCGTGGCGAGCCTGTCGTCACTGACCCAGTGTACACCGACACGAAATTTAACATTACGACGTAACGTGTTTCGGCACATGCGTGCTGTCATCACGTTCGTAAACGTGACAAGTTGTATCAGTAAGTAAGCAAGTACATGGGTCGCACAGGCGGTCTGTACGTTTTGGAGAATCGAACGGCTGTTCTTCGGTTGTTCATGCCGTAGTCTGCTCATTATACCGACTGAGCCACCGCGCCTCCCAGTAACCTGGAACAAAATTATGTCACACTGTGAACATGTGAAGTTTTTCAAATTCTCGCTGTTTTTTGCTGAAGGCCTCATTGAAAGTTATCAGAACTGCGCTCAAGGTCCAAGAGTTCAAGACTGCAAGACAGTCGGACATGATGTCAGTGTGTCTGGTCACGTGCTGTCAGTGTGTCCTCACACGTGTCTGTGGTCACAGAGGTGATGTGTAACATGGAGGAAGCCTTATGGGGTGTGACGCTTTGTTGGGCGAGTAGCTCCTCGGAGGATCGTAATGCTTTCGTCTTCAGTGTCAGACAGTCCTAAATCCTTCGAAACTTCGGGAACTATACGGCCAGCGACTTGCATCGTCATGCCCGTAATTGTTCGCGGAGTGTGCAGTGGGCTCAGTGTCATAACAGCGTGGGGCTACGACGCGACTGTTTTTCCTTTTTAGTGTCTTTATGAGGGGCCTAGGCCTCCTCATTTTTTTAGGTTTCGCGATTACAAACTTTAGACACACCACACTTGGTAGGACTCCTCTGGACGAGTGATCAGCCCGACGCAGAGACCTCTACCTGACAACACACAACACTCACAAGAGACAGACATTCATGCCCCCGGCGGGATTCGAACCCACAATCCCAGCAAGCGAGCGGCCGCAGACCGACGCCTTTGACCGCGCGGCCACTGGGATCGGCCTTTATTCAATTACTAAATTATATTAAACTAGAACACCCATTTTGAGAGAATATGTGAAAATTAACAAACTATAAAAAAGTGTCGTTCGTGCTGGTGTTTCAGAACCTACTGCCGCTAACCGCTTAACGCAGTGGTTACTATACGTACCACCAATTTTAACATTCAACAATTCTACGTTCTGCCCACACAGTGTATTTATGTGTTTTGTGTGGATCTCAGAACAAACAGCGATTATTTCACTGTACAGCATTAACTGACTGGTTTGTATAACTGAGACGGAGTGTGTTTACTGCGCGGTACGGACTGTATTTATGTGTTTTGTGTGGATCTCAGAACAAACAGCGATTATTTCACTGTACAGCAATAACTGACTGGTTTGTATAACTGAGACGGAGTGTGTCTACTGCGCGGTACGGACTGTATTTATGTGTTTTGTGTGGATCTCAGAACAAACAGCGATTATTTCACTGTACAACATTAACTGATTGGTTTGTATAACTGAGACGGAGTGTGTTTACTGTGCGGTACGGACTGTATTTATGTGTTTTGTGTGGATCTCAGAACAAACAGCGATTATTTCACTGTACAACATTAACTGACTGGTTTGTATAACTGAGACGGAGTGTGTTTACTGCGCGGTACGGACTGTATTTATGTGTTTTGTGTGGATCTCAGAACAAACAGCGATTATTTCACTGTACAACATTAACTGACTGGTTTGTATAACTGAGACGGAGTGTGTTTACTGCGCGGTACGGACTGAGTGTTTATATGTAATTAAGGTTCAAGGGTTAGTCTTTGGCGTGTCATCGCAGAGGACCGGCTTCGATCCCAAGTCAGTCCATGTGAGGTTTATAGTGGACATAGTGGCACTGGAACAAGTTTCTCTCTGAATATTTCCCTCTGCCCCTGTCGGTATCATTCCAGCAACGCCCCATATTCATATTCGTCTACCCGAAGGACAAACAGGCGAAGTATCTGGAGCACAGGGAACGTTTCTTTTGGCAAGTTTGCAGATGCAGATGCAGACTAACTCGAACCCCGGCCGTTGTGTTTGCAGATAAAGACGAACTCCAACAACTCTAACTCCACACAGCCAATCCCAGCACCCCAACAGCAACTGCAGCTCCAGCTGCCCCAACAACAGCCACAACAGCAACAACTGTCTCCGGGAGCCAACGTGCCACCCCCAACGCAGATTAGTAAGATCAAGTATCCAGGTCCTCCGCACATCAAGAAAGACAGGCGACAGAGCTCGTCCAGATTTAACATCAGCAAGAATCGCGAGCTCCAGAAACTGCCACTGCTTAAAGGTGAGTGAGCACCGTGAGATGCAGGCGAACAACACTCGGACTGAGAGGGCAGCGACTGCAGCGACATGTGGTAGGCGGTTAGTCGCCGAACCCTGAACGGGGATTCACATTCGATTCCATGTCAGTCCACGTGACATTTTTTGTGGACAATGTGGCAGTGGGACAGGTTTCTCTCCCAGTATTTCGGTTTTCCCCTGTCAGTGTCATTCCACCAATGCTCCATACTCATTCATTCATCTACCACCAACGCTGTATAATGTTTCTCTCCCAGTACTTCAGTTTTCCCCTGTCAGTATCATTCCACCAATGCTCCATTCTCATTCATTCATCTACCACCAACGCTGTATAATGTTTCTCTCCCAGTACTTCAGTTTTCCCCTGTCAGTATCATTCCACCAATACTCCATTCTCATTCATTCTTCTACCACAAACGCTGTATAATGTTTTTCTCTCAGTAATTCAGTTTTCCCCTGTCAGTGTCATTCCACCAATGCTTCATACTCATTCATACATCTACCACCAACGCTGTATAATGTTTCTGTCCCAGTACTTCAGTTTACCCCTGTCAATATCATTCCACCAATGCTCCATTCTCATTCATTCATCTACCACCGACGCTGTATAATGTTTCTCTCCCAGTACTTCAGTTTTACCCTGTCAGTGTCATTCCACCAATGCTCAATACTCATTCATACATCTACCACCAACGCTGTATAATGTTTTTCTCCCAGTACTTCAGATTTCCCCTGTCAGTGTCATTCCACAAATGCTCCATACTCATTCATACATATACCACCGACGCTGTATAATGTTTCTCTCCCAGTACTTCAGTTTTCCCTTTGTCAGTGTCATTCCACCAATGCTCCATACTCATTCAGACATCTACCACTAACGCTGTATAATGTATTTCTCCCAGTACTTCAGTTTTTCCCCTGTCAGTATCATTCCACCAATGCTCCATACTCATTCATACATCTACCACCAACGCTGTATAATGTATTTCTCCCAGTACTTCAATTTTCCCCTGTCAATATCATTCCACCAATGCTCCATACTCATTCATACATCTACCACCAACGCTGTATAATGTTTCTCTCCCAGTACTTCAGTTTTCCCCTGTCAGTATCATTTCACCAATGCTCCATACTCATTCATACATCCACCACCAACGTTTTATAATGTTTTTCTCGCAGTACTTCAGTTTTCACCTGTCAGTTTTATTCCACCAAGGGTCCAATTTATTCATTCATCTACCACAACGCCCGTTAATGTTTTCTCCCCGTAATTAGTTTTCCCTGTCAGTATCATTCCAAAAATGCTCCATTTTTATTATTAAACTACCCCCCAACGCTGTTTTAATGTTTCTCTCCCCGTATTCAGTTTTCCCTTTAGTATCATTCCACCCAAAGCTCCATTTATTCATTTTTACCACCAACGCTGTTTAATGTTTCTCTCCCAGTATTCAGTTTTTCCCCCGTCGTAAACAAATTTCCCCCAATTTTTCCCTACTTATTCATTCATTTCCACCAAAGCTGTATAATTTTTTCTCCCAGTAATTCAGTTTTCCCCCTTTTATATCTTTTCCCCCAATGTCCATACTCATTCATTCTTTACCACCCAAAAACCCGGGATAATGTTTCTCTCCCAGTATTCATTTTCCCCCGCAGTTTTTATTTCTATTCCCTTTTTTAATTACCCCAAAAACTTATAATGTTTTTCCTTCTTAGTTTTTCCCTTTGTTCATTCCCACCCCTTTCATTACCTTCCCAAAACCCGTTTTTGTTTTTTTCCCGTTTCAGTTTTCCCTTGTTTTCTTCCCCCAAAGTCCATCTTATTCTTCCTACCCACCCCTGTTTAAATTTTTTTTTAACTTTATTTTCCCCTTTTGTATTTTCCCCTGCTATCTTATTCCCAAAATTCCCCCAAAAGCTTATAAAATTTTTTTCCCAGAATTTAGTTTTCCCCTGTCAGTATCATTCCACCAATGCTCCATACTCATTCATCATCTACCACAACGCTGTATAATGTTTTCTCCAGTACTTCAGTTTTCCCCTGTCAGTATCATTCCCCCAAGCTCCATACTTATTCAATCATCTACCACCAAACGCTGTATAATGTTTCTCTCCAGTATTCAGTTTTCCCTGTCAGTTCATTCCAACCCAAAGCTCCATACTTATTCATACATCTACCACCAACGCTGTTTTATTTTTTTTCTCCCCGTACTTCAGTTTTCCCCTGTCAGTATCATTCCACCAATGCTCATACTATTCATTCATCACCCAAACGCTGTATAATGTTTCTCTCCCAGTAATTCAGTTTTCCCCTTCAATATCATTCCCACCAATGCTCCATACTCATTCATCATTACCACCGACGCTGTATAATGTTTTTCTCCCAGTAATTCAGTTTCCCTGTCAGTTCATTCCACCAAAGCTCCTACTCATTCATACATCTACCACCAACGCTGTATAATGTTTCTCTCCCAGTACTTCAGTTTCCCCTGTCAGTATCATTCCACCAATGCTCCATTCTCATTCATTCTTACCACAACGCTGTATAATGTTTTTCTCCCAGTACTTCAGTTTCCCCTGTCAGTATCATTCCACCAATGCTCCATACTATTCAACATCTACCACCACGCTGTATAATGTTTTCTCCCAGTCTTCAGTTTTCCCCTGTCAGTATCATTCCACCAATGCTCCTACTTATTCATACATCTACCACCAAACGCTGTATAATGTTTCTCTCCCAGTATTCAGTTTTCCCTGTCAGTATCATTCCACAATCTCCATACTATTCATACATCTACCACCAACGCTGTATAATGTTTTTCTCCCAGTATTCAGTTTTCCCCTGTCAGTATCATTCCACCAATGCTCCATACTATTCATACATCTACCACAAACGCTGTATAATGTTTCTCTCCCAGTATTCAGATTTCCCTGTCAATATCATTCCACCAATGCTCCATACTCATTCATACATCTACCACCGACGCTGTATAATGTTTCTCTCCCAGTTATTCAGTTTTCCCTGTCAGTGTCATTCCACCAATGCTCCATACTCATTCATACATCTACCACCAACGCTGTATAATGTTTCTCTCCCAGTACTTCAGTTTTCCCCTGTCAGTTCATTCCACCAATGCTCCATTCTCATTCATCATCTACCACCAACGCTGTATAATGTTTCTCTCCCAGTACTTCAGTTTTCCCTGTCAGTATCATTCCACCAATGCTCCATTCTCATTCATCATCTACCACAACGCTGTATAATGTTTTTCTCCCAGTACTTCAGTTTTCCCCTGTCAGTATCATTCCACCAATGCTCCATACTATTCATACATCTACCACCAACGCTGTATAATGTTTCTCTCCCAGTATTCAGTTTCCCTGTCATATCATTCCACAATGCTCCATACTCATTCATACATCTACCACACGCTGTATAATGTTTTCTCCCAGTATTCAGTTTTCCCCTGTCAGTATATTCCACCAATGCTCCATACTCATTCATACATCTACCACCAACGCTGTATAATGTTTCTCTCCCAGTACTTCAGTTTTCCCCTGTCAGTTCATTCCACCAATGCTCCATCTCATTCATCATCTACCACCACGCTGTATAATGTTTCTCTCCAGTACTTCAGTTTTCCCTGTCAGTTCATCCACCAATGCTCCATCTCATTCATCTCACCACAACGCTGTATAATGTTTTCCCAGTACTTCAGTTTTTCCCTCAGTTCATTCCACCAATGCTCCATTCATTCATTCATTACCACCAACGCTGTATAATGTTCTCCCAGTACTTCAGTTTCCCCTGTCATATCATTCCACCAATGCTCATACTCATTCATTCATTACACCAACGCTGTATAATGTTTTCTCCCAGTACTTCATTTTCCCCTTCAGTATCATTCCACCAATGCTCCATTCATTCATTCATCTACACCAACGCTGTATAATGTTTTTCTCCCAGTACTTCAGTTTCCCCTGTCAGTATCATTCCACCAATGCTCCATCTATTCATCATCTACCACCAACGCTGTATAATGTTTTCTCCCAGTACTTCAGTTTTCCCCTGTCAGTATCATTCACCAATGCTCCATTCTATTCATCTTCTACCACAACGCTGTATAATGTTTTCTCCCAGTATTCAGTTTCCCCTGTCAGTTCATTCCACCAATGCTCCATACTTATTCATACATCTACCACCGACGCTGTATAATGTTTTTCTCCCATCTTCAGTTTCCCTGTCAGATCATTCCACAATGCTCCATACTTATTCATACTCTACCACAAACGCTGTATAATGTTTCTCCAGTATCAGTTTCCCTGTCATATCATTCCACCAAGCTCCTACTCATTCATACATCTACCACCACGCTGTATATTTTCTCCAGTTATTCAGTTTTCCCTTCAGTGTCATTCCACCAATGCTCCATCTCATCATACATCTACCCCACGCTGTATAATGTTTCTCTCCCATACTTCAGTTTTCCCCTGTCAGTATCATTCCACCAATGCTCCATTCTCATTCATTCATTACCACCAACGCTGTATAATGTTTCTCTCCAGTACTTCAGTTTTCCCCTGTCAGTATCATTCCACCAATGCTCCATTCTCATTCATTCATCTACCACCAACGCTGTATATGTTTTCTCCCATACTTCAGTTTTCCCTGTCAGCTCCATTCTCATCATTCATCTACCACCAACGCTGTATAATGTTTCTCTCCCAGTACTTCAGTTTTCCCTGTCAGTATCATTCCACCAATGCTCCATCTCATTCATATCTACCACACGCTGTATAATTGTTTTCTCCCAGTACTTCAGTTTTTCCCTTCAGTATCATTCCACCAATGCTCCATACTATTCATACATTACACCAACGCTGTATAATGTTTTCTCCCAGTACTTCAGTTTTCCTGTCAGTATCATTCCACCAATGCTCCATACTTATTCATCATCTACCACAACGCTGTTAATGTTTTCTCCAGTACTTAGTTTCCCTGTCAGTATCATTCCACCAATGCTCCATACTCATTCATACATCTACCACAAAGCTGTTAATGTTTTCTCCAGTATTCAGTTTTCCCTGTCAGTATCATTCCACCAATGCTCCATACTATTCATCATCTACACCACGCTGTATAATGTTTTTCTCCCAGTACTTCAGTTTTCCCTGTCAGTATCATTCCACCAATGCTCCATACTCATTCATCATCTACCACCAACGCTGTATAATGTTTCTCTCCCAGTACTTCAGTTTCCTGTCATTCATTCACAATGCTCCATCTCATTCATTCATCTACCACAACGCTGTATATTTTTCTCTCCCAGTACTTCAGTTTTCCCTTCAGTATCATTCCACAATGCTCCATATTATTCATCATCTACACAACGCTGGTATAATGTTTTCTCCAGTATTCAGTTTTCCCTGTCAGTATCATTCCACCAATGCTCCATACTATTCATACATCTACCACAACGCTGTATAATGTTTTCTCCCAGTAATTCAGTTTTCCCTGTCAGTTCATTCCACCAATGCTCCATACTCATTCATACATCTACCACCACGCTGTATAATGTTTCTTCCCAGTATTCAGTTTTCCCTGTCAGTTCATTCCACAATTCCATACTCATTCTATTACCACCACGCTGTATAATGTTTTCTTCCCATATTCAGTTTTCCCTGTCAGTTCATTCCACCAATGCTCCATACTCATTCATACATCTACCACCAACGCTGTATAATGTTTCTGTCCCAGTACTTCAGTTTTCCCCTGTCAGTATCATTCCACCAATGCTCCATCTCATTCATCATCTACCACCACGCTGTATAATGTTTCTCTCCCAGTACTTCAGTTTTCCCTGTCAGTATCATTCCACCAATGCTCCATACTCATTCATTCATCTACCACCAACGCTGTATAATGTTTTTCCCAGTATTCAGTTTCCCCTGTCAGTATCATTCCACCAATGCTCCATACTCATTCATCATTACCACCAACGCTGTATAATTTTCTTCCCAGTACTTCGTTTTCCCTTCAGTATCATTCCACCAATGCTCCATCTCATTCATTCATCTACCACCAACTGTATAATGTTTTCTCCCAGTACTTCAGTTTTCCCCTGTCAGTTCATTCCACCAATGCTCCATCTCATTCATCATCTACCACCAACGCTGTATAATGTTTTCTCCCAGTCTTCAGTTTTCCCCTGTCAGTATCATTCCACCAATGCTCCATACTTATCATACATCTACCACACGCTGTATAATGTTTCTCTCCAGTATTCAGTTTTCCCTGTCAGTTCATTCCACCAATGCTCCATACTCATTCATACATCTACCACCAACGCTGTTAATGTTTTCTCCCAGTACTTCAGTTTTCCCCTGTCAGTATCATTCCACCAATGCTCCATACTCATTCATCATCTACCACCACGCTGTATAATGTTTTCTCCAGTACTTCAGTTTTCCCTGTCAGTATCATTCACCAATGCTCATCTCATTCATTCATCTACCACCAACGCTGTATAATGTTTCTCTCCCAGTACTTCAGTTTTCCCTTCAGTATCATCCCAATGCTCCATTCTCATTCATTCATCTACCACAACGCTGTATAATGTTTCTCTCCCAGTACTTCAGTTTTCCCTGTCAGTATCATTCCACCAATGCTCCATTCTATTCATTCATCTACCACCACGCTGTATAATTTTTCTCCCAGTACTTCAGTTTTCCCCTGTAGTTCATTCCACAATGCTCCATACTATTCATCATTACCACAAACGCTGTATAATGTTTTTCTCCCAGTATTCAGTTTTCCCTGTCAGTATCATTCCACCAATGCTCCATACTCATTCATCATCTACCACCACGCTGTATAATGTTTTCTCCCATTCAGTTTTCCCCTGTCAGTTCATTCCACCAATGCTCCATCTCATTCATACATCTACCACCAACGCTGTATAATGTTTCTCTCCATACTTCAGTTTTCCCTGTCAGTATCATTCACCAATGCTCATACTATTCATCATCTACCACCACGCTGTATAATGTTTTCTCTCCCAGTATTCAGTTTCCCCTGTCAGTATCATTCCACCAATGCTCCATACTCATTCATACATCTACCACCAACGCTGTATAATGTTTTTCCCAGTACTTCAGTTTTCCCCTGTCAGTATCATTCCACCAATGCTCCATACTATTCATACATCTACCACCGACGCTGTATAATGTTTTCTCCCAGTATTCAGTTTTCCCTGTCAGTATCATTCCACCAATGCTCCATACTCATTCATACATCTACCACCAACGCTGTATAATGTTTTCTTCCCAGTACTTCAGTTTTCCCCTGTCAGTATCATTCCACCAATGCTCCATTCTCATTCATTCATCTACCACCAACGCTGTATAATGTTTCTCTCCCAGTACTTCAGTTTTCCCCTGTCAGTATCATTCCACCAATGCTCCATCTCATTCATACATCTACCACCAACGCTGTATAATGTTTCTCTCCAGTACTTCAGTTTTCCCCTGTCAGTTCATTCCACAATGCTCCATACTATTCATACATCTACCACCACGCTGTATAATGTTTCTCTCCAGTATTCAGTTTTCCCCTGTCAGTGTCATTCCACAATGCTCCATACTCATTCATACATCTCCACCAACGCTGTATAATTTTTTCCCAGTACTTCAGTTTTCCCCTGTCAGTATCATTCCACCAATGCTCCATACTCATTCATCATCTACCACCAACGCTGTATAATGTTTCTCTCCCAGTACTTCAGTTTTCCCCTGTCAGTATCATTCCACCAATGCTCCATTACTCATTCATTCATCTACCCCCACGCTGTATAATGTTTCTCTCCCAGTACTTCAGTTTTCCCCTGTCAGTATCATTCCACCAATGCTCCATTCTCATTCATTCATCTACCACAACGCTGTATAATGTTTTTCTCCAGTACTTCAGTTTTCCCTGTCAGTATCATTCCACCAATCTCCATACTATTCATTCATCTACCACCAACGCTGTATAATATTTCTTCTCCAGTACTTCAGTTTTCCCCTTAGTATCATTCCACCAATGCTCCATACTCATTCATCATCTACCACAACGCTGTATAATGTTTTCTCCCAGTACTTCAGTTTTCCCTGTCAGTATCATTCCACCAATGCTCCATACTCATTCATACATCTACCACCAACGCTGTATAATGTTTTCTCCCAGTACTTCAGTTTTCCCCTGTCAGTATCATTCCACCAATGCTCCATCTCATTCATTCATCTACCACCAACGCTGTATAATGTTTCTTCCCAGTACTTCAGTTTTCCCCTGTCAGTATCATTCCACCAATGCTCCATTCTCATTCATTCATCTACCACAACGCTGTATAATGTTTTCTCCCAGTACTTCAGTTTTCCCCTGTCAGTATCATTCCACCAATGCTCCATTCTATTCATATCATCTACCACCAAAGCTGTATAATGTTTTTCTCCCAGTACTTCAGTTTTCCCCTGTCGTTCTTCCCCCAAGCTCCCTACCATTCTACATTTCCCCCCAACGCTGTAAAGTTTTTTTCCCCTATTCTTTCCCCTTTTTTCTTCCCCAACTCCAACTTTCTACATTTCCACCACCGATAATGTTTTTCCCCTATTTATTTTCCCCTTTAGTTTCTTCCCCCAATGCCCTATCATTTACATTACCCCAAGCTTTTAAAGTTTTTCCGATTCATTTCCCCCCTACTTTCCCCCAATTTTCCCCTCTAAAATTTTCTACCCCAAGTTTAAATTTTTTTTCCCCGATTCGTTTTTCCCCGCATACTTCCACCAACCCATCTCTTCTCATTACCCCAAAACTGTTAATTTTCTCCCTTTTGTTTTTCCCCCCTTCTTCCCCAATGTCCTTCTTCTAATTCCCCCACGCGTATAATTTTTCTCCCATACTTAGTTTTCCCTTTCAGTTCATTCCCCCAAGCTCCTATATTTTTAAAACCACCAAACTGTTAATGTTTTCTCCCCTAATTTGTTTTTTCCCTGTCAGTAAACAACCCCATGCTCCATTCCTTACACTACCACCAACGCTGTATAAATTTTTCCTCCCCCTACTTTAGTTTCCCTGTCAGATCTTCCCACCAAAGTCCATTCTCATTCATTCTTCTACCCCAAACCTGTATAATGTTTTTTCCCCCCCAGTCTTCATTTTCCCCGTCAGTTCTCCACCAATGCCTACTATTCAACACTACCACCCACCTGTATAATTTTTCTCCCATTTCATTTTTCCCCCCTCATAACATTCCACAATGCTCCATACTTTTCAAAAATCTAACCACCGAAAAAC